>JAAVUC010000117.1:0-489081 GCA_014898925.1 Fusarium nelsonii | reverse complement strand
CCCCGGCTCCGTATCTACGAATCATTCCTCCACGCCCACATCTTCCAATCCATTGGATTATTCTCCCTCCACATCCACGGAAGGGCATCCACCCATCTTCACTCACTACTTGCAATCTCAACTCACTCTCAAACTCGCAACTCTCTCCTTCTTCCTTTTTCATAGCAAAGCGTGTCGCGCCAGATGTCCTCCTCCCCATGTCCAGTCCGCATCGTTTGTCCGGAAATGCCGCACACGCCGTACCGGTGAGCGAGCCAGAATCACAGCCATGTGCCCTGTCAGATACTTCTGTTGCAGGCACAGGCATAGGTGCTGTCACAGATAGCCGTGTCGCTGCTGGCCCCAATCATGATCATGATGATGTTGATGATACCCATCAAGGGCGCCGCTGTGGTCAACCCCCCGCTGCTGCCCTCGCTGTCGCTGATCCCATAGCCGACAGCAGTACCACTACTACTCCCACTCCCTCTTCAGTCTCTCCCTTCCTACCGCCACCCTCTGCAGACAAGGTGCCCAACAACGTGCCTGATTCTGTTCCTGATTTTGATTCTCCTTCTGATTGTCAGTACATGCCCCATGGTGATGCCAATGCCAGGGACACTCTAGACCAGACCGATACTCTTCCCATTTCTTCTGCTTCCAGTAATAAGAAGGCCCGTGGCCCTGGTCCCATACCGAGGCAGTCCGGTCCTTCCCTGCTGACCCAAGCCTTGGCTTCTGCGCGTGGTATCACAAACGTCAAGCCTTCAAAATCCTTCTCTCCCACCTCCACCACTACAACTACTACAACTACTACAACTATCTCTCCTATATCCTCATCCTCCACCACAACTCTTACAACTACTTCTGTTCCTGGTGCTCGACAGTCTAACCTAACAAAGACCGCCGCACCCTCGGCGACCATCTCGACACCCACCTCACCTACCGCGCAGTCGAGTCTCTCCTCTTTGACAGGACCACCAACGGCACCCGCGAACCTCACCTCACAATCCGACCGCGATAGCGCCTCATATTTCCTCTTCGAATCTTCACATCACAATGTCCCCGCTCAGCGCAGCGCTCCTAGGCCGTTAACGAGAGCCACCTCCGAATCTGTCAATATGGGAACTTCTACAACAACCGCTACAATGACGTCGCTCGCCCCTCGCGATGCAGCGAGCGTTCCTTCATCCTTCAATCACTCAACCCTTGCCTCACTTCGCGGTGCCCTTGATCACCGCGAAGCGATGGATGGTTCCCGCGGCAAGACCTCGACATCTTTGGATTTGGACAGACAGACAGTCGACTCTTACCCCCCTCAGATTACAACTTACAATGCTGCCCTTACCGACCGACCTATTCAATTCGAGACTCGCTCAGGAACCAAGACACCCCCTGCGTTCATACGAAAGGAGGATATCAGAAACATCCAGGCCAGGCCGTCACCGTGGGGGAAGTTACCGCCACACTGGACAAGCAATGGTACTGAGAAAACAGAAAAGATCTGGTCAATTGGCTCTGCCGACGGTCACGAAGAGGATGGCTTGGTAGAAAAGTCTGTGACCGAGGCAATGGCTGGCCTGGAACACAACGCTCGTAGTCGCAAGTCGAGCTACAGCCTACGATTCTTCAAAGAAGGGTTGCCACCTGAGGACAAGCTCCGTCGCAGAGACAGCAAAACTCCCAGAGAGAAATTGGCACCTCTCGAGGAGGGTCGCCAGCATGCTTCGCGTGAGACGCCCCAACCTGGAATCTCTGACAAGGATTTGACACCCACTTGCCCTCCACCGGAAGATCGCGAAGGTTCTTTCTTTCCAGCGGATCCACTTGACGAACAGCCTGTGCTTAGCACATCGCCCAGCGAAGATTACTTTTCGTTGCCAGTCAGCAACTCACTCAACTCTGAACAAATTCCGCCGCTGCAAGTGCAGCAGCCATCATCTCAGGCCAAAGACGGACAAGAGCAGACCGGATTGGTGGAGACAGCCCGTTCTGTGGGGCCGACACCGGTTACCGATGCCGAGACCATCCGTGAACCCGAATTAGTGGATACAAGACGGGACTCGGCCGACAGCGCTCGTACTGAAGTCGGATCTCGTGAGGATGGGGAAGCCGACGAATCTGGGGAAGAAAAGATCTCCTCTGCTGTTTTCTTACCCCACCAAGAGCTGCAGGAGCCTGGCGTAAGTGAGCCGCAGGACCACATTGCGGCCCGTAGTATCCGTGTTCGGTCTCTGTCACAAAGTAATCAACGTCCGTGGCTCGTTAAAGCCGACGAGCCCGAGCCTGAAGCTATTGATGAGAAGGATGAGCCGCCCTACGGTATTTCTCGCCATCCTTCCCGTGAGGCACTGACCTTGAAACGTGGTGACCTCATCCCTGCGAGGGGCGAAGAAGGCGCTGTCATTGAAGAAGAAATCACAGTGACGACTGACTCCTTAAAACAACCGCAAATCGTGAGCCAGTTTGAAGACCATGTCCATGATCACCAGCATGACCCTCAAGAGCCTCTTGAAGCCATTGAGCTGATTCCGTATAAACATCAAGTCGGTGGCCACACCACCCTCTGGAGATTCTCTCGAAGGGCTGTCTGTAAGCAACTCAACAATAGGGAAAATGAGTTTTACGAGACTATTGAGAGATACCACCGTGATCTGCTGCCTTTCCTCCCTCGGTACGTCCCATCGAAATGTGTTTTTGCGATTCTTTGTTGTCTGCATGGCGTGTACAAAATACTAATTTTTACAGCTATATTGGGGTGCTGAATGTCACTTTCCAGAAGCAGGCGCGCCGAAAGAGCACGTCAAAGAAGGACGAGGCTGCTACGGCCGAGCGAAAGAAAGCCCAGGAAAAGCTTGAGGCTTGTAGGCACGAACTGGAGCAGACTGAGGATCAAGAGATCGCGAAGCCTGAGAGACCAACAGGCAGAGTTATCAGCCAATCTCTGGCCAACAGCAACATCCCTGTTCCGACAGTAACTTTCGACGATAACAGGCACATTCTGCCGCGAAATCTACTTCAGCCGATGCCACTACCAAGGGAATACCGACGACAGAGTATCTCAACATCGACTGTGTCAAACCGCTGCGCGCCTTCATCTGGAACATCAAGTAGACCGACTTTGGACGAGCGACCTAACAGTTGGGGTGCTACTATGGTCAACAAGAGGTTGAGGAACGAGGTTTTTAATGACGCATTTCTAAAAGAGCCTGTCAAGATTCATCGACATCGCCGACCGCATCAGCGATCTATTCCGCGGCCTACCTTGCAGCGTCTTCTGCGTTCCACCAACTCCGACCCTGCTTTGATCAAGAGCGACTCGCCATTCATGAACGGGCACGATGTAAACGCCACGTGCCACCCAGAACGGAAGATTGCGCATCACTACTCGCACAGCGACCTTGGACCCGGCATGGAAGAATTTGTGCAGTCCGAACCTGAGCAAGCTCCCGAAGAAGTTAAGGATATGACAGGAACAAGCGCTCCAGAGCCTGAAACGCTCAAGGACAATCCACTCGCAGCGAAGAAGAAGCGCAGATACTCGGCTGGTGGTTTACGTCGCAAACCCGAGGATGTTAGAGAATCTAGAGGAGACTTGAAGTACTTTGAAGAAGCCGATGATGCTGGATACAAGGGTGACAACGAGGATGAACCTAAACGACACTCGAAAGCGCATCACGAAGGACATCATCACTCGGAAGCAAACGGAGACCACCACGGCGGCGGCCATCACCACTTGCAGTACCTTGAGCATCTCAAGCCAGAACACGAGTTCGCTGTTGAGTCAGCAGAAAATACCCCGGCTGTCGACGATGTGGCCTCAGAGTTCGCCAAGATCCCCAGGCCAGTCAACCCGAAAGAGGCCAAAACCCAAAAAGATCGCGTCGAGTACTTTCTGCTTTTGGAAGACCTCACTTCAGGAATGAAGAGGCCCTGCATGATGGATCTCAAGATGGGAACCAGACAATATGGTGTAGAGGCCACCCCGAAGAAGCAAAAGTCGCAGACAGAGAAATGCCGAAACACCACATCAGCTGAGTTGGGAGTTCGAATCTGTGGCTTGCAAGTATGGAATGCCGAGAAGGAGACGTATGATTTTCAAGACAAGTATTACGGCCGCAAGCTTAAAGCAGGAGACGAGTTCCAGGGCGCATTGCAGAAGTTTCTGTACAATGGTCAGGACCTGCATAGCATTTTGCGACACATTCCAGTTGTGCTCAAGAAGCTCGGACAACTAGAGCAAATTGTGAGCAAGCTGAACGGATATCGCTTTTATGCTGCGAGCTTGCTCATGTTTTACGACGGTGATGCATCGGAGGATGATGACTACGAGACCATGTACGAGTCGACCACAGACTGTGCAACCGATACGGAGGAGACAACACGCAAGAAGACGAAGAACAAGAGGGAAATTGATTTCAAGATCGCGGATTTTGCCAACAGCGTCACTCCCTTCGACAATATTGACGATAAGCCATGCCCGCCTCAGCACCCTGATCAACCTGATGGCGGTTTCCTCAAGGGCCTGCGAAGCCTGAGAAGGTATTTCCTTCAGATTCAACGGGATGTGAGGCAGGAGCTGGGGCTTGACCCATATGGAAGGTTTTCAAACCATCTGGATTATGAAGCAGATTTTGACGTTGAGAACGGAATGGCCAGTCTTTAACTGGCTCTGAATAACGGCGGTGGTGTACGTTTGAAAGGAAGTGTCCGATACCCATAACTTTATTTCATTTGGATGGTTTTGCAAATGGTTTTTGGTTTGGCGGAGTTTCTGGTTTTGTTTTTGGTGCTTTTTTCTTGAACGGCCAACTTCTTTCCCAACAGGGGCCCTTGGAGTTTATAGGAACGAATCCTCGGTGGTAAAGGATTTGAACGAAATTCAGAAGGGTAGAAGAAATAGGGTTTGTGTCTTTAGACACTTTGAATTCATCTCACAACATACCCAGCATCGGTTACGGCGCAACAGGAAACAGGAAAAGGGGGCTGGAGTTTGAAAAGCCCGGTTTCACTGTCGACTGTATCCTCACTTGAGCTGGAAGCAAGTGAAGGAACAAGGGGGAGGAACGGCGATGGCTTTGGCCTCGTTCCGGGAAGTGTCTTTTTTTGAATTGTTTCATAGGTGTTGGGGATGGGAAACGAAAATCAGAATGATGATGGTGTTTTTTATTTGCGATCTGCTTGCACTTGACGGTAGCGAATGGGCGATTCCTGGTGGCATAGGCAAGGTAGCTCTTAGACGTTAGAGAAAATGCAAACCATAGGGTCGTTGGTCCAATATAAGTGTTTAATAAGTCCGTGAATTCGTGAATACAATAAGAGTTGTAGACTTAGCTAGCAAATGTCAGCCTAATGTCGTAACAACTTTCCATGTAATCACAAAACATCATATTGAGGATGGGGTTCGTTGCAAGATAATAGAAGTAGAGACGTCTGCTTCATAGTTTCACTGACATCTTGTCATTTCGTCAAGCTGTCCATATCAACCAACTATCATATTCATACAATGATTCATCCCCCATCCAACGCCTGTACGTGATATATGCCCAAAGCAACATGTCCACCCTGTCTATGTATGCACAAAACTCAGATCGAACTACTCCAAACCTGGTGACCCAGCATGGCCGCCAAAACTCCTACGCCGTACTTTCCACCTTCTGTGTTTCCCTGCCACGTCTCCCAACCAAGCCAACATACTGCCGTGAGCTCAAACACACTCAATGCGGAGCTCACATACTTCGCTGCAGAAGGGGCCCTGTTATCCTTTGGCTCTCGACTGGCTTCGCCTGTTACCCGCAAAGCAATGGTTCCTGCCGCGGACAATAAGGCAAGTTGGACTTCTCGACCAAAAGGCACCGGAAATGCGGTAGTCAAGGTCCAAAGAACGAGCAACACGGCCAATGTAACGAACTCGACACCGAGTCTTATAGGTTGAGGAGTACCAGAGGTTCGAGTGCTGGATGACCATCCAGATGAGCGACCTCCTGATACTTGATCAGGCTCACTTTGCTCCTGGCCTAAAGTGAAGCTTTGGCTTAAGAGATCCGCCAACCCATTTGCCTCATCATTACTTTCCTGAGGTGCGAAGAAACTGGGTGCTTTAAAAGCAACCTCGCGTTCCTCGTTCTCATCCCCATCTTTCCTCCTAGCCGCACCCCGGAAAAAGATGCTCTCTTGCTCTGCCGGTTTGCTTCTTAAAACGGGTTTAGGTGGGTTTCGTAAACGGTGAGATGGAGTCGTTGGTGCGGCTGGAACTTTATACCAAAACGGGCTTTGATTATTGCCTACAGGCGACTCGCCAAAAGGTCGTCTCGGTCCATTTGAGAGAGGCGAGTCTTGAAAAGCTCGATATTGCGACTGGGGCTTCATCTGCGACTCGGTAGGGGTCCAATCCATCTCATCCGAATAGCCGACTTCCTGTGTTTTTTGAGGGGTGATATTAAGGCTGTTGAACCGATTGTAAGGGCTTTCTGGGGCCCTCAACGGACTGCTAGGTACATATGGCTGTGGCGAAAACGAGCTGATAGAGGGTTGCGGTGATCGATCCGCCTGTGGAGCCAGCGTAGGGGAGTCCAGTGCTTCGTTGAGCAGATCAGAAAATGTCTTTGGCTCTTCCCTCTTCCTTTTCGTAATTTTGGGCTGTTTTGGCGAGAATGCTGTGTCAGAGCTGCCAAAAAGGGGTGTAGTATCGACTTTGATAGATCGTTTTGCAGACGAGTATATCTATATTGAATTAGCAGGTTTCAATAAATCACACGGAATGACTTACCATCATCATCACAACCGACATAACGAAATGCGCACTTAGCTGGGCGTTTCGCGATTGTCCTTGACCTCCATCCATTTCGAGAACCCGACGAAACAGAAAACGGAAGAAGACAATCAGGCCCTGGAACGAATACCACTGCGTAAATCCCAGAAGATGTCTAGAGAATCCACGAACGACCTGGACGAACTGAGGGTTCCACCATGCCGATAGTATACTTGCGACAACTGCACTGTTAATCAAGAAATCTGACGATGGAAGAAACGCAACAGTCCAAGCCAGACCAGTTACAGCCAGCGCTGACCAGCTTTGATCATCAGGATCGTACATTCCGACGTCGTCATGTTGTAACGCGAAAGTGACTGCCCTCAGATGCCAAAGCATTTGCATGACCAGCCCTCCCCACCATAATCCCTTGCCCAGGCTATCAAACCAATTCAGAGCACTTGACTTCTCGGAAGTGCTCTTCCTTCCTCTGCTCTTCTCCATCATCCGTCGGAGGTGGTCCGTCTTGGCTGTGTACCCTGCCCTTTTAATCTGACTATCAACCCTTTCGGCGCATTCATCACAGACTTGGGGATATCGTTCTTCCAACCCCTTTCGATATCGATAGTAATTGCGCTCGAGCTCGGCATATTCAGGGTGGTTTGGGTCGTCGGGTAGATATTGCGCAAGGGACGAGGTGAAGAGTCGCTGATTCTTGAGACATGTCGCGCAGAAGATGCTGTCTTGCGGAGAGGGAGAGGATGGTCGGGGATTGGCGTATAGTGTTGCGGGAGCTTCTCGCTCGGTGGCTACTGGAGGATCCGTAATCTCTCCATTCTATAGTAAGTCAGTAATAGACTTGAAAATTGTCGTAGGTTGTCGTACTTCATCGAGGTAGTTTGTTGCATCGCATGACAGGCATAAGAACTGTCGTGTAATGCCGTCATATTTAGTGTTTGATCGTTTGCCGCAATAAAAGCAGGTTAAATATTTAGTCCCTCGCAATCGTGGCATTATGTCATGACCATCGCTCTGTCAAAAGGAAGACGATGTGCCTAGTGAATTCGCTTTGTTGAGAAAGGGTTGAGAAAGGGCGTGGTGGTGACGGGCATGAAAAACAAAATCACGATGATGTTCCCTTGTTTATTCCAAGTTTAGACCATCTTCTGTTGTTTCTGCCGGGCGGTCGGGGACCTACTTTCTAGAGGTCATGACGGTGGTGGGGCCTGCAGATGAAGACCCCTGTCCGGTATCTTTCCAGAAGGTCGCTAGGGGGTACCAGTGCCTCTCATCCATGATACCGGATCTTTAATTAATCTTTTATGAGAGCTCATTCTATCAATGGATATTTTCATGGAACTCTACAAAATAGGATAAAATATATTACAACTGAGTACTTAGCTCAAAGGGCGATTAAAGCTCTAGATCATATCTCATAAGCAGGAATATACTTGTACTGTATTGCCTTTGTCTCTCTCTCGCCAGGGCTGTTTTGTTCCTGAACCAAACAACCTTGCAGCAAGTGGAGGTCACGTCACCAGATAGGTACAGGTACAAACGAGCACACTGCAGCTTCACTTCATCTTTACATCAATATATCCAAAGTCAATCTCTTTGTCGCAACAACAAGCTCCAACTGCTTGTAGGCCACCTTACTTCTTGGCTAATTCTTACACTTGCATTCCCTCGAGCAATGCCATCATCATGACCTCCCAAGCTTCATCGTCGCATCCTCTCCCTCCTCCCCTCCATCTAACAATCCGCTTCTCAACATCCCAAACAGATCTCGAGCTCGACGTTTCCGCCCCCCATACGACCACCGTCCTCGCTCTAAAACACCTCCTCCGCACACGTCTCTCCTCTCGCAGTCGGCTACGTCTAATCTATCAAGGCCGCATCCTCCCTGACGCTTCGGCGCTCAGCTCAGTCCTCAAAGCACCTCCCCCACCACCGCACAACAACGATGATCCAAAGGGCAAGGGTAAAGCTGTTGAGGGCGCGAACTTCACGAGAGTTTACGTCAATTGCTCTATAGGCGATGAGCTGACGAGCGAGGAACTGGAGAAGGAAGAGGAGGAGGCACTCAAGCCGCCTAAGGATGCGACTGGCGACGATTCCAAACCCACGACATCAACGAGACCGAGACCAAGAGGATTTGATCGATTACTACAATCTGGCATTACCCCTTCTGAAATTGCTACGCTCAGAACACAGTTCAACTCTATACACACCGCACGCTTCACGCCAGATCAGATGCCGTCGCCTGATACGTTGCGCAATATGGAAGATGCTTGGATAGACAATAATGCTGATGGCCTTCCATCTGGTGCCAACCCTCTGGAAGACGAAAATGCAGGCATGGCGTCAGTCTTAGATATATTGATACAAGCCATGATTGTTGGCTTCTTCTTTCCTTTGGGAAGTGCGACATGGCTGATGCGACAAGACGGAATCTGGAGTAAAAGGTGGCAGATTTTTGTCGGGTTCGGGTTCGTGCTAAGTATTGCGATTGGCTTCATTATGCAGTTATCGGGTGACCGGCCTTAGCAGAGCAAGCGGCCTGACATATATGCTTTCCCTTGTTGTTTTATGTCGGTAGCCTTTTCTTGCAGTGTGATGTACTGGAAGCCCTGGTCCGGCCGGTAGTACGGCAAAGGAGCAACAGGCGTATCCAGGTATAGAAGTTACAGTGAAACGGCTAGCGTTGTGCCTTACAAGCGACAGATTACTTTACATACAATACTCTATCAAATTATAGGGATCACCTTGGGCTTGCACCGGTTTCATTTCCAATATTGGATCCGAAACTCGACGCCCGGATCACAGGATACAGCATCTTTTCCCTACGCGCCAAACTCCCTAGCCAGTAATGGTATAACAAAAATCTACATGTCATCCCCCTTTTCGTCGACTGCTGCCTGTAGCAGTCTATTTTACGAACCAAAAAGACTTTATAGGTACAGACTCTGGGCGGCGACAATGTCCCTGCGGATCTTGGACAGACTCTCCTCGAACTTCTTGGTCAGGTCCTCGTTGCCCATGACCTTGGCAGCCTGGGCCATCTGTCGTAGGAGCTCTTCCAGACGACGGAAGAGACGGATCAGTGAACCTTCGTAGACATTTGTCATTTTGCTAGGATATGTCAGTAAAGATTACGTTAAAGTATGGGCTGGCAACTTACCAGATCTCGACAAATGGGCGACCTTGGGCCCATGTGTAGACCGTCTCCATCAGCTGCCACTTGAGCTTCTGCACGTATTCCTCCTCGTTAACATCGAGCTTGCACTCCTGGCTGACCTTGGCGATGATACGGGCCTTGGCCTGGATCTCACGGTAAGGCTTCTGGAGCTCCTCCTTGAGTGCAGGAGCCTCAACCTTCTCATCGAAGATGAAGCAACTCATGACGGCAGCACACATCTCGGGGGTAAGCTCGTTGAAGAATCGGTCGAACAGCAACTCGGAAAGGAGAAGCTCATGACCCTCAGTGGAAGAAACCTCACAGGCGACACGGGCCTTGAGTTGAACAACCTCGGAGTCGTTGATGAAGCCTAGACGGCGCAGGACACGCTTGCGCGACTTGAGCTCGTCCATCTGAGCAATGCTGTACGCCTTGGCGATGGACTTCTTTGTCTCCTTGACCTTCTCGGTGAGCTTGACCTTGGCGTGGTACTGATCCCACAGCGAAGGGAGAAGAGGTGAGAGGTGAAGAGGGTTAGCCAAGAGTCTGGACTCGAGGACCTCAATCTTTCGCAGAAGCTTCTTAAAGGACTCATCGGTAATCTCCATGTTCTCAATGGGATCCAAAACAGGGAGACCGTCAGGGAAACGGCGCTTAACCTCCATAAGGGACTTGGTGAGGGTATCCCTGTCACTGTCGCTCTTCAGGCCCTCCTTGGGCAGGAAGAGTCGGATCTGACTGATGGCCTTGATGCAGGTCAAAAGGCAAGGAACAATGGCGAACTTGATATCGTCATCGTCGTTGCAAGGCTTGATACCAGGAGGCATCTCCTCAGCAGGATGACCGGGATGGAAATCCGCGCTCGATCTGGAAATGGGAAGGAGAACATCAATGACGTGAGCTTCCTGGGGAATGTACTCGGGCTCGTTCAGCTTAGGGGCACGACGAGGAGTCTGGTTGACAATTACACCCCAGCCAAAGTCGGTGCCATTACCAGCGATTGTTTCGTTCTCGTCCTTGGGGTTGTAAATCTGGACCAAACGACCGGGCTGGAGGTAAGAAATGCTGTAGTTGGGGTGCTGAATGACCGTTCGCATATCCCTGGTGTAAGCGCTAAGCTGCTGTCGAATTTGGTAGTAGTCCTTGACGGTCGACTCGTCGGCGATGCTGGTGCTGTCACGTTCCTGCTGCAACGACATCAACTCCTTCTCCAGAGCCGGTACACTGGCAGCGTTCTGGAACTGATGGAAACATCGCTCCAGCATGAACTCGGGCGAAATAGCTTCAATACGGAGAAGGTTGAGAATCATGTTGTAACCGAGGTAGAAAGCAGAGTTAAGGCGATCCTGGTGTCCAGTGACAATCTCCTTGGCGGTGTCAGGCTCAAGCTTGTCGTCAATCATCATGATGACAATACCACGAGCATCGAGACCACGACGACCAGCCCGTCCAGCCATCTGAATGTACTCGGATGAAGTGAGAGGACGTCTCTTGACACCATCCCACTTTGTAACTTGAGTGAAAACAACAGTCTTGGCAGGCATGTTGAGACCGATGGAGAAAGTCTCAGTCGCGAAAAGAACCTTGATGAGAGACTCCTGGAAGAGAATCTCAATAGTCTCCTTGAGAATAGGCAGCAGACCAGAGTGATGGACACCAATACCGCGCTCCAACAGAGGCAGCAAGTTGATAATTTGGGGAAGCTCTCGGTCCTGCTCTGACAAACTCTCAATAGCACTGTTGAAAACCTTGCGAACCATGGCCTTCTCAGAATCATCGTTGAAGCTGAGAGATGAGATGTTCATGGCCATGTTCTCACACTCTCGCTTGCTGAAGTTGAACACAATAACGGGGTTGAACTTCTTCTTGATGGTCATTCGAATAATCTTGGCAATATCCGAGCCATTGTCAGCGCCACCCTTGTTAGTCTTCTTGTTCTTACCCTTTCCTTTCTGTCGAGCGGTAGGGTCGTTGGGGTCAGCGCCCTTCTTCTCCTCGACCTCCTGCATAACCTTGTTGAAGTTTTGCTCGTTAAAGTTGCTCTTCTCGTCGACGATAAGTCTAGCTCCAGAACCACCGGCAGGGAAGAAGTAGTTCTGAAGAGGAGTTGGTCGGAAATCGGTGTAAACGACGTGGCAAGCCTGGTGGTGAATCTTGGCGATCCATTCGGCGAACTGGAAAGCGTTGGGAATGGTGGCAGAAAGGAAGACGTATCGGACCTTGTCAGGAAGCATGATAATGGTCTCCTCCCAGACGACACCTCTCGTCTTGTCTCGCATGTAGTGAATCTCGTCGAACACAACCCACGCGACTTCTCGCATAATCTCGGAACCACGGTACAACATGGATCGCAAAATCTCAGTGGTCATGACCAAGCAACTTGCTGTGGGGTTGATAGTAACATCACCAGTCATTAGACCAACATCTCCAAAGATGGCCTCAAAATCTCGGTACTTTTGGTTACTCAAAGCCTTGATGGGACTTGTGTAGATAACTCTCTGGTTGCGCTTCAAACATTGCGCGACAGCATATTCAGCAACAACAGTCTTTCCGGCGGAAGTATGCGCAGACACGAGAACACTCTCCTCACGCTCAATCGATGCCACGGAAAGACTCTGGAAAGGATCAAGCTTGAAGTTCCATGTTCGCGCGGGCTGCTCGGGGGCCTTGTGCTCGGAAAGAGGGACGTATTCGTAGTCTAGATCCGGGGGCAAAGCAACCTGATGCTGAATGTTATGTGACAGAACGAGCGATGAATCTTGCTCTGTGAAAGTAGCCGCGCCAGCGACCTCTCTTGACTCGGCCGTCTGGAAAGTATCGGTCATGACAGGGCCTACACCTTCCTCCTTCTTCCTCCTCTTGGTATCCTGCTGGCTGGCGCTCTCTTCGGAAGACTCTTCGTCGGAAGAAGCTTCGTCCTTGGATTCCTCTGTGGTATTGTCCATGTCGACATCTTCAGACTTTTCCGCGTTGCCATTCTCGCCATTTATCGCGTTGGCCTTTCTCTTTTTTGTTTTGTCGCCCTTACGGTTCCTTTGCGACACAGTCTCGTCCTCGCTCGCACTCGGGGCCTCCACCTTGCCCTCGAAAACATCAAACATCTCATCCATGTTGGCGATGTTTTATCCGCGACCGGGAGCCGATCGCTAGCTGCAGGAAAAAGTGATCGGGATCGGGAGTGGCTGGCGAAAAGTTTCTAGTTCTGATGTCGCGCCGTGAATCAAAACCCGAAGAGAAAGCGTGCTAAAAGGTGAAAAAAACACGGCCTCAAAGTAGGCACAGATATAAGAAAACCCTCGTAGAAAAACTAAGGGTGAGCTTGTCGTTCTGTACAACAAGCAATCGATCGATCGTCCCAAACTGTTCGTGGGACACGGGCCTGGACGATTAAAAAAGTTGGTTGATTGGAAAGTGGGTTGCGCGGCAGAAAAAAATCCCCTGGCGAACGGACTGCAGGCGGTGAAAGCTCTGTAGCAATTGGGAGACAGAGCGGTTGCTACCGACGTCACGTCCCTCTAGCCTTACGATCCAATCAGCTAACCGCAACTGATTGTCAGCAACAGCCAAGTCTATGTGCACGTGATCTACTAGCGTTTTGCTCCCAAACCTCAGACCACCATCTCTGACCCTCGGATGCTATCATCACTGTCACATACCTAAGCTTCCATCTCCCAATCTCCACTCCTCAACGTCAAGGTACGTCCAAAATGAAGCCATTGACTTGCTCAATATAGCTCTACCGACTTTCGCGAACCGAATTGACCCTTTGCTCGTCCCGCAGATGCTCTCTCGCGCCGCTACCCGTACCACGACCTCTCTGGTCACCAAGCGAGGTTTCCAGACCACCCGCGCTCGCATGTCCTCGCCTTACCACTATCCCGAGGGCGCTTACAGCAACATCCCCTTCAACCCCCGCAGCAAGTGGTTCGGCGTTGGCTACTGGACCTTCATGGCCACCGGTTTCTTCGCTCCCTTCGGCATTGCTGGTGCGTGGTTTCTCTCCCAACGTCTCCCGGGTCAAGATCCGGATGCTAACTCGCAGCGCAGTCTGGCAGACCTACAAGCCCCAGTAAATTCGTCGCTGACGGACTGGGTTTGTTGTTTGATTGAAAGAACGGAAAGCCTTGCGGCGGAATGTGGTGTACATAACCGAAATAGACATCAGTCATTCTCGACTCTTGACTCGAAATTTCATTTGTCCGATCAGTTATATTGGAAATTTGCGTGAATGCGAAAATATTGAATGATTAGCCTCAGTTGCGATGCAAATCCCGGCCTGCCAGATCCTTTGATATACAGAACTCTTGAGTTCCGGGGTATTATTCTATTTTACTTAAAGTACATGGTGGTACAACTTTACTGTTACATCATAATCTCGTCCCGTCTTTTTTATATCTTCGATACGACGGGCCATCCCATTTTCCCGTCGAAGACTTCATATCTACCCCGTCAAGAATGCTCTGAAGCATCGACTGTATAAACGACTGTCGGTCCGGCGGAATGTCCCAGCGCTCCGCCATCTCATCGTACACTTGGACCACTTTTTCATCAGAGCAACACTTCTTGGTTGCTCGCAAGGCCCAGATGACCAACCACCTGTCAATGGTAAACCCTCTGATGCTCTCGTCTCTTGCTTGGTACATAGCTTTCAACACTCCCTCCAGGCGCTGTTCACTCCACTGAGAGCCACTGAAGCCACCATGAGAGTAAAAGCCCTTGAATAAGGACAGGAAGATAGTGGCATGGATCGGAATGTTGAGGAACTTCATCTCGTCAAGGTATTGTGCCACCTTGGCCAAATCACCAACTTTAACCGAGTAGTGCTCGACAAAAAGCTTATAAGTGTGGAAGTTCGGTGAAAGCTGCATCTGCTTCTGGAGCGGTTTTTGAAGCTCGGGGTGCTTCTTGCCAATTCTCGTGAACATCATCAATACTTTGGTGACGACCCGACCCATCCCGTAGTCCCTATCCGGGATATTGGGTGACATTTCGTGTCCGGCCTTCATCCTCTCATATGTCAATTCTGCCGCTGACTCCTCGCCACACCGCAAAAGACCTGATATTACACAGTTCAGCACAACAGTGTCTATCATCTCGCCAGCCTCAACCATATCCTTGTAAGCGGCCCGAATTGCGCTGGAGTCCATCTTGAGTCCGAAATAGTGGATCAGACTAACATGATGGTACCGGTTATATTGAAACCCTCGGTTCTCCATTTCTTTATAGATCATGTCCGCAAGAATGAAGTTTCCCGCTTTCGTAGCCACATCAAATAAAATATTGAACGTAACTTCATTGCCTTTGACGTTGGCCGATCGTTCCATCTCTTTCCACAACCTCAGAGCAGTATCCATTTCAGTCGATGTCACACGGGACGAATACTTGGTAGCAAATGCCAAAGCATAGTTCCAATGTGCTTTTCGCAACGTCAATCCCGAATTCTTGACATCAGCGATCATCGCAAAGTAACGCAACATCGATTCCGAGTTTCGCTTTGGTGGCGTTCCCATAACCTTGAGTAGTCTATTACGCCACTGCCAGGTGAGATGCAGCATTCTCGGTTCGGGTAGTTGAAGATATAAATTGTATATGGGCTCGAGCGTTGTTCGGTATGGATGGCGCAGCTTGTGTGAGACGGCATTGCACAGCTTGGCGATCAACTTCTTCGTTTCATCATCCGTCCTGAAAGTTTCCTCTCTCGTGGGATATTCCACATCTCGTCTATTTTCCGAAACCTGAAGCTTCTGACCGTCCGGCTGAGCATAACCCCTCCGATAGGGATCCTGATAGTACTCCAAGTGCTCTTCCACCGTTGCCGAATCTTCCTGCGGTACAAGAGCCTTTAGGTGCCGTGGGTCGTGTGCGTACTCGGTGTGGAACCTCTGGTTCACCGGGGGCATCGGAGCGACAGCAGCGGAGGAAGAGGTGCTATAATTGTTCGAGACATGTCGGGATCGAGGGACAGGCAAGGCACGTCGAGCCTGGGTGGTGGGCGAAAAGGTCGAGAGAAGCCATAGCGAGCTCCGGGAACATGTCGAACTTGAACTCGAACTCGAATTTGGTTTCTTCCTTTGTGGCGTCTGTTTTGTAGCATCTCTCGCACAGCAGAGGCTCCTCCTTGCGGTCGTAACCCCAAAACTGGCCGACGGTCGGTTGGAAAGCACCGCACAGAGGGAGCCGTCTAATCGACTAGAGACTTTCATGAGCTCCTCCTCATGATGCTGCGACCTCTGTTGCGTTAGCCGTAGCAGTTGGATTGACTTGCACAGGAAAGAAAAGTAGTAAAAGAGGTGATTGAACAAGACAAAGTGGCGCTGAGAAAGAAATCAGATCGGCAATCTCTCTCAGGGAAGAGCTAACGGCAGCGCAAGTTGAGACGGAGGCTTGTTCTTGTGAGTGGGACCTTTTTTGAAATGCTTTTTTGCTACACTATGATTCGCGCCAAGCTGCAGGTAAGTATCTCGCTGGGTGGGTTACAATAAAACTCGCACAGTGGAACAAATTGCTTAGACGGTTTAGATATGAACAGAAGCGTCATACGATACTAAATAGAGAAGAGATTGTATTTCAAAATGACACTGAACCAAATCAGTGTAAGCAACTGAGTTTATAATTATTATGAATACCTAATCGATGATCTTGTCAAGATAATTTCATGTCACCTCTCGCATGCAGTTTTATTTCAACCCACCTTTTGACATCCCGCAGTCGGCGATAAGATTTACCGACGAATCCCCAAAATTTCCACTTCAACACCACGATCTAGAGCCTCATGCCACGGACCGAGTGACACTCCCATTCTAGAGCGCCAATTGACTATGTAGGCTTCTGTCGTTCCCCCCAAAAACCTATACCATACTGATCGCGACCTTAGATCCGGCCATGGGAGGCAGACAGATCCGACCCGCAAGGGTCTTTCAGACAGTAGCGGAGGAGCTCAACCACAATGTCCTCGGCAGCAAGTCGATCCCTACGCCGCCATGGTATAACATTATGCAATCAGTCCCTCCTTCCGAGACCCTCGTCCGAAACGTCACCCCTCGACACAAGAAGCCCTCACAAAAAGCCACCAAGCCCAAGAACATCTTCCGACCTCAAAGAATAACATACCCTGAAGATAAACTACGATCAACCTTCTACAAAGACCACCCTTGGGAACTCGCCAGACCCCGTGTTATTCTTGAGTCGGACGGAAAGGATTACCAGCATTGCGATTGGAGCCGGGGCTTGAAACAGCCCAACATTCCCTTAACTGGTGAAAGGCAGGTGGTTCGATCCGCTCTTAATAGACCACCAGGCTAACTTTTTTTACAGTGTTGTCCAGCGCCAGCTGTATTTGATGGAAGTGAAGGAGGTCGGAAGGGCAGAGGCATACGACACAGTCCGCCACGAATTCTATCGTCTGCGACAAGAGGAGGAAATCGAGAAGCGAGTGGCTCAAGAGGAAGCCAAACACGTCGGCGCTTACTTTGGCCAAACCCGTATCGACGTCGCCCACACCCTCGAAGACCGCGAGTTTGAAAACTGGAAGATCTGGGCTGGAAAGGAGACGGAGCGACAGGAGCAGAGCCGAAACTCGGAGATTGAGGACTTTGGTCTGGAAGAGGAGGCGGATGAAGTTGTGCAAGACGCAGAGGCAGAGCCCGAGGCCAAGGCTGAGGCCGCAGAGGGCAAGAAGTCACCTTGAGGCGGTTGATACCCGTCATGTACACAACCTTGTATTATTGTCTATGTATCAGAAAGCAAAATTACGCATGTCCCAAGAACGACTCTTGGCTTGGGCCCTATCCCTATGGTCCTACCCGCCGTTCCAATCAAGTCGCTCGCCGAGCATTGAACACCAACTCTCCGCAGCACTCAACTCCGTACTTTTCGGCCACTTCCTTGTGCTGCACTAAGACGTCGGCGATACCAGTGTAATAGAAGAGCTTTCCAGTAAGGCTCAGGGTGGTGATGCGCGCCCAAGACTCTATGTAGACAATATGCATTGAGGTCTCGGGGACAATATAGAGCATCTTGAGCAGGTGGGCGGCTAATCCAACAAAAAAGCCAGTGGCAGGCCCGTTGGTGAAGATGCACGTAGGATACCGCATCAGAGCTCCAACGTCGTTGGCGGGAGGGGCCATGAGAGCTGGAAAGATATCGAGAATGCTGAGAAGAGCCGTGAAAGGGGTGGTAAGGAGTGACTGGTGAATTCGACGGGCACGAGTGACAGTGACAGTGTCGTAGGTCCCAGGCTGAGTGCCCTCTGTAGCACACAAGACTTCAATCTCAGTCTCGTAATCTTCAAGATGGTTGGCCGACATGGTATCTCCAGAGGAAACAAGATAGCGCCGGTGAAAGTTGTGGAAGCTGCAGTATCCATCGTCCATCATCATAAGCATCTCCTTGGTATGTCCACCAGAGCCGAGAACGAAAAGACAGTAGTCATGAGAGCTGCGGCGTCGATTGAGAGAAGCCTGTTTGCTACGTTTGACATTGCGACGGCCCCTGACGAGCTGGATGTGACGAGCCTTGGTTTGGTCAGTATCATTCTCGATGTTGAATGGGTCGACTTACAGTGAAGAAAACTAGTACGAGATTGCAGAGGAGCAAAAGGGTGAGCAAAATATTGGCAAGCTGAAAGGATCTCCAAGCGATTATAGCGAAAGCAAGAATAACACCCGTCGAGCCAGCCAAAATGTGAATGAGTTCCATGTTTGTGGTCGAGACTTATACGAAGTCTGGTGTTGATAAGGCCAAGTGTTCCAAGACAAAGCGAAGTAAAGTATAGTGTTGTGTATATTTGCAACAAAAAAGATTGATGCGGCTCCCCTCAAGCCCACGCGTTAGGAGATACGTGATTCAGGACCATTCGAATTTTATCAAGGTTGTACAAACCGATGGCATTCATCTGCATTTAGGAATGAAGTTGAAAGTGGATTCTCTCAGCTCTTCAGCACCGTCAGGCACGGCCCACAATATCTTATAGGTAGAAAGAATAGACAACCTCGATTGTCTTCGACGAAATCCTATTTACAGCAATACTTTTAAGTTAAAGGTTTAGCAAGTAATAGGTGTAAAGGCTTTCGGATCATAAGCAAATTTAAACGATTATTGTTTTATTGACCGAAACATGTAAATTCAGTCACAGCAGACCCCCCTACATGACTACTTACTTATGTCGCGAAGCTTCAGCTACCCTGGATCAAGTATTAAAGTTGATGTGTGAACCCAAACCACCACTCGAAGGCTGTGATAAATCAATTTCTCCAGGTAATCATCCGAGGGGTGGTTGGCGTGATTAACTCAAATCATGCTTCGTACTAAAACCTTGACTTACTAGGCTGTATAACTTAGAATAGAATCAGATTTTATTTCGTTCACGAAGTCTGGTTGGGTGCTTCGTATATCGATGGCTAGTTGCCCATGCCGATAACCGTGATTGACTGCATCTACTGCAGAGATACTCACCCTTACGCGTCAATACGTAGTACTAAAAGGGGATCGCTCCACAGGGGTATACTAACTTTGTGAATAGATATATCCGTTTCCGCAATATCTCTTCCACTTCATCCTAACAACCTATCAGCAAACATGGGTGGCATCATATCAACGATTCGGTCAACGACCTCGACCATTTCCTACGGTCTTAAAACAATCTTCACTCTACACAAGCAATTCTCAGCTGCTCTGGACAGGGCCTCTTCAGAACCAGGCTTTCCCGTGCCAAACCCGACACAATCATACTGGCTCGACGACCCGCCCTTCCCCGCGCTATGCGACATCCAGGATAACCAGCTTCCCCAAGAAGCTGACGTGGTCATCATCGGCAGTGGCATCACGGCAGCAGCAGTAGCCAAATCGCTTCTCGAGCTTTCGGATTCTAAATTGAGAGTCGTCATATGTGAAGCAAGACAGATATGCAGTGGCGCAACGGGAAGAAATGGCGGGCATGTAAAGAGCTCACCTTATAGCGAGTTTGCCATGTTCCGTAAGAAACTAGGACCAGAGGCTGCGGTAAAGGTGGTCAGGTTCAAGCGAAGTCATTTGGAGATGATGAAGCAGGTTGGAGAGAAGATTGGACATGGTGAGGTCAGAGAGGTTGAGACCGTGGATTTGTTCTTGGGCGAGGAGGAATTTGAGAATGCAAAGAAGCAGGTTGCTGAGGCTCGGGAATGGATGCCCGAGGAGCAGCACAAGATTTGGGAGATAAAAGAGGCCAGAAAATATGTGAGTTGTGATCTCTACAAATGAGTGGAGTGTTGATGCTGACAGCGACAGTTTGGTGCAAACGAGCTTGTTGTCGGCGCGTTGTCTTATACAGCTGGTGCACTCTGGCCGTATCGCCTTGTCACGGGTGTATGGAACGACCTCCTCGATCGATTCCCGGGATTGAGTATCAACACTCACACGCCCGTTGTGAGCGCCACTCGTACTGCGGACGGTTCCTACACAGTCAAGACACATCGTGGAACCATCAAGGCGAGACATGTGGTTCATACCACCAACGCTCATGCAGGACAGTTGCTTCCTAAAGTCAGAGGCTCACTCTGCGGTGCCCTCGCACACATGAGCGCTCAACGCCCAGGCGCTTCATTCCCACCCACAAATGGAAACCGTTCATGGTCGCCGATTTACAGTCCAGGCTTTGACTATGTAACGCAGCAACCGGATAGACCAGATGGAACACCAGGAGATCTCATGGTAGGCGGAGGCTTCTTCAGAAGTCGCGAAGAGGGCATCGATCAGATAGGAATCTGGGACGATAGCGAAACCCACTCCCTGCCTATGATTCATGTCCGGGGCGTCATGCCAACCATCTTTGAACCGCAGTGGGGAGAAGGAAGTAAGCTTGTCAAAGCCTGGACTGGAATCCTTGGTTTCACCGGCGATTTGATGCCGTTTGTTGGAAGAGCTCCCGAATCTCCTATCAAGAAGGATTCAGGGGAGTGGATGGCTGCGGGATTCTGCGGCGAAGGTATGGTCTGGGCTTGGCTTTGCGGGACGGCGTTGGCGGTTATGGTTCTTGGTAAAGAGACCGAGACTCTAGAGGAGAGTGTTGGAAGGCCTGAAGGGAAGCTGGAGGAGTGGTTTCCAAAGGAGCTGTTGAGTGTTGATAAAGCGAGGTTAAGAAGGGCGGATATAGCTAACATGGCCGATGCTATGGATGACCTTTAGGCTTCAAGGTAGCCATTATTGCAGATTGATTATTTCTTGAGTTTGTTTGAGGTTGTTGAGCTCTATCGGTTTGCTTGAGTAAATGGATAGGAGCAGTGTTGGCAGCGTCTGCCAGCTGCAAAGGCGGGTCACGCATATCTCAGAATTAACCACAGCAATATCAACGTTTACTCATTTTTATTCTCCGTCAACTGAAGTTCTTTCTTGGCCCAGGCAACCTCTATTTATTCTTCATTCCCTTCATCTTTCTTTCACCACTACACGCTTGACCTTCACTTTTTCTTGCATTGTACCATCCTTTTCCGTGGCCTGGCCCATCGCAACATACAAGAACTCCTCTTTTTTTCTTCTCATCGACTACTTCATCGCGCATCCGATTTATTCTGTTTCTCCTCATGTCCGTTTCCAATATGCTGTCGGAAGAGCGAATCGACTCATGGCGTCAGCGCGTCCCAAGTCGTCTTGATCGTGACGATCCTTTTCAAGGCGATGGGTTTGGTGAACGCCCTTCAACACGACACGTACGTTCCCCTATGAGTAGCTAGGATCCATGACTGATCATTCATCCAAAGACCTTTCGTGAAACTTCTCCACCTCGACCTCGTCCCTCTACACGCCTGAGTTTCCTTCGTGCTGCCACGCCTCTGTTTAGGCGCTCGTCTACACCCCTTAGCCGACCTACTTCGGGCATGACGGAACGACGCGCGGAGAGTAATCGAAGGAGCTTACTCACTTTACTTAGTCGTAAGCGCAAGAGAAAGGAGCAGGAAGCTGAAGTCCCTCGTGAGCCTGTTCGTTTGAACTTTTTGTTTGTTGGTAGTAAAGCGGCTGGCCAAACATCTTTGCTATTGTGAGTTCATACATAATCTCCATAGTGACGCATGTGCTAACTCCAAACAGTCGCTCTCGCTATGGTTACTTCCCTCAAGCACGTTAGATATTGTCTCAGTTAATTCAACGAGCTAACATCAATAGTCTTATGTCTTTGCCCGTCCACTGTACGAGACCTATATCAACGATCGAGTCTACCACAACCAGCCTGTGCGCATGGAGATGTAGGATACCTCTGGTGTGCCTGACTTGAACACTGTCGAGAAATTAACCTATATCGAATGGGACGCCATATTCCTTTGTTTCGATGTCTCGGATAAGGTGTCCATGTACACAATCATTCAATGGGTGAGGCCAAACAACTCTTCGGCCAAAAAGGATGAGAGCTGACCCAAGCAGTGGCATCACGCATCCAATAACGGATTCGCCAAGTCTGTGGGTTTTGAACCACTCTTATATCTCGTCGGTCTCAAAAAAGACCTCCGCGATCAGTGCTTCTTGGAGGATCACCGAACTGACTCTGCGCATTCATCTTCGGAATTGATGGCGTACCCTACTTGCTGCGTCTGTCCTTCAGAGGTGAGTTCTTGTCATCGTATTTCCTGTATTTTCTCTGAGGTAGGATTATCTGACTCTTTGCAGGCGTCGTGGCTGGCGATGCGAATCGGAGCGCAGAGATACGTCGAGTGTTCTGCTGCTACTGGTGAGGGAATGAAGGATGTAATTGATGAGTCTGGACGGGACGCTATGCGCAAGATTCTTGGAGGGGAGTGGCTCGAAGATGAGGCTGTTGCTTCTAAGAAGAAACGACGATTCTTTTGAAGACGAAAGGATGTCGAAGTGTAATCGGATGGTTGGTTGATGCCTCTTTGTTTGCGACACGATTACTTTATGATACGAGAATCTGTATTTATGAGAGCATGCATGGGGCGATAGTGGTATACCGAATAGTGTTCAAAACATAGAAGAGAGCCCGAATTAAACCACAGCATTCATGGATGTGTGTTGTCCGATTTTGCTTCGACTTCATAGGACAAGGTGAATACAATATCGGTAACTACAGGCATCACGAACCCGGAGGCATTCATGGAGCAGAAATCTAATAACATTATTAAGGAGAGTCTAAGAATGTATCTAAGCTAGCACTCCCCCAGAATCATAATGAAGAAACTAGGATAAACAATCCATTGAATCAGTGTTTCTTAAACATAAAACATGTCTCTCGTTGAGAATCGTAAGTAGTTCATAAGAACATTTCTGTGCGTTGTGCCATAAGCATTCATTCTGTTTCATTTCCAAAGCGCTTCTTCAGTTCCGTGTCAATTTCAGATTTAGAAGAGAGACTTGAGCCACTCTGTGGCTCTCCTGTACGTGCCGTAGCTTCCGTACTTGTTGTAGTTGTAGGAGCCTGGAAGATTGTTAGTTTGCGATGGTCTAGAAAGCGGTACCAGAGAATTTGAGTGGTTTGGATGGGAGTGTCACGAACCGTAGTTGCTGTACGTCTTAGGGTAAGATCCTTGAAAGCTGAGTCAGTACTGGATGGTCTTCGAAGGGAAGAGGGTCACACACCGTAGTTGGAGTACTTTGTAGGGTATTTGCCTAAGTGATGGTTAATACCGAAAGTTCTTGCTGACGTGACAAGTGTTACCAACCGTAGCTTGAGTACTTTCCGGCTGGCTCAGGCTCGGGTTCGGCCTCTCGCTTCTCTACGTCCTCATCGCGCTTGTAGTGTCCGTAGTTGGAGTACTTCTTGTAGTTGTATTTTCCTACGAGACAGTTAGTATCAGGAGTATTGGGAAGATCGAGAGTCACAAACCGTAGTTGGAGTACTTATTGGGAGGGTATTTTCCTGAAAAAATAGTCAATATTAGGGAACTCGGGAACAAAAGGCATCACGAACCGTAGCTTGAGTACTTTCCGGCTGGCTCTGGCTCTGGCTCAGCCTCGCGCTTCTCTACCTCATCGTCACGCTTGTAGGTTCCATAGTTGGAATACTTCTTATAGTTGTAGCTGCCTGTGAAAGAGTCAACACACGAAATCCCAGAGTGAGTTAACTTCACAAACCATAGTTGCTATACTTGGTGTACTTCTCGGGGTATTTTCCTAAGATAGAGTCAGTGACATATTCAAGAGTTTTCCCTCATCAACACTCACCATAGTTGGTGTACTTGGTGTACTTCTCGGGGTATTTTCCTAAGATAGAATAAGTGACATATTCAAGAGTTTTCCCTCATCAACATTCACCATAGTTGGTGTAACCAGGAGCTGCCTCCGGCTCTGCTTCAGGAACAGGAACAGGGGCCGGAGCAGCAATAGCACCGGCGGTGAGAGCGGCGACAGAGATAACAGAGAGCTTCATGCTTATTTCTGAAGAGACAAGATACTGTAAACTGTGTGGGGGAGTATTAAGTTGGTAAGGCTGAAAAGAGGTTGGTGAGAGAAGGTTGGTGAATGTGAACTTCAGCTCTGGATGGGAACTCCAGCTTTATGGGCGAGGACCAACGGTGTGCTACCTGCAGCATCATCCTTGTGGTCATCTCGATGAACTTTACTACTTCTTGCAAAGGCAGTCCTGAAGCCCTTCCCACATGAACAATTCCCCTCTCCAAGTCTATGCCTGCCCTCCACGGACTACTACGTAGTAGAGGATAGCGTCGGCTTCCACGGCATAGCTATGAATACCTAAGTTCTTGGTCTACCGCTAATACTTGTGAAGTCAAGGCAAGGAGCCACCTCGTATCAAGCCCATCATCAGCCAGGCCAACTCCAGACTGCTTGAGGTGAGAGCAAATGGAGGGGATCACCCTCCGGAGAAGGCTCTCCATTGGACATGCTAAGGCTGACAAGCCCTCTGATTGCCTTCAGTGGCCATTGCGAAACCTTCTTCATCATCGCCCAACTTACGAGAAGTTCTGCTTGGCTTCGTTGCTCAGCGTGGCTAACTGACTAGCTCCGGCTGGCAAGATAACCGGAGTGTCTTGTAAGCGATGAGGTTGTCTCGTGTAGGCCATGCAAAACTCTAGAACTACACTCTTGAACTACTCTTTCTGTAAAGGCTACCAGGCTGAAGACCACCATATTTCCTCTTTAGGACCAGCCACGATATCGTAGCGTCGACGATCCCAGCGCCTTTGGTCGAGCTAATGCACGTTTGAGCAGTGGGGTTTCCTGACATTCTTCGAAGGACGTGAATAACACATCAAACTTTATGTGTTTGTGTCAGACGTGCATAAGGCCGATAGTTGAGAGTGTTCGGCTGACTAGATTCGAAAAAGTCATGATGTATTCGACGGGGATGGGAATAAGTCCGCCTAAACTAGACCCTTGACTATACGACGTACCGTAGTCGACATGACTAGGCACGGATATACGGCTCTCGTATTGCGATAAATACAAATCATTTTGGCTAACTGATGTCATCACTTAAACCAATTGCCGATGCAGGGAATCTGGCAGAGTAGGCAAGGTATTGTGTAAACCACCAAAAACGAAGCACATCTCAGCCCAGCAAGCCTCATTTTTCTGACATTCCAATGCCGTTGAGCAGTCAAACCAAAACACCACAAACTTCTAACCCGTTACTCAAAGGTCGCCCTGTTGAAGCCACTGTGGCTTCCAGCTAAGTGATTCTGTTGGTTGATTTCTGCGCTTGTAACCCACGTTTCTCAGTTACAAGAACCCAATCGCCATGGCCCTGAAGGTCATAACTCACACAACCATAATCAGGATTGACGGGGATGTGACGCTGCCTTTCCCGCATTAGTACAGCTTTTTATTTTACATGATGCAAAGATGGAGAGGAAGTGCGCAATCCAGCCCTGGGTCGAAAAGCAGCCTCAGCCTTCTCTCGCAACGCCACCACGTATTATCACGATAGACTATGTCCGTGTAAGTAAGATCGTCTCTATCTCGGATTCAAGTGATTGGTGCCCGCCTCGTTTATCGTGCATGATGGCTCACCTTAGAATTAAACCGTCAATCATCCAGGTAACGTAGTAAGAGCTACCAAAAGCCTCGAGAAATTCTTGGCCAGACCTTTGTGATATCGTGGGATTATCTCATTAGGCATATTGAGAGTTTCTTGGTATGCCTCCGGCTGAAGCGGCAGTGGGAATTGGGTTGGCACTATGATTGTCAGCCGCTCACTTTCTTATGTCGTGAATGGTTATTGAGAGTTCCCGTTCTAATTTTATACGAGAAGTTCTACGCGGCTCTCGTTTAATTCCTTTTACCTTGTTCTGAGCTGGTTTAACAGTTTGCCCTTATTCAATCAACTTCTTATACCCAAGTTTCTTGTCTGTCAATTCTTTATCATTATCATCAAAGCTCCATCACCGCAGCTATGGCTCCTAAGCGAGAACAAGAATCTGCTCTCTTGAACCCTCAGGTTGAAGGTCATGAAGATTCAGACGAAGACGGAGAGTCTTTCCACTATGTGCCTCCTCCCGGAAGGCGACGTTGTTCACCTTGTAGATGTTTCGGATGGATCATGACATTCCTCATGGTCGTCCTCATCTCAGCACTTATGGGTGCTTGGATCTCAATGGCATATCTCGAGATCGATCAAACATGTGCTATACATACAACAAAGTGGTGTAAGTCTGTTACGCCGGCCTAGCCTCGAGAAATGTTATCTGACCTCCAACGCTTTAGCACCGGTCCTCAAGGACATTGCCATAAAGTATAAGGAAACACATTTTGATGGCAAATTTATGGAAGAGAATGTGTTCCGCAAGAATGGCTCTGCGGAAGTGGACAAGGCATGGGAATCACTGGGAGTTGACTGTGAGTATTTCACTCATCATGTTGCTGTAATATCGACTAACATTATATAGACCGACCTGGTGTTATCTCTTACGAAGATGGCATTGCCAGTGGTCTTACGGATGCCCATGTCCAAGTCAGTCATGAACATGGAGGCGGTTTCATTGTCAACGTTGAGGGCATGCATCACCTCCACTGTCTAGTATGTACAGGTCTCTCGATAGAATTACTAGCTTTACTAACGTCGGTAGAATATGGTCCGTAAGAGCCTATACTTCAACTATGATCACTACAAAGCCATGGGCGGACATGCCTTTGAGAATGACGGTGAAGTCTTCCGTCTACACCTCAGTAAGTCATATCCTCTCTCTTTACAACATGAGTCTGTACTGACTGAAGCAGCACATTGCCTTGATACTATCCGTCAGGTCCTCATGTGTAACGTTGACACTGGCGTTCTCGGACAAGTCTGGTACAACAAGAAGGACCCAAGCGCGTTCCCAGACTTCAACACCAAGCACACTTGCAAGAACTACGACGATGTCAGGAAGTGGGCAAAATCCCTTCAGGTAAGTTACCTTTCTATAGCCTTGAAAATAACAAACAGATACTAA
This sequence comes from Fusarium nelsonii, assembly GCA_014898925.1. Taxonomy (NCBI): domain Eukaryota; kingdom Fungi; phylum Ascomycota; class Sordariomycetes; order Hypocreales; family Nectriaceae; genus Fusarium; species Fusarium nelsonii. The sequence goes on along the minus strand of JAAVUC010000117.1, from coordinate 461,804 downwards.
CTTATAAATCAAGGCTCCCCCTCCGGATACGCTACCACCAAACTTCCTCATTATGCCGGATTCTAAGAATGTTCTGGAGTTTACTCCATGATGATGCACTTGCCAATATTTAAATAGTTTACGATAGTCATGTTGTTCTAAAACATTGTATATTTGTTTAGGATGTATGACACGTGTGAATATGTTACACCTATACAGGGGCATGGGAGTTCCAAGTCAATATTACAAAGTTTCCATCCACGAAGCTCATCATGGCATATATTGTGATTCAACATAGTCCCTTTTTACCATCATTTCACATGCCCTCTTGCTTTTCCGCATGATTGTCGCCCTGTAGGGTTTGTCTAAGCGCTTAGTCCTTTGATACCTTAGCTGAAGTCTTACACATACCCGAGCACAGCTTAAAACTTCAGTGCAATCTGCATGCGGATGATTTCAAGCATTGAACTCTGCCTCTTTGGTCACACAGTTGAAATAAGCGCTATTGAGTATGCATTTCTCATTCAGCAAACCGTCTTGAGAGCTGCCGTGTCGTTCCGTCTCAGCCGGAAATGGTTTGTCGACATGCTAGTGAGCCCGCATTCCAACCAAACGCAAGCATCAGTAGCACATTGATGAGAATCACAACATTATGCAGAACAATTAAGATCAGGTTTACTTGTTGAGTAAATTCGTGCTAAACGAGTGTCCTTGTAGTTTCCTCCAAGAGCATAATGAGCGTGTCGTCTATCTAGACTCTCCGTATTGGATCCAATCATCTTGCCTCAAATAGCACCAAGATTGTATCTTTCACCTAAGCCTTGGCCTGGGGAGCCTCGGCCTGAAGACGGTGGAAACCTCCGGAGACAGCAACATCCTTCTGCAGCTGAGCAATGCGCTTCTGATCGCCAGTAGGGTCGCTGGACTCTCCAGACAAAGTCCACTCGAGGTACGAGTTGGTATAGTTGGGTTCGAAGCTCTCATCAAGCACACCAAGTCGCTTGCCGTACTTGGTGACCTTCTCCCAGTCACGTCGGACATTCTTGAGATCCTTGCTGAAGTAGGCAAAGCTGCGCTCAAAGATCTTGCGGTTCAGCTCCGTGCCCATGACGGGCTTGAAGTCGACGTACTCAGCCCAGGCCTTTTCAGGCTCGGCGAGGACAAAGTCGGTGGCCTTCTTGACGGCACGGAGGAACGAGCGTACTTTCTCTGGGTTTTCGGCTAGGAAAGTCTCGTTTCCGATGTAAAGAATGGTGCAGAAGCAGCAGCAGCCAAGCTCAGCGAGTTCATCGATGCGCAGCATCTGAACATCATCCTTGGGACGGCCCTGAGCCGCGAGCCACTCCTCGAGTTCGACCATCTGGACATTTTCAAGACCAATACCGGCGTCGATCTCGCCCTTGATGATGGCCTTGGAGACGTTCATTCCACATCGCACAGCCGTGTAGTCATCGGGAGTCATGCCGTAGTGCGAGGTGAGTTCGTCAATCTGAATCTTGCCAAACTCGCCGACATAGCCGATGCGCTTGCCCTTGAGGGTGCGGAAGTCGGTGGTGATGCCCGAGTCTTTGAGGTAGACGACACCAGTGAAGGGCTCGTCAAGGAGACTTCCGATGGACTGGACAGGGAAGTTTCGAGCCTTGGCAGCCAGAGTGTGAATCATAGCTTTGAAGCCAAGGTCTACCTTGCCAGTACCGATGATCTCAGTGACATCCTGAGAAACGTCAGCATTCATGTCACAATTCCTGTCTGGGAAGCACTTACACTAGGATCATTGGGCTCAAGAAGAGCAACCTTGATTCCCTCCTCTTTAAAGTATCCTTTGGCCTGGGCCAGGTACAGCGGGGCGTGGTAAGGCGTAGCGTGCCTGAATATTGTTAACTTGAGATCTTATGCTAAAGGTCAATATTAGTGGTACCAGTTGGTGAGGAAAGTGATCTTGTCAGTCGACATGTTGAAAGATCAAGCGATGTACTGCTATGGTTAGTTCTCCGGCCACCCGGAAGAAAGGGGAGGGGATGTCAAGAAGCATGTCCTTTCGCTGGTATTATCCAGATCAAGTTCGCCGGTATTTCTCAGATCAACTGCCCTGCTCTGCCCGTCCTCAAGTCCTGTTCAAGATCAAGTTCATCTGGCTAGATGAGATTGATCTATCATGCTAGGTAGAGGGGAGGTACAGAGCATAGAGACAGTTGAACACCCGGATGCGTTCTTTTAAACGTTACCTTGATACATGGTAATAATTGCGAGAGCCATTGCTCCTTATTCGTGTGTTGTCACATCGTACCGAAAGGTGTAAATTCTGTGGTTTCAACAAAACTAGTGAATTCGAAAGTATTTGATTGCACAATTGAGTTGTTGAAAGATGGAAGTGAAAGTTGGAGGAGGGCAGGTCTGATATAGGAGTGCAAAAGACATCGAGAGCCCCTCAGCGGGGTTGTTGCGATTACGACTCCCATTTAACGTCATCATGCCGTGGAAGTTTATAGTTTTATTGGTTACCGGCTATCAAAGGTGAGGGAATATGGTTACAAATGGCTCAGATTGGATGATAAAATGCTCAAGAGTGCTTAAGGATTCGGCTTAAACGGTCACATCGTGGGGGCTTGATGCAGTAGTGCCAACATCCTGCAGATTGTTCACCTGATAATGATGATGTGACAACGAACTAAACATGCAGACGGAATTAATTGGGTTTGTGGGCTGAAAAATACATACTTCTTGTTAATGATCATCAGTTGAGAGATCTATGATATGCGTGATTGAAACACAAAGGTGAGGTTCATGTTTAGGGTAAGTGCGTCGGTATCATCAACGTCCACCAAACCATCTGGTGATTCCTGCACTCAATTTACCATTATAGTAACTCAGCGGCTCAATTCTTGGGCTGAAAGGTGTGGAATGTAAAACAAGACGTCGCTTGGAATTTGGCGACAACTCTGCAGATGATCTGACGATAGTAATGCGCCATATCATGAGCCAATGCAGCATAACTTGACACTTTGCGAGAATAGCATGATCCCCATTATAGCCGCCGGCAAATCCGGTCTTCTCCAGCAAAACTGCCGAGTCTAACACTCGCGGCTCAAAAGATGTTTGCTGTTGGACAACTGAGTCGAGATCCACACACTCTTTACGGCTAAACATGCCTCCGTGGTGGGAATGTCGAGCAATGAGCTTGAACGAAGCAGTAAGGGCTTCGAAGACTCGAACAGCTCAATGTGCTGTCTGCTATATACTCACACTCAGATTTATGTCCAGCTATCCGCTGTGTATCTGATGAGGAGTAGTACACTACCAGCATTGAATCCCTTAAACGAGCAACAGGACATCTACACCAACCACTAAGAGAAGAAAAGCTTTCAAAGAACCTAATAACCACAATGCTCTGTGCACACGGGCCTATTCCGTTAGCCCCCTTCTCAAAACTCTCATAGCTCCGTGCCCTCAGTTGGCCGCCCGCCCGCCATTAGATTAACAAGTTAAGCTACCGTTAACAAGGCTGAAGAGCCGCGTACCATAGCGTGAACGAACAAAATGTCTCATCAAATCGACAAACTCTCCCCCTGGCTGCCTCGGTATGTACGAAAGTTAGGCGACAAGCTTCGAAAAGCTATACCATAAACCTTTGATTGGCTCGGGGAGCGAATTCCGAGCTGAACAGCTGGGGGATGGAGAGCTCTTGTTCCCCTGAGATGAGATTGAGGCCCGTGGAAGGAAGGGAGAGATTCTCGGTGTCCCAAATAGGAAATGTAGGGATTCCAGGATCGCGGATGCTTCCACCCGTTGCATCTTCGGTGTCGAAAAAGCGTAGGTCTTCACGTGGGGGACGTTCAGTCTGCAGTTTCTGCTCGTGTGCTCCAATAAGTTCATCAAATCCGAGACAATTCTGATCTCGGCAGCTCCCCAAAATAGGCGACCGAGGGAATCTCGCTCGGTGTGTGAGAAGCTGAGACTGTTTATGTTCCTGCAGCACAACTTACCTAGCTTGGCTTTTCCTCCACCCCACGCTTTTTGTTTGACATATGCGCGTAAACCAAGTAAAACATTGGGAATGGATATTTTCAGCTTCCCCGGTGCTCGGACCAAGTAAAGCATAAACTGAGTTAAACACACAGGGTGGCTTATTGAGGCCTGCCTGCTTGCACCTGGGATGTGAATCCCATGCTGTGCCGGTGTCAGTTTTCGATGTGATTGACACGCGAGCTCTTTCTACTTGCACGGGATATCGAGATGCGAAACAATTTAACCTACACGGGCCATCCGTTAAGGTTACAGTCCAAAGAGATTAAGAATTGATTGGGTGTTGGAGGATGCCTGTAGAAGAGGTGTCGCGTGTAAGCGGGCGATGCACTTTCTACTATGTACACAGAAGTTTCATAAGTTTCCAGATATAGTAACACCACAGAGTCAACGACGAAATCATAACATTTATGATCAACGCATATATAGCTGATGAGGCTGGTATCGAGGCTGGAGACTGAGAGGCTGAGACAAAACCAGTCTCGTCGGACCAGAAACAGCCTCAGAGGCGATGACGTCGATCAACCATTCCAAGATTGGTGAAGGTTGCCAACGCAGCATAACACAACGCAGGACTGGAGAATCCCGTGATGATCACTAATAGCGGAGGGACTAATGTATGAATTGTACCTGTAATTAATGTAATACCCCCACTAAAGGCATCGTATATCACATCACATCGGAGAAGGATCTTGTAAACGCCGACCTCATTCGATTCACTAGGAAACAGAAACCAGGCTTTTTTTTGAACGCCGGTATTCACAAAATGACAAAGACCGACCGGGTGGTAGCCGAGACAGCCGTAATTACGGCCGGTCGGTGGTTCGGTCGAGTCCGCCCGTCAAGCTTCCGCCACTTACAGCCTGGTTAGTTCTAGTTAACCTGACCAATCTCTTATGTGAAGCCTTTTTTTTTGTGTCTGATACACGGATGTATGCATAATACGTCAATTCATCAGCCTTGAAATGTTACGTATTGCAACAGAAACAGGAGGCAGATGGGAATAACTTGTTATGCAATATTCTCGGCCACTGCCGCACCGCACACATGGTCATAGCAATACCATCCATGCCAGGGCAAATGAAATGATGCGGAATGGATCATCTTTCAGGGACTTGTACGTACTTGTGGAACTGAGACCCCGACTGTGCCGTGCCGAATGCGCCAAGAAAGATGATGATCACTGTGGCGGACGATGGTTCAGGTCAAGGGCTTTGAGTGTACTTGTGCTGAAGCGGGCGGACAAAATAAATCACACAATATCTCGTTATTGGAGGACCAGGTTCTGCTGTACACAAAAAGCACTCACGGATTTGAGCAGTGTATCAGCATCATTGGTTACACTCTGTGGGGAAAAGACAAAAAGCACAGCTCTCTGCTTTGCTGTCTTTTGATATTGGGACGTACGTCTGAATATCAGTTTCACAGCGTTTCATGGGAGATGAAGATCTGGATGTGCGGCGGTTGGGACTCGAGGCATGACAGATCGACAACTTACAGGGCAGGGCAGGGCACACCGTGTCTCACCCGCGCCTCTGCTTGCGTTGCCTTGGGGTTTGCTTTGCTCTGTCGCCTCCAAAAACTGACATCACATCACCAAATTTCTCCAAGCCAGGACCATAGTTCTACAGCTTCCATTTTACATCATCGCCAAAGCTTCAGAACCACCGGTTATCATTAACATTACCGGGTCAGGCACAAGAAGCCGAGTTTTTGCCTTCACCGCGTCTTTGTTTTACCCCTCAATTTAGATGTTGCGTTGCGTGTTGCTCAAGATCATCACCACACCAACCTAGTTTAGTTGGCATAACGACTTTGTCTCCCTCCCACCAAAGATTTGTGGTGCTGTTCGGGGATGAAAGGTCCTGCGGATCAACGCGCTCATTGGTTTCCAACCCAGACTTTTTTGCCCACTCGCTAACGAGTAGAGCACACCATCGTCAAATTCGGAGCTCGTGAAACAGGCATGCAGATCTACAGTACAGCACAGCGCAAAGTGTGCCTCGGTGGTGCTGAATCTGCCCATTACTGTACTGAGGCACGAAACTCTAAGCAAACACATCCCATGTCTTTGTTCCGAGTATCCGGGTATTTGAGTAGAGGCAAAATATGATGATATATGTGTTTATTGAATGTGCTACGTAGAACAGAGATAATTAAGGTATGAATGATGCAGTGTTGGATATGTTGTCATACCTCAAGCTTAACTTGGCGCTTCTATTGAAGCGTCTGAATAATACAGCATGAGCCTGGACCACGATGATGACCAGGGGGATACCTTGCACGGACCTGCAACCTCCGTCATCGTTGAACAGAAAGAGAGGATGAGATTGGATGAGCAGCGGATGTGGCTTGGAACCAACCATGTGGCTCGGGGCCTTCCAGCGGCAGCTTCGAGACTCGACACATACATGCTGTTCTAGGCCGAGTTAACTGTAAACAGCCTATTCACGATTCGTTCTTGCATTGCCAAATTTCATTTTTGTGACCATGTGAACGTAGACTGCATTGCATTGCATCGTGATGGGCACGAGTACGACAGAGAGCCTTTGATGGAAGCGAGTGGGCGACCTAACTCGGCCACGTCGCCTCGTCAACTCTCTAAACTTCCCACGGCGCGGTAATAGTTCAGGTAGAGAGAGCTAGCTGGTTGGGTTGACTCGTGCTGATGAGAGGGGTTGTACAGTAGGGCAAGGCAAGATAAACTCTGATGAATGGTAATTAAGCATTAAGCAACCATGTGTTGCAATGACATCGGAACACTTGGATAGAGTTTCGTAACGCGGGGAGACAGACAACCCTCAAAAACGCAAACGTGCAGTGGGAATAGCAAAAAAAGTCTATGCACCTAATGCTCTACGGATATGGATATGGATTTCCAATAGAGAATAGGTGAGATGACCTTGGAGACCCTTGGAGACATTGCGAAATGTAACATAAGGCCATAATAATAATAATAGTCGTGACAACTCAAGATCAGCTTTGCCAGAAACGGAGATCAAACTCGTGAGATGAGAATAGATACAATATTCGGAGATTGTTAATACAGTACAGTCAGCAGAGTAACGTTGACCTATCCTATCCTATCCTATCTCCGCCCCGAGCGGACGGTCTTTTCGCTTCGCTCCAGTGGAGTTTAGGTGGTTTTGGTTCGCGACTTCAGAGCTCGCGGGGCACCACAAATCTGCCCCGACACACCTTCTCTAAACTTAGAGCGGCTTAGGGAGTATGGAGAGCCCCCGATGAACCAATCATAGATACCGTCATCGTCCCAGTTCAGTGTGCCCTTGCTCCTCACCCCCATAGTATACTAGGTACGTAGTAGAGACTCGACCCTTTTATTCTGTCGCCCCCAACCTGGTCAAGTCACTCCCCAGCATCAGTTTACTTAACTCTTCACCATCACCACCAGATTTTTTCTCCCCAATCCATCCATACCAATTCAATCCACATCCTTGTCCATTCCGTTGGTCGGGCCTGGTACATTTCACCCGGTGGCTTGACTGGTGAGAGAAAGATCACTTCTGCATAAGACAGCTCAGTTATCCCTGGCCTGGCAGGCATTGTCGGGACTTTACTGCTACTGCATCTCAGTGGACCCTTGTCCTGTCTGTCTTGCTTCAAGACAAGAGAATCAAGACAGCCTTGCCTTGCAGGTCTCGTCTCTCAACATCATCCTCCATCTTTTTTTTTTTGTCTCTCGCCCCATTCTTCCTTTCCATCACACCTCTTCCCTTCCGCTTCCTACTTGTCCTTTCTTCTTGACCGAGCTCCTGTCAACTATCGGAACCAACCTCAGGGATTCCCCCACGCTTACCTCCAAGCTTCTGAGACATACATACATCTACCCACCGAGCCTGCCTACCTACTCTAACCGGATCAGACCTTTGATGAAGTTACTTCTTCAACTGCAAACCGTCGCCAACATGAATTCCAAAACCTTGTAGCAAATTGCAGCGCGCGAGCTTCTGTATTCAGGTTTGCATCTTCAACCTGCATCACCTGAACCTTAATCTACTTGTTCAACGCAAAAAAGTATATTTCGCTTTTTTGAGACTCAACTCGCTCCACGATAGCTTCACCTTACGCTTCATCCAACCGTTTACTACTCTCGACCCCCACGCCTAGTATTAGTACCAGCACTCTACTTCTACTACTACGACTTCTACGTCACGCGCCTACTACGATCACCACCTACTTCCACCAAATCATTAGTACTCATCGACCTCGTTGCCTACTCGTCAAAATGATGATAAATAGCATGGCCTCGAAGCGCAATTCGCGAGTCTTTGTGGATGAACCCACACACACCACAGAAGGCCAACGAACACCTAACGGCACACAATTACGATCAAGACAAGGTTCTCGCAGTGCCTCCAAAGAAGAAATGAAGCAAGAAGTGGAAGAAGCCCTTTCAAGTATGAGTCGTTCCCAAAGCATCTGTTCTGTCAAGATGGAGACTTCCCGGTCACAATCCACCAGCGACAGCGATTCACGTTGTAAGCCATTCTCTAACTGGATTCATCGACCTGTAGCTAACAAGTATAGCTTCTTCTATATCACCCGATCACGTTCCATCTCCCGATGGCCGACCTTATAATTTCGGAGTTGTTGTTCCTGGTGTCTATCGAAGCAGCTTTCCCAAGCCACACGATTTCGAGTACATCAAGGGCTTGGGATTGAAGACTATTGTGTACGTAACCCCAGTATGATATTCTGTAACTACGGCGCTGACCGGTTATAGCACACTTGTCAAGAAAGATGACCTCGATCACGACCTCGATACTTTCATTACCAGCGAGGGCATTCGACAAGTCGTCTTCAACATGAAGGGGACCAAAAAGGAAGCCATTCCACTGGACACAATGAAGGGCATTATCAACGTCGTTCTCGACAAGTCAAATTACCCCCTTCTCATCCACTGCAACCATGGAAAGCACCGAACCGGATGTGTCGTTGGTGTTGTCCGCAAGATCACTGGCTGGGACGCTGCAAAGGTTGTCGCAGAGTACAACACTTACGCCGAACCCAAGGCTCGCGAATGCGATGTCACATATCTCCAGGGTTTCGAAGTCTCAAGCCTGGTCCTTTCCAACACACTGATGCAGAAGGACATTATCTCAAGATCCGAGCGTCTTCAATCACGTACGTTCTTTCGAGCCGTTGTCTTCTCTACCTGCGTCTTGCTCTTGTGGTTCATGTCTGGATCAAGGTTTCGCGCAGCTACAAGAACAGAACCTCTCTGAACAGGGTAGCCATGTGACATCCACTCACAACACCTCAACAGAACTATGATTGCGACTATGTGTACGGTCCAAAATCTCTTTCAGGCATAACTTGGAGAGCGCCCTTTCAAAACACAACATGTTCTGCCAAACAATTTCCTTACGCTATATCAACAACTCGATTCCAAGTTGCTGAATGACAGACGACGAGCAGCACAAACAAGATGCTCAGATATCGACAAAATGGAAAAGATCAGATGGAATCGAGAGTTTTTCTTTTCACGACTTTACTATGTATTTTAACGGCACTGCCGTACACGGTTTTCGGAGACGAATCAAGGGCTGAGAATGTCTTCCGGAATGGCGTTTTATTCTAGAGAGGGCGAGGGAAGGCACTTTGAAATGCTAGACTTTGGGCTGAAAGAATAGCCCCCTTTCGGGACGAAGAACGAAAGGAAGAAAGAAAGAAACAAAAAGGAAGAGTTGCTGCTTGTGTGGTCTGTTAGGAAAGCAACGGCGTTGGACGGAATACACGGTTTTTAAGCTGTATTAATAGATTCCTGCTGATGATACCTGGATAGCCGGGCGTTGGGTAAAGTAGCACAAGAAAAAAAAGTGCAATTGTTCAAGACGACTACAAGTCTACAAGAGACGATGATTTGTGACTTTGGCCGTGCTATTCCCTTGTGCTTATGCTTGATGCAACCATTTCAGATGTGAAAATGTATTACTGAAGGTTGGCGACTCAGCCCAATCTCTTATCGTGCTGACTCAGGCAGCTCAGGACAAACATTACTAAAAGCCCAGTCCGATTGAGGCTGATTTCGCTATATTTGGATGAAGACATACATCCAAATCGTGGCTACGTCTCTTGAGAACGAAGTCAAATGCCGTTTCTGCTTATGTGAACACTGCAGCTTACGGTTTGCGGGCACATCGTATTACAGGGACTTGATGTCTATAATGCAGCTCGGATCTACTATCTCGTATTGATGGTAAGCTCATTTCTGACGCATTTCTTGAGGCATTGTTGGTGAAGGCATCGTGTGTGGTATTGTTTCTCTCGTGAGCTTCCTCCAAGGCGTTTTCGAGATTTGAAGGCGGATCTTGTGGTGATACCGGAGATAACGATTAAATGCCACCCTTTGGTATTTTGGGTAGTCACTCATGAGACGAGGTGCAGTATTGGCAACTTTACCTAGCTGTTTTCCATATTGACTGGTGCCAGGTTTCGTGAAGTGTTGTTTTGTACGGCTAAATTCCATATTTCCATCGTCATCAAACATGTCTCCGTTTACCTGCCTGACTGGATGCCACCACTTTTCGTCTGAGCCCCAAATATTCCCACGTTCCTGATGCTTGCTCGCATCAAACTTATCGTACATCATATCATACATATTAAACCACTTAACGCTTAGTCCCTTCCACCCCAGCGGTTCCTCTCAACCCTGGCCTTGGCATCCTTATCAAAGTCTCCGTTGGCGTAGACCCATCCTCCAGCAACACAGTTAGCCGCGCCCAAACCAATAGCAGTGCCGCGTACAACACCACGAATGGAGAAGCGGCCACGGAAGGGCTGACGACGACGTAGGGCTATAAGCGCGTACAGACCAGACCAGGCAGCCGTCAAACCAGCGCTGCCAGTAGGGTAGCCGGACAGGTTGAGGTAGGATGAGAAGAGCAGCGGAGGGGTGAAGATGAAGAGGGGCAGGGATGGGGGCCGCGCGTGGAGGGCGGTTATAAGGGTTGCTAGAAGAGATGGGGGGAGTGACGCAGCTACGGTCATAAGTGTCAGTTGATATGTTTCTGTCTGTTCGTATTGTGCTTTGAGTCATATGGTGAAGTATGTGATATGAGTTGAGGTTGTAAAGATGAGCGAGGGTAGAGGAGGGTCCCAACTTACTTCCCCAATCATTCAGATATCCAAAAATGGATTTGGAAGCGGCAGGAGCCACAGGATTCTCGTTCGACATGATTGATATAGTGCAATTGGTGTTGATCAATGAGTCTGGAGTCAGTCGTAAACGTGATGCTCACAAAAAAAAGAGAAGCTATTGCTGCTGCAAGTCTACCCCGGTCAATTTGTGACGTCGTGCATGGCCTGATGACTAAGGCGTTCCCTTCCCGCGTCTACCTAGAATGGGAGGAGCCACATGGTTAGTTAGTAGTTTGTTCCCGTATTGATTCCTTCCAACGACTTAGACTTTACCTCACAAGTTAACCTTGCTAGTATCAGAATCCTTCAACACGCACACATATGACGCGGAAGCTCTCCACAACATAAAAAATCTTACAGAATAATTATTCCGTGTTTCTATTATCTGAGACGAGCGGTCAATGAAATGACCCGAAATGTTTCGGACTAACAGGTCTAGCTTCAGAAACACTGCCACAGTTGAATCGCCCGAAAGAGGTAGGTCGTACATCGCTTCGTACCCGATCAGATCTTAGTATCAGGAACAAAAACAAAAGAACGTTCGATAATTCGTGGCTCTGTTTGCGCCTTGCCATTCCCGAAGGATTCAAGGGCGCGTTCCAGGCTCGGTCTCATTACTCGTCTATGTAAGTGAAGAGAAAAAAGAAAGACAATGTTTATGATGCAGAGAACAACAAGAACCCATCTAACAATAAGTGAAGGAAATAAAACCATGATTATAATGGGGTATAATAAAGAAGTAAAAGACACAAAAAAAAAAAGAAAAAAGTTTAGTCATACAGCTTCTCGCCTACTGTCTCGTCCGATGTCATGTCATGATGTCGTTATTAGAAACCCTCAAACCTCAAAATCAGCCTTACCCCTAATGATCAGCGCCCGCCGCCATGGTAATATCGCGGATCCTGCGTGTAGGCGCTTTGCTCATATTCGCCCCAGCTCTCGTTTGAATAGCCCTGGCCATACTGCGCTCCATACTGGGAGTACGCTGTTGCATCCCACTGCTGTTGGTAGTTCGCATCGTATGCTTGCATGTTGTATTGGTCTCCCGAGGGTCCAGCCGTGGCATAGCCTCCGCTCTGGTCAGCGCCAGATAGCAGGTTCAGGTCGAAGGCGTCTTCGGGGCTGAGCTGGGAGAAGTCGAACTGACTCAGTGCACCTCCTGCTTCTTCTCCGGAGGTTGCTATCCGGCCGTGGTGCTTGCTCGAGCGCTTGGACGAGCTGCCCCCTCGGTGAGAGCTTGAACCCGAAGCGCTCTCGTCGTCTGTGGACTTGCGGTGGCTCTTCTTCTTGGAGGACTTGGAGCCTGAGCGAGTGTACTCGCAACGAAGACTATTGCTCCGACAGCGTTCGCAGCCGTTCTTGTCTCCACTGCATCGGAGCTGCACATTATGTCAGCGAACAAGCTCTAGTAAAAGCGGCCGACTATGGACCTTGGCGTTGAACCCCGGCTTGGAGGATGCGGCTTTCGCTAACCAAAACGCCGGATAGATGGAGACTGTCATACCTTTTTCTCGTGGCATCTATCGCATGCCTGGTGGGAACTAGAGCGGGCTGTGACAGGATCGAAGCCGTTGCGAACGCTCTGAACCTCATCCGTCTCAGGATCGTACTTCCACGTTCCAAACATGTTTGCAGTGTGTGTAAGTGTAAGTGTAAGTGTGTCTGTATATATGACTGTTCTTGGCGTCCAAAGAGAGAGTGAATCTCGGTGACCCATAGAATAAGAAGCGAGTGTATAAAGATGATGGTGATAATAAGAAACTGGCGTGCAAAGATAGATGTAAATATCCAGCTGTATATGTATATCAAACTGCCCTTGACCTTGAAAAACTTGTGTGACTTGTTTTCTGCCTGACAGGAAGCAACTTATGGCGTCTTATAAACCTCCGAGGGGCCATCTCTTATGGATCATGGCCAAGCTAGAGGGTCTTATAGGCAGCCACGAGAGCCCAGCACCCTTCCTCCTAAACATCTGCCATTGAGAGAAATTCAGAGAAAAGGGGACCCCATCCTTGTGTGGACATGAGAGCATCGTGCCGAGCCGCACTGCCAGGCTCCCGTTCATGGGATAGGCACCATGTAGTTGAGGTACCCCTGTCATCCCGATCTATGTGATTGCCCGGGTCTCCGTTTAAGTGTCCGGCCCTAAATCACCAGAAGGATCCGTTCGCAATGCCGGTCGAGGGGTGTCTTTTTTCTCTCACGTTTTGCATATGTAAGGTATGGGAATCTATTACGTCGTTCTTGTTTTAGAAGCTAAGGGAGTGGAAAGGCTGCCTGATTTTCTGGCAGGATCTCTCTGTGGTAACCTTGTAGTCTAAAGTTAGGTTTATGTGAGTTGGAGTTGAGTAGAGACCAAGTAGAGTAGCGTTGCGATTGGGGCCCTTTTTTTCCCTGGTTTGATTGATTCATTGTGATGTGATTGGTCCGGTTCATACAGAGCCGAGGCATTCAATTCCTTCGATTCTCATGTACTCCATATTCCATACATAAAGGCGCGGCATACTTATCGAAAACGGTCTGTTCGAGAATACCCCAAGGCTACGGTCTAGGTGGCTGTGCCCGCATACCTAGCCCGTGTATGTCATGTTCTAGTATATGTAGATAGATATTGATAGTATGACGGTGTAACACTGCATTTGCAGCGGCCCCCAACTTGGGCGCTTGGTGCTTATACACAGCACAGGGAGCTTGCCACGTCTGGCCATCTATGTCTTCCTCGACTGGCCAAAACAAGAAATGTCCTTGATGTGCCTTGCATCCCATGTGATCTACAGTAATACGGCACTGATCAACGCTCGGTCTGGATCAATTGCTGTTGGTTGAACCCTGTTGGCTTTGTCAAGAAAAAACTTCATTTCTTCTGTTGGTTGTTAGTTTGTAACGTGGAGAGAGAAAATGGTAAACTAAAACAACGCAGCGCCGCAATTTTAGGCAAAAGCCTCCACAAGCCGGTAAGTCAAGCCGAAGAACAGTTAGGTAGGTAATTAACCCTTGAACGTCATAACATTAATTAACCCCAATCTATAAATTTTATCGTATCATATTTCCTCCAAAAGACCGGGGAGTTGAGTCATCCATAGCGGGGGCTTATTTTATCTCCCCTCTAACCTCTCTATCTTATCTAGACGGACCCGCTGCAATCCAATTGAAAGTATGTACAACAGATTGCACGGGCAGCAATACGATCTACAGTGGTTGCATAAGAGGAAAGCATTCCAAACAGAGTTCAAGTCAGTCATCGTTGGTGTTTCAATAGGGGGTGGCAGGGCTGTGAGTGTATCATGATACTGTATCAAAGTTGCACATTGGGCTGATATCACGTATCAGCCTTGTACGGCACGGCGCGCTATCTGAATGGTGGGATAACGGTGGGTGGTTCGAATTTAGGCAGACTGTGGAGGCTGAGGCTGTCATTCTTGGAACCTCCCCTCATCACTGGACCATCATGGGACTCTCACAAAGCAGGCCTCAGAGTTTATCACCTCGTATGTTCATCCAAATCGACTAACTGACTGACTGACTTACTTACCTGTATGCATCTCCTATCACCATAATCCTCAATTGTTTTCCAGTTTACCCGCTTTCTTACAACCCTTCACATCTGGTGTGTCATGCCGCCCAATGCACGCTTTTGATCTCTCGGACTTCGAGAAACTCAGCATGCTTGATCAGATCTTCCATCGCGATCTGGTTATCGAGTTTCTGAACTCTCCCATTGTCCCAATGCACGATGACCTTGGCGTAACGTTTCTCCGGTGCCAAGAACGAGGCAATGCGATCACATGATGCATGGGGATTGAGAGAAATGGGATACGTAGGACCATTCTCCCTGTTCAATGTGCTTCTTGACTGGTCAATTACCTGGATGAGGTACCTGCCCTCTGAGGTGCGTTTGTTGCGTTTGGATGCTGTGCCCGTCTGCTTGGAAGACATCCTGGAATCTTGGTCCCGGTGATGGTTGTGGTTGTGGGCTATGCCCACTGGATGCGGACAACATTTACAAGTACACTTTGTGGGATCCATGGTTCGATGCTGTCCTTTGGATTCAGGAGGCAAAAAATAGGTGCCATATGTTGAAGCTCCCCAGGTGGGTTGTGACGCCCGACCACTGTTCCGGAAGGTGTTGATCTCTGCGGGGGTTAGATGCGAGAACTTACCATCCTGGTGGGAGGTATCTTCTCTTCTCGATCGAGCGCTGCTCTTTGGATCACCACGATCACCTCTCCTTGAACTGCTTCCCCTGGAGGCCTCTTCGGTATGAGGACGCTCTCTTCCCGAATCAGAATGGTTTCCCATCCGAGGAGGGACGTCCCGTGTGGATGGAGAGCGTTCATTTGATCCCTCGTGACGGCGGTCTTCCTTGATTGAAGGCACACCTCTACTGCTTGAAGGACGCCTTCTTTCCTGATCTGCGTAAGAACGGTCTCCCTCCCTTGATCTGACCTCTCTCTGAGGTCGAGAGCGTTCACCTCTCTTCTTGTAAGGACGACCCTCACTCTTTCCATAAGAGGGTTTGCGCGAAACCGTCGGCGCGCGACAGGAGTCATCATGAGCACGACTGTTGCTATGTTGGCTGTAGTATCCATGGTCACGGTCTCGTGAAAAGGACTGGCTTCGCTTCCTAGCGGCGGCAGCGTCAAGATCGTAGCGTTGGGATGAGTACGACATGATGTGGTTTGTCGCGTGATACAAACCTGGGTATACAAAAATAGTCTCGAGTTCGAGTTGTGGTTATTGATTGGTGCTGTAGTTTCTGAGTTCTGATATTGCTACTTTCTGTCATATTCACTTCACAACCCTCCGTGTTATAAGTATCGAGTCTGAAAAGAAAGCCTTGCTGACAACCTTTGAGCGTTTTCTCAACAATGAACTCGCCATAGTCTTGGTAGAACAAGAACCACGAGTATGTGGTGTCTTTGTTCCATTCTTAGTTTTGTCGTGCTGTTCACTCGAACAGCACTGAACTGATACGATGTTGAGAATTGTTCTGATCTCTTGCCAGCAATTGTCGTATCAGCTTGCTGCGATTCTCTTGTTAAAGCAAGTCGTCAAAGAAATCGAGTTTCATAACTTTATGGGACTCGTGTCTGTTCAGTTGTTCGTTGGTGTTCATACTGGGCAACTAAACCTCTTGAGTTGAAGGGAACGGGTCCAAAGACGGCAGGTCGGATGTGTAGGTTTGATTAAGCCCGATCCTAACGTTGGATGGAAGCAGCGGGAAGACAGAAGAACGGATGGAGTAATGAGGCTCGGGTGCCTAGCAGGACCCGACGGTAGGTTCCTAGGGGGCTCCGACAGAGATAAGGTCCCCTAAAACCGAAAAATCAAGACAGATACCTAACCAATGACTTGTCTCGTCCTGTCTGCATGCAGTCTTCCCCACAGTGGCCAAAGGGGGCTAAGGGTGCGGCAAAAGCCACAGTCCACTCTCCAAAAGGCCAGCAAAGACATCCCCATTTCATTTCATCCCGCACTTTAATCTTTGCTTTGCTTCCTTCAACCCCAACTTTTTGGCATTGCCTCGTTTCCTTTCGTCTTCAATCGAATCCTTCTTCACCGGTGTCTTTAATCCATTAATCAAGATGGCTCTCTCTCCTCAGATGTAAGTATTACAACCACTCACGCGACAGCTGGTCGCAAAGCTCTTTCATGGTGGCGCAAACGCGCAGAGAGGGACAATTGGCAACAAGAATGCTGACATGTTTCGCGATAGCACCAACCTGGTCATCATCCTGGGTATGATGCAGGTGTCCAAGCGCGTTCCCTTCGATGATCCCTTTGTG
Source organism: Fusarium nelsonii (assembly GCA_014898925.1). Classification (NCBI taxonomy): domain Eukaryota; kingdom Fungi; phylum Ascomycota; class Sordariomycetes; order Hypocreales; family Nectriaceae; genus Fusarium; species Fusarium nelsonii. Next base: position 444,855 of record JAAVUC010000117.1, on the reverse strand, counting down.
CTCAACGTTGTCCGCGCTGTCTACCTTGCCAGCAACGTCATCATTGCTGCTCTCTACTTCTACACCCAGCTGAAGATCAACAAGAAGAAGGGTACGATATACTTTCCGTAGCCTCCGCGAGGCAACCTCAAAACAGCGCAATGCTAACAGTAGCTTTACAGACCTCACCACCCTCAAGTATGTCGAGCCCGCCCCTATGGGTTCCACTGAGGAGGGCAAGCTCGTCACCACCACCATCCACGCCTACGACAACGAGCAGATCCGCACCGCTTTCCGTGGTCAGGCCATGGGTATGGCCATGATGGCTTTCATGCACTTGTACATGAAGTACACCAACCCTCTCCTCATCCAGAGCATCATCCCCCTCAAGAGCGCTTTCGAGAACAACATGGTCAAGATCCACATTTTCGGCAAGCCTGCCGCCGGTGACCTCAAGCGTCCTTTCAAGCAGCCCGCCGGCTTCATGAGCGCCATGCAGGGTGGCCCTGCCCAGAGCGACAAGAAGGCCGTTGAGGCTGCTGAGCGCGCTGGCCGTGGTGGTGCCAAGGAGGAGTAAAATGTTGTCACCGAAAGGATGATTTCATATTTCTTTGGCTGGGTTGGGTCTCTAGCTACGGTTGTAATAGACCCTGGTTGTACTATAATACAGGTGTGATGTGCAAAAGCATTTGTGTTGTGGCGAATAGAATGGAATTTTGAGCAATCCGCGAAATGACATCTCATGTGTACGACTTGAATACTGTTATGATAAAATCAAGCTCTAATTCATGAGAACCTTACTTGTTGGCTTCAGCCGAATCTGTGTGAATTGTAGTCACGTTTTCTCGTGTTAAATGGTGACATAATTCGGACCTCTAGATCGCGACAAATCCGCCCCCTCCGCCACATATCGCCGTCATACCGAAGCTACTTGGACCCTGATTTTCCTCCTGCATTCTTTTCTCCAATTTGCAGTCTGCTGCAACTCTCCTCGCTAAATCTTGCAGCTGTATTGCAAAACTCGTGGTCACCCCTCCAACTAGTCTCGCGACATTCTTTAAAACTTCATACTGTCATGGAGCGACCATCTACGCCACCCCGGGCGACAAAGCCTGCACCTGCCATCACTCCTCCTACCCCAGAAGTTACGAAGCGCATAGTATGTTTGTGCGATGACATGACATTGTGCTTTTCTTAGGGTGCTGACTCTTAACTAGGAAGAAAACCGACTCCGCGCAAAGGCGATCCGAGATCAGCGTGAAGCTGAGCAGCGAGCAACCGGCACCGTTCCCGAAATTCCTAAAAGCTCCGGCGGTTTTGTACCAACAGAAGATGTCTACATTTCCAAAACCGCCAACGGAAAGCGACCATATAGCTCCATCTCGACAACAGAGACTAAGGGAACAAATCGAGATGGGCGCAATAAGGGCGAGGAGGAATCACTGCGGCCTGCGCGCAAGTTCACGAAGTTCGTTGATTACAATATGAGCGCCATGACCGATACAAAGGGTGGATTTTTGTCAACAGAAGATGATCCCCATAACTATGCTCTCGGTGGCAAGAAGCCAGGACAGGCCGACGCAGAGCAGAGACCGAAACACATGAGCGTTCAGGAATGGGAAAGAATGCAACTAATACGGAACCTGAAGCGACAGAAGGCGGGACCATTTGAGCCAGGTCTCAGTGTTCTCGCCGACGACGAGACACGCAAGAAGTGTAGAGACTGCAAGAGCTTGGAGATCGATTTTGTGTGGGAGGAGGTTTTCCACCTTTCCGTCTGCAATAAATGCAAGGAAAAGTATCCGGAGAAGTACTCATTGTTGACCAAAACTGAGTGCAAAGAAGACTATCTGCTTACAGATCGTGAGTTGTGTCACCAGACATCCAGTCCACCACCACTAACATAAGACAGCCGAACTACGAGACCCCGAACTATTACCTCATCTTTCTAAGCCAAATCCACACAAGTCTCATTGGCACGACATGATGCTGTTCCTTCGGTGTCAAGTAGAAGAGTATGCGATCAAGACGAAATGGGGTTCAGCGGAGGCACTAGATGCCGAGTACGAGAAGCGTGAGACCCAGAAGAAGGCGCGCAAAGAAGCCAAATTCAAGGAGAAGCTACTGGATTTAAAGAAAAAGACACGAACAGACGCTTTCCGCAGACAAGCTGGAAATCTAAGTAAGTCTGGGGCAAGTAAATTTGGAGATGCAATAGGTGGAGGGAAGCATGTGCATGAGTGGGGAAGAACTGTCGAAAACGAGGACGGGATGACGGTTAAGACTTGCGTGGATTGTGGTATGGAAGTTGAGGAAATGGAGTTCTGAGACATTGGTATTAAATCTAGCGTTTGCTGCTTTATTTAACAGGTGGGGGTTTGGAGTTGGGTTTCTTGTTACTGATAGAATACCTGCTACACATATTAGAGCATCATATCTACCTTCAGTAGATAGGCTCGAGATTGAAACATGGGTCGCATAAACAAGCTATGATTTGCTGGCAAAACTGATCCTTTAACTTTGTTTCTTCTGTTAGCTGTCATTAAGAAGATTCCCTGTCAATGTGTTGGTGATCTCCAGGGGTATAACAAAGTTGATGCCTGGCAGCCTCACGCTCCCAAGTTCCCAGCTTGTTCAACCATGATTGGTCAAAATCTCAGCGGCAAAGCAGCGATACAGAGGATAGCACCAACTAGCAGCGTGGAAGTACAGCACAGGACAGCACAACAGATGCACCTCCAAGTACCGGCACTGGCAAGCTTGGTTTCTTAGCAGCACACGACTTGACGTCGACTTTTTTCCGACTTACGACCAGCATAAAGCAAACTACGATATCACAACCTGACTGTCATTACAGCTATTGTCCAAACCCGAATCTTCGCCGAAAACGATAACACGTGCCAAGGCTCTTTGCTTCGTTGCGCAGAGCTTCCAACCTAGCCTCGCTTCGCTTCGTCACATCACATCACAGTCCATCCACGGCACCGAGCTTGTCCGACTTCGAACCGGCACTCGCTCGTCGTCAACGTTCTCTCTCACTTACCGACTCGGACCTCCATGCACCCGCCCAATTGAGAGAGGCGCACCGCGATGGGCCCAAATGCTGGGAACGGCGTGGGCGGAATGGAGATGGGGCCTATGATGCAGGGCAGTGGCTCCAACCTGCCCCAGGCCACCGAATATACCCTCCAGGGTGTCATGCGCTTCCTGCAGACAGAATGGCACCGACATGAGCGCGATAGGAACTCCTGGGAGATCGAGAAGCAGGAGATGAAGGGCCGCATTGCCAACCTTGAGGGTCAGGCGCGGAGAGCCGATGCTACACAGCGCGTGCTGAGGAAGTACGTCACTATGTTGGAGCGCAAGGTCAAGGAGCAGACAGCTCAGCTTCAGGGACAGGAGGCTGTCGATGCGGAAACGGCTGCTAAGAACGACCGGGCTGCAAAGATTCAGGAGAAGCTAAGATGTGAGCAACACCCCTAACATATCGATTTAATACACTAACACTGCAATAGCTTCTTTGGAGGACATGCCTGTTCCTGGGGTCGATGGTGTTAACTACGAGAAGCTCGATCGAGGCGATGAGGAAGCTCAACGACAGGATCTCAAGACCTTCCTCGACCAGTGCCAATCCGAATTTATGTACCTTATGATTACCCCCGCAAACCCGCAACCCCCTCGAGAATCTCCCCCACTACCGATAATGGAGGATCTGCGCGAAGTTGAGGCATTTGGCATGCCAGCTCCCCAACCCATGGAGCGGCAGTTCCAGCTACCCACTCGGAATGCTCAGAACCATGTCCAGGAGATGAACTCGAGAATACCTCAGCAAAACCACGTACCTCACCCACAAAACCAGCAGCCTCAGTTTGTGCAGAAGCAGCAAGAGATGCAGCCTCAACCTATGGTCCGTTCCTCGGCTGAGCATCCCCCTGTTATGTACCAAAACAACAACGACTGGCCCGCCCCTGTATCTGTAACCTCTCGACCAGTTGAAGAGCATGTTACTCCAGCCAACCATGCTGCGGAAGTTCTAGGTGGAATGGAAGATCCCGCCGAGCTCAGGGAGAAGCACTCTGCGCCACCAGAGAACGACGGATGGGACTTCCCAGAGGGTACATTCCCTGAACCTGGAAACTCCCAGTCTAACCAGTCACAACCGAACAGACCCGATACGGATGCCTTTCCTACCGCTGACAACCTGCCCAAGTCCCCAGGACGACGAGACAGTTCTCACCGAAGAAAAGGCTCCATGTCCAGACGACGGAGTGCCGAGCATGAACTAGCTTTGGCAGCGCAAAAGGCTGAGAGTGGTAATTTCAAGCTCAGATTCGGTTTACGAGGCCATCTTGATACTGTTCGGACAATCATATTCTCTGGAGGAGGTAGCCCAGGCGAGCCAGAAATCTGCACCGGTGGAGACGATGGTATGATCAAGCGTTTCCACATTCCCAGGTTAGACAGCCATGCTGGAAGTCTTGTGCACACAGCGTCAGATCTTGATGTCACGGCCAACTTCACACACCGCGGCCACTCGGGTGCGATTCTTTGCCTGACATCATGGTCTCCTTCGCCAAACTTCTCGACTGGAGGTCGCGCAATTGGCGACGGCTGGATATTCTCTGGCGGTCAAGATGCTACCATCAGGGTTTGGGAACGTGGAAGGGTTGACCCCAAAGCAACTCTCGAAGGCCATACAGATGCTGTGTGGGCTATTTGCGTTCTCCCGGCAACTCTTGGTCAAATATTCGGAAACTCAAGTCCTTACGGCAACGCCGATCGCATTTTGGTTGTGTCTGGTGGTGCAGACGGCAGTGTTCGTTTGTGGTCAGTAAGCGCACCTCCGCAGCTGAGCTCGCCACAACCTGGAACGAACCGAGCCATGACCGGCCGTGGAGGCAGAGTTCGCGGTAACTCGATGAGTTCTGGCAGCGCGTTCCCCAACACCCCTCAAGCTACCATTGCATCAAACTCGCCTTTCAACCACACCCTTGTTCACAACATCTCGAGATCGGACGGTTCTACAGCTAGTCCGACATGCATTACACCTCTTGGCCCCACTGGCGAATCTTTTGTTGTATCTTACTCAGACGCCGCCATTATTGTTTACGACACACGAACCGGAGAACAAATCGGCAACATGGATAGCTTGGAGACATACGACCAGACCATCAAGACTAGTGTCAACGCTGTCGTGGCTACAACAATCGGTCTTGACCAGGCTAACCAGAACCACAGTGGTAGCATGAGCGAGGAAGATTCCAGCTCTGGTGCTACTGGCGGTGGACGTTCAATGGCCGGTTCAGGCGTAGAGGGCACCATCATTTCTGGTCACGAAGATCGCTTCATCCGGTTCTTCGACGCCAACAGCGGTAAGTACTTTGCTCAGTCACTAGAACCAAATACTAATGAACGCTCAGGTCAATGTACATACAACATGATTGCCCACCCAGATGCCATCTCCAGTCTGTCTCTCAGCCCTGATGGACGTGAACTCGTCAGCGCCGGCCACGATGCCTCGCTCCGCTTCTGGAGTCTCGAAAAGAGAACGTGCACACAAGAAGTGACAAGTCACCGAGTGATGCGTGGTGAAGGAATTTGTGCTTGTGTCTGGAGTCAAGACGGAAAATGGGTTGTCAGCGCTGGCGGCGACGGCGTGGTCAAGGTTTTTGCACGATAATGGAGACGGCTTATGATGAGGATTTTTTGGTACGGGTGGGCGGTGCATTGTTGCTCGGCGGTTTCATGGTATGGTAGCAGTTGGATGATGAGACGAAATGGCTCAGCAATGAACGAGCAACCCTCTCTGTTATAGTATCTGTGTGTGTGTGTGTGTGTTTCTATGGAGGAAAGGGTGATTTCGCTTATTTTATACTACTCGTCGATACCCGGCATTTAGTGATTTGCTCTTTTTTACTTCATAGCATTATCACTGGGAGTGTATTTTATAGTAACATAGGTAATCTTGGTCACTCTATGACGAAAGATCTTGTCTTTGAACGAATCCAACCCGAGGTCTAATATTACACATGTCTAGCGCCTAGCGGGTAAGGAAACCCTACGCCTAGCTCTACCACTATGATCAGCCTAAGGGATAACAAGACTTTAGGATAATGTTAGGTATTTAGTTCAAAGCTTAGACTATTTCTCTGTCAATCTGTCTGCCCGGACAGATTATTCTGTGGAGTTGTGGATAACGAGAAGGATAAATCGAAGTGATAATCCTAATGATCATCCCGAATTTAAGCTTGCAAGACCAGGAGTGCGCAGATGGCATCTGGGATAGGTGGAACGGAACAGAGGGTAAAAGGCTTCACCTTGTCTTTATTCGGGGCTCTCAGGTAAGTCATATATCTGTTTATGGAACTTGAGCACGGGAACTCTTCCGCTGGCTTAGGTTAGGTAGTGCCCGAAGTCTTTTGTGTATTATTAATAGGGGCTTTCTTCCTTCTCTCTATATATAGCTTAATTAAGGGGGTGTATGGTATCGTGTCGTATTTTATTCCCATACACTCTAGAGCCATCCCGGCGGACGAGTCGCAGAAAAATGAACACAGCTTTCCGGTTTCGCAAGGCTTGTTGTTCGGTATGGTATTGATGTAGGAGACTAGGGTAGGTGGTATGCGCAGATGGATATCAAGGAACATGATGCAGCCGAAAATCGCAAGAATGACACTGATGCAGCTTGACGTGAGGCAGATAAGGTTGTTGTCTTTGAGGGTCTTGTACCAGATTTTAAATACCCGGTCGTCGAAATGCTCGACTAAAGGTCTCTCTTCGTCTAGGATTTAGGGTAGCAAAAGGCTATAGCTCAGCCTCAGACGACACTTATACCACAGACTATTGTCAACCTCCTTTGGTGTGCCTGTTTTGTCGGAGGAGTGCCACACCAGCACCTGTGCCGTTTGCGGCTCACTGCTTTCACTGCTCACTGTCTTCCAGTGGTCCCCACAGCTCAAGAAACCACATAAAGCCCTTGAGAATCGCGATTCCTAACTTTAGAATTAAAATCAGGGGTTCCGTAACCATCCACCGCAAAGCAATGTTGGGGGTATTGGGGAAGAGAATCCATTGCCAAAGACCAATGGAGATCCCAGTCGTAAGAATGGCCACCGGCGTAAGCGAATTCTGGTACCAGGGCCGGTGGTAAAAAGAAGTCTGCCGAGATCTATGTTAGAGTGTTACTGAAGAGGAGATACCACATGTAACACTTACATCCATATTTCGAGTGGACGCTAAGAAGACTTTTCTAGGGTTGCTGGGAGGGAAGGATGGATATGGAAGGCGGAATTCGCTAAGGACTGTGTAACAACTCTGATGATGTTGAGAAAGGAAGATATCTGGCTCGCAGAGGAGCAACTTTGATTGGTACAGAAGCGACTGCCAGTTGACGAAGAGATGTGGTCGAGGAAGGTGCTTTCGGGCCAAGAAGTCTTCTATCTATAAGTAGTCACCTTAATAAAATCAACTCTATCAATCAAAGAGACGAAAGCATCCATTCAATTTTGAATAGATCAGATCGATATTTAGCAGAGTTTATCGTAAGACGTCAGAACTCAGACCACAGGCAAGTAACCTTATTGCGTAAGCTCCCTCTTTTTCCATGTCCTCTTTTGTAAGTGGGTAGACATCTAGATCCGTGTTGAAGATTAGGGAAGAAGTACCAGTTGTTGTGCGTACAATGGCTGTATTGAGTCACAGCATATATGTTCATCTTGGTTAGAGTTCAGTTGCCGTGCGAGACTTCTACCATATTAGTCTACTGAGAGTTTTGACCTACCGAGGAGGTCAAAGTTATTGTTGAGAATTTTGAGAAAATTGTAAGACTTGGGCATCTGTTGAAAGTCTATAAGTAAATATAATAAATCTACGTGGTTACTCGACCGGCAACCAATCCAGCTCATTAAGGTATAAATATAAAGCATCTTGACCTTGATTCTTTATTGATGTGATATCTTCAACTACAAAAGGCAAGGGCTTGTTACTCAGCCTCGTGCAAACATACACTCGGCAATCTACAACATTTTTCTCGTACCCTTCGTTGCTGCATTTTCAGACAGTTATCGAATACCAAACCACGCAACAGATTCTCACGAAAGAAACACCACCTGCTTTCAGCCATGTTCATATGCGGTGTTATTGTTGGCCTTCTTTTGAAGGTTATCTCAAAGGGCCTATAAGATTTGGTGGAATACTTCGATATGTGCCGGTACCTCCTGCCCCCGAGAACTACAGCTATGCCGCCAGTGTCTGGTATTACTTGTCGCACAGTCAATGTTTCAACCAGTTCGTGGGCATCCTTGCCCTCCTGGCCCGTGGGATTGGATCATTGAGCATTAGCAACACAGACTTCGAGACGTTCATCGGGGTGCTTGGACGATTCAGCTGGTGGAAACAACTGCTATTTGTCCTCACAGCCTCGTATCTGACCGGTGCCGTGTCGACAGCTCGCGATGCTCGAAATAGCTAGGGATGCTTGTAACATACAAAGGCAAAGCACGCTTGAAACGTCTGACTGGGTCCAGGACAAGTGTATTGATACGAGTTGGCGAGAAATCTCAAAGTTTAATAAATACATGGAGTAATCTGTCCCGAACAGTCGGGCTGTTGTTCCGATCTTCGATCTTCAAAAGCAAGAATACTTCCCATCTGCAACAAACTGCAATGGCAGGCAGGTTGCAAAATAATCCGCACATTAGTTATGACATTACACTAAGGCATAAGGGATGACAAAAGACTTTAGGATAGCTTAGGCAACTTAGTAAAGGGTTTAGGCTAATGTTTCTGTCAAGCTTGCTCTGTGTGAGGATTATTATGCAACCTGTTTGAATGGGTAGAACCATTGAACGGGCTGCGATACATATTGCCTCGGGTTCTCGCAGAACGCATTTGAAGCTGGGCTATCAAGTTGACTGGAACACAAGCTCGTCGGGTTACAGGGTTCCCCAGATCAGCTGACGTCCTAAGCCGACGACGAACCTCGGCATCTTTTTGTGTTTGCATATCAATACAACAACAGTCGCATTCTCCAATAGTAAGCTTAACTTAGTCAATTGAACAAATAATAAAACGAGAACTTCGAAAAATGTCGACTTACGAAACCGCCCAAGACCGATTCATCACTGTAGATGGCATCAAATTCGCCTACCGACGCTTTGGTTCAGACAATGGCGTGCCTCTCACGCTGTGTATGCACTTTAGGTGAGTATCTCTGTAATTACAAACATAGATTCAAGACTGACTAGAAAGGGGAACAATGGACCATTGGGATCCAGCACTTATAAACCCAATCGCGGCTCAGCGGCCTATTATCATGATTGACAATGCTGGCGTGGGCCGCTCAGAGGGAGAAGTCCCTAAGCAATACTTCCTGTGGGCGCAATACTACATAAACGTCCTACGAGCACTCGGTGTCACGAAAACTGATGTGATGGGGTTCTCCATGGGTGGATGCGTGGCGCAGCTTGTTGCTCTTAATGGACAAGGTCTCGTCCGTCGTCTCATCCTCTGCGGAACGATGCCTAGTAGCGGCGAGGGCACAGTATCAGCACCAGATCTGACGCCGTTCAATCTTCTTAAGAAGGCCCAAACCGAAGAAGAGCACAAGGAGGCGTTTATGGTCAGCATGTTTGGCGTGTCAGAAAAGAGTAAAGCAGCGGGCGAAGCTGCATGGAAGCGAATCACGGGGGCGAGGAAGGATAGGGCAGGGCACGTTGATCCAGCGAATTCTCATCGACAGGCGATTGCCTTCGCAAAGTTTATGGATCCAAAGCAAGCGAAGGATGCATCTTACAACCGGCTTGAGGAGCTGAGAATACCTGTCTTGATTGCGAATGGTAAGTTGGCTGTGTCACTGTAGGAGTGGAATTACTGACGCAAAACAGGGAGCGACGACGTTTTGCTGCCGACGGAAAACAGTATTGTCATGTGGAGGAAGATGAAGAATGCCCAGGCACAGCTGCATCTGTACCCTGACTCTGGACATGGATTCCTTTATCAGTATGCGGATGAGTTTTCGAAGCTGATTAATGTGTTCTTGGGTGATGATTCGAGAGTTTCTAGTCGACTATAGCAGACTGAGGCAGAAGTAGAAAGTTCATCGTTTCACGAGATATGTATCACTCGACGTTCGTAGATGATTGCAATTAGAAAGATTGTATGTGCATTGAACGCCTATCTAAGTATAGCAATATCCAGTTCCAAACACAGAACCTCAAACTCCTTGACCTCTATCCTTGTACCAGCTATTCTACAAACGTAACCTCAAAGCCGACCACAAAAAGTTCTTCAAGCAACTAGCTTACTTACACTTGCACTTTGGATCAAACACCACAGGGCAGTCACAGCAAACATCGTCCTTGGACCAAGTGATGTGAGCACCCCAGTTATAAACCTGGTTGAGAGTGTTGTACTCAGAGTAAGCCTTCTTGATCTTGCCGGTGTTGGGGCTCAGAAAGACCATGTCAATACCGTTGCCTCGACCGCGCTTGCTGCCGCGAGGCACCTCGAAATCACCCTTCCAGTAGAAGGTGAAACTGTTGCAGCCGTAGGAAATAGGACCCTTGATGAAAGCGCTAGGGTCATTGGTCTTTTCAGTGTTGCCCTTGATAAGCTCATTGAGATTGTTGAAGACGGGAGGAAAGTTGTCGTTCTATGATGTCTGAGTAAGTACGATATCTTGAGAGGGGAGAATCAGGGAGTGCTTACCTTGGCGTACTTGTCGATCTTCTTAGAAGATGAAGTCCACCAGACAGACTGTGAATAAAACCTTACGTCTTCGTTGAAGATGGTCCTCGCCATCGCTCCACCGTCGGTGATACCCGAAAAGGTAGAGACGTACTTGTTGACAATAGACTCAAGCTTGCTCTTTGACATACACTTGGAAGTCGACTCAGTCGTCGCCTTCTTGGCATTGTCTTTGCTTGAGCCGGTGCTAGAGGTGGAGCTAGAAGTCTGCTTCTGACCGACGGGCTGATACTTGTTCGTCTCGGGATGATCATAGTTTCCTCCGTAAGCGTTGTATCCGCCCTTGGGAATACCAGCAGCAGGGAGGTAGGCGTCAGCTCGGCGGTGAAGGCTTGTAGCTGTGGTAGTAATGGCGCATGCCAGGATAGAAAGGGCGAGTGAAGCCTTCATTTTGTATGTATGTGTTATACGATTTGTGTGAGTGTACACGTATATATGCTGGTTTCAAACCGATCGCTTTTTTGTTTCAAAAGAGTGGACTTGATCTGTAAAAAGTAACAAGATCAAAGAAGAAGAGAATGGGGAAATTTCAAGTTGTTGCGCTGGTGGTTAAAGAGAGACTGAGACAACATCCGCAAACGGGAGACACCTCGCCATCTTATACCCGACCTTTATGATCGGCCCACGTTTTATCGTTAAAGTTTACTTTCTAGTGATTGGAATCTTGTAAGTTTGAAGCTATGTGGCTCTAGATGCGTTGTGTCTTTAGTAGTGCATGTGGCAAAATTCCAGTTGTTCCTGAGACTAGACTCGATGCAGCGAATATGGAATAGAGATCGAACTGTAGATGATATATTTGATCATCATAGAAAGTCTCTGAATAAGATAAATGCATCTATTGAGTTGATACACTTGAACGATTGTCAAGTCTTGCAATGAGATTCAGGGATTATCTCATCTTACATCTCACTTACACGTGGTTCATCTGAGACTATTTCCACTTATCCAACAACATCCAAGTCTTGGCATAGTCAAATGTCAATTTGTGGCGTACCCTTGGCACCTTTTTGAGTCATCCCGAATCCCCGGCTTACTGCCAGCTACATGCCCAAGGGACATTCACCCGTGTAAGTGAGTGACAGCTAGCCCAGTAGATTTGGAATGTAGTCACCCATCGCCATCGCCGAACCCATAACATATCCGGCGTGCATCAACATCGTCCGTGGGGCAGCGATTTATTCTAGCTTCAAGATTCAGGGTTCCTTCTCCTCGAGGATCGCCCGTTAGTCCAAGATCTGTAAGAATGGTGCGACTCAGTTTCATATTTTACGAATCGTGGCGACGTTCTTCTGGAAGTCTTGACGACATGCCGATAGCCGTGGAGTGAAAGTTATCTCAAATCCTGCTTCTTCCACGTGGATGGCGTCGTGATAAGGCGCTTTATGTAGTGGAATTGGAGGAGAAGAGTTATGATGTTCGAGAAGTGGCTTCAGCCAAACAGCCCTGGCGTTGATCGACGACGCCTCTTCAATCACGCCTATGAGTGGACCAAAGGAGGTGACTTCAGGGCTCAAATGGAAATGGTTCATGTATTGCTTCATCATCTATATCGTACTCGATCTATCCCTCAAAAGGTGTCTCATAGGGTCTCTCGGCCTGGGGTGTAATTCGCGCCAAGTGTCTGCGCTGACCAGAATGCCAATCAAGAATAGCAGTATGCTGAACCAATCGATTATCCCAAACCACAACAGTTCCCTTCTGCCACTTGACGCGGGCATGGAAGTCTGCACCCCAAGCAATGTGCTCGAAAAGGAAGTTGAGGATGGCATCGGACTCTTCCTTCTTAAGCCCAACGATGCTCCGTGTAACTAGTAACTGCGTCAGTAATCTTCCCAGATATTGTATTTGGTATAGTACTACTCACACTGAGGGTTGACATAGAGGGACTTCTCGCCTGTGACTGGATGTGTTCGTACGATGGGATGCTCGTTGACCACAGGCTCACGACGCTTAACACTTCCCTTCTTGACACTAGCGTTGATCTGCTCAATACCAGAATGCGTCGCCTTGAGCCCGTGTAAGAGCTTCTGGAAAGTAGGCGATAGGCGGTTATAGGCTTCGACGGTGTTGGCAAAGAGGGTGTCACCTCCAGTGTCAGGGTTGTCAAGCACGTAAAGAAATGTGGTTCCAGGAGGTTGCTCCTCGTATGTGATATCAGAATGCCACGCAACAGAGCTCACACGCGTCTTGAAAAAGTCCTCGTATGACTTGTCACCTGCACTTCGATGGACGAGATGGATTTCGGGATGACCTTCTGGAGAGCCAGATGTAGGATGAATGTGGTGACGACCGAAATATCCTCCGAATTTGAGAGCTTCGGAGATGGGAAGGTCTGCAAAGTCTTGGTTTCGGAAGGCTACGACTTTGCGCTCAGCGACGTATCGAGCGAGTTCATCTTTTCCAGCATCGGAGAGACCACTCAGCTGAACGCCTTCGATCTCAGTACCGATAGTAGGAGTGAGGTGAGAGACCTTTGTGTCAGACTTTATGAGGTTGGCAAAGCTGGGATCTGCGTCTTTGCCATGATCGTAGTGCTCGAAGGGTTCGAGGGGAGGATAGACTTGGTCTTTGTTCCATGTGGGAAGATAATTGGGATACTGATGAGTAAGTATATGTACCATTCATGATTGGGTCTGTATGGCTTACTTTAGCAGCAGCATGGCCATCGATGCCTTTCTCTTCAGCCTCTCGGGTATAGGTGGTAGGCGCTAGCTCTTTGTAAGCGCCCTCGACGTGGCCAGAGTATAGCTTTACTTTTGGTGTATCTGAGACGAGATTCGTCGTAGTCTCGACAGCTGAAGGAGCCATTGTGAGTATGATATAGGATATTTATGCAAGTGTCAAATCTGTGTTTGGAATTGTAGAGTAGCACATAGTTTAGAGATAGTTGTAGCCTTTATATATATGGCTGATTCCCAGCGAGGCGACCAATTCTCTGCGATGTTCCCAACGTGCGGAAATACAGGTTCGGGAGCTTGCATCCGTCATGATCATGTACCATATCGATCATCAACGATAAATCCGGAAACAATTCGGGCTAGGAAGGCATCGCGCAAGTGTAGCATTCATCGCGTCGATCAACAATGTGTAAGCTCATGTTAGATGTAAATCACGCAATTCATGGGATAGAGGTGCAATGCGACCCCAGAATGGACGTAAACTCTCACAGAAAAGAGACTACCGTATCTTGATGCTAGAAGAAGGTATTACGCAATGCTGATACGTCGGATAGAGAACAAACTGGTGGTTGTCGCAATGGCTGGGGAAGGATCACGCAACGCGACCATCAAGTACCAACAATGCAACATATTGATATCTCGGTTATCAAAGGATTACCTAAAGGTTCTATTTATCGTACATTGAGTGCTTTGAATTTATCGATGTTGTATGCGGTCGGATATAGACGAGTTACAGTTGACCCAGACTTACACTATGCGAGGCGAATGTTCCTAAATCATACTCCCGAGTACCGCAGATTTGACTCTCGCCTGCTGTATCTATCTTACTGAGCTATTAAATCGTAGACTTACTGAAGATAATCAGAAAATCTCGGGTCCAATTCTGGATCTTGGGTTCTCACGGGTTCTCGGTCGGTTCTCTCAACGATTGGCCCGATCATCCCCCTTGGCTAGCACGCCATATCTATCGTTATGAGATATACCAATTTCCCCTCAATAGGCTACCATTCTAGTCTAATTCAACATCGTAGATTGTAACCACAGTCGGCTCAATGAGAATTAGTTTAATATTGACTGAAGAAGCCTTATCCAAGAGTCGTTATTGGCTAAGGTCTATGGCCCTTCATGCATGCAGACAATAGCCCGATCCGAACCCTTAATCGGCCAAGATCAAAGATTCAGTTCGGTTGAATGATCTCCAACTTGATTCTGATATCCCCGATCATCTATGGGGGCCCAATGGGCCTTGAGTGGGTTGCTAGGTCTATAGCACGTATCTTGGCCTAGACTTGAGGTGATTTCCGAAGCTCATCGCGACATTGATAGCCCCGATTTATTTTTCGCAGTGGGTAGCTTAGCATGTATTGAGACGATAGTTTCAAGTGCTATATCAACATGAAAAACAAAGAGAGCAGGGCTTCTTATAAACTGGCTAAGCATCCACGAAGAACCATTCATCTTTGGACATCTCCGCGGCTTCTTCTCATCATTCTTCCTACTCTCAACAATTGCTGTTGTCCAAGAACATCTCCAACAATGGCTACAAGGGAAGATCGCGAAGGGTCTACCAAAGTGGTCGACGTCAAGGACCAATCTCACATTGATAGCGGCGACGAATCTGCTGCTTCATCGATTGAACATCCTTTTACAGATCCAGAAATCGCGGATCGCTGGAGAAAGGTCTATGAAAAGGCCCAGTATGAAAATCGTCACCGATTTGATCCCAGCTTTACTTGGACTGATCATGAAGAGAAGAAGCTTATTCGAAAGGTACTTAGCCTGTTATGATAGCTGCAAGACTTTGACCGGCGACTTTCTCATTGAAGATCATTCGCTAATGTTGAAACGTTTCCCTCAGATCGACTTTCGCATTTGTTTATGGGCTTGGGTTATGTTTCTTGCCCTAGACTTCCATCGCAGGAACATCAATCGTGCTATTTCTGACAACATGGTAAGTAAACATCCATCTTAATGCCTCTAGAAGCCCTATTGATTATTCATATAGTTACCAGAAGTAGGCATGAACACTAATGACTTCAACTACGGTCAAACAGTCAGTAACGTCTCTACTCATAATACTATACTTTCCCTAACACACGATTTAGATTTTCTTGGTCTCCTTTCTCGCCGCCGAATTGCCAAGCGGTTTGATCAGCAAGAAACTTGGTGCTGATCGCTGGATCCCTTTCCTCATCTGCAGCTGGTCCCTCGTTGCGGGCTCTCAGGCTGCACTCCATAGTAGAGGTGCTTATTTTGCTATCAAGGCTCTCTTGGGCCTTTTGATGGGTGGATTCATCCCGTGAGTTTCATCATTATCCTTACAAGTGACAGTGTCTGACAAGTACAGTGACATCGTCCTATGGCTCACGTACTTCTACAAGTCCAATGAGCTACCCATCAGACTGGCATTTTTCTGGACAGCTCTTAGTACCAGCAACATTGTGGGCTCCCTACTTGCAGCAGGTATTCTTCAGATGAGAGGTGTGCTAGGATGGGGCGGTTGGCGATGGCTGTAGGTGCTCGACAGAACCTAGTCCTTGCAACTGAAGCTTACTGGTTTTTAGATTTCTTATCGAAGCCATCGGTACATTCATCGTCGGACTCTTCTCATGGGTTCTCATGCCTGCAGGCCCATGCCAAACCAAGAGTTGGTTCCGTGGGGAAAATGGCTGGTTCTCTGAGCGTGAGGAATACATCATGGTGAACAGACTTCTTCGAGATGATCCCAGCAAGGGCGATATGAATAACCGGTATGTCAAACACCACTCAACTGTTAACATCCTCTACTGACACCAAAAAGGGAGGCAGTGAATCTTTCCAAGCTCTGGAAAGCCGTCAAAGACTGGGAACAGTGGCCATTGTACATCCTTGGTCTCATGATTTACATCCCTCCCTCCCCTTTCAACACCTACCTCTCCTTCATCCTTCGTCAGATCGGCTTCTCTGTCTTCCAAGCCAATCTTCTCGCCATTCCCTCCCAGTTCCTATTCGCGGTCAACTTGCTCATAATCACCTGGGTCTCCGGTCGCGTAAAAGAGCGAGGCATACTTTCATCCTTATCCAACATCTGGATCTTCCCTTGGGTTCTCGCTCTTGTCGTTCTCCCTGGTGACATCTCTCCCTGGGTTCGGTACGCTCTTATCACAGGGCTTCTCAGCTACCCCTACTGTCACGCCATTCTGGTAGGGTGGAACGCCAAAAATAGCAATAGTGTGCGCACAAGAGCGATCAGTGCGGCTTTGTACAACATGACCGTACAGAGCGGAAACATTGCTGCATCTAATATCTTCCGCGAAGATGATCAACCATTGTATCGTCGAGGAAACAGAGTTATTCTTTGTATCACGTCTGCCAATATTGTTCTCTTCTATCTGGTCAAGTGGTTTTATATCTGGCGAAACCAGGTTCGCGAGAAGAGGTGGAATGCTTTGACTAGGGAACAGCAACAGGATTATCTTCTTAACACCACGGACGAGGGACAACAGCGTATGGATTTCAGGTTCGCCCACTAGGCGGTGCGCGAATTGCAGATCCGGCAAATATGTGGCAAAGATCTATAGACGGGAGAACATACAATCTATTGGGCGATAGTTGTTAGCTTGGAAGAGCAGCTATGCATAGGCATTAGAATACAATTGATCTCTAAGTACAGTTTTTACCGGAGTCTTCAAGAGCATTCCAATCAGAGCAGCAATGGGCAATTTAAAGGATGAAGAATGTGCTAGATTCGTGCTAATCTTGACTACATATACTCATAACCCGAGAACAGGCGTTCCCATACACATAAACGGAATGCTATATATAGATACGCGCTTAAAACAGCCAAGACACAAAGGTCTTGTAGAACCATCCACCACGGTTGGGTCCCTCGGCCTCACGCTTGGCAGCCTGGGCAGCAAGGAACTCCTCCTCCTCACGGTCGATAACGTCCTTGCCGGTGTAGAAGTCGGCCTCATGGGGCTTGACGCCACGGGACTTTGTGATGAACTTATGACCAAAGATGAGGATCAGGTAGACGGGAATTCCCAGGTAGCCCGTGATAAAGGTCTTGAACTTCTCACCACCGAAGATCTTGCCGGTCTCCTGGTCGCGAACGAAGACGTCGTAGTTCTTAGTAAAGGCGATGAGAATGCACATGGCCAAGGCAACGATGGATCCCCACATGCCGAAGGGGGCCACGTAGGGTAAGATTTCGTTAGAGATGCCTTGGGCCTTCTTGGCACGGCACCACCAGATGTGAGTTGTGAGGATGGAAATCCAAGACATGAGACCGAAGATGGTGGTCAAGTTGACAAAGTATCCAAAGACCTTGGTGGAGTCATCGGAGACATTCATGAAGGCGAGAAGACAGAAAGAAGCAGATGCAGCAAGGGCGTAGATGGGAACACCGTGCTTGTCGGTCTTCTTGAAGATAGCAGGGGCTGAACCATCGGAAGCAAGGCCGTAGAGGGTACGGCTGGCAATGTACAGATCCGAGTTGGAAGCGGAGAAGACGAAGACGCAGATACAAGCGTTGACGATATCAGGGAGAATTCGGACACCAGCAACATCGGCAGCAACTACAAAAGGCGAGGCAGAAGCACCGGTCTTGGCCTTGTTGGCAAAGGCAAGCTTTGGGGAGTCGTAAGGAACGATCATGCCGACAAGGAGGACGGACAGACAGTAGAAGAAGAGGATTCGGTAAAAGGTCAGCTTGATGGCGCGAGGAATGGTCTTGCGAGGGTTCTGGGCCTCAGCGACGGTAACACCGACGAGTTCAGTTCCGAGGTAGGCGAAGGTGGCGTTGACCATGCAGGACCAGAAACCGAGGAATCGTCCAGCGTCACCCGTCATGATATAAGGCTTAAAGGCACTGAGATTTATTAGCAGGGAATACTCTCGCAGGAATTTGTTGGGCATACCCAGGGTTGCTCCAGTATCGGAAGCCCTTTCGGTCGTGGTCAGGACCACCACCAAGAGCGAGGACCAGAGAGAAAAGAATGATGCCGATAATGGTGATGACTTTGAACGAAGAAAGCCAGAATTCAAGTTCACCAAAGAATCGAATACCGAAGTAGTTGATGACGCAGATGACAACTAGGAAGATGGCGATAAAGACACCGGGATTGACGGTATCTCGATCTACCCAGTACTGAATGACAAGCGCAGCAGCAGTAAGTTGGTTTGGCGTGACGATAATATATTTGAACCAATATCTAGCAATTGTTAGTTGGATATATATATAAGCGTTGGCGGTTTAAAATACTCACGTCCAACCGAGCGCAAAACCAAGCGAAGGGTCACAGAATCGAGAAGCATAACCAGTGAAACCAGCAGACATGGGCAACCAAGCAGCCATCTCACCAAGAGCAGCCATGACGAGGAAGACGACGAAACCAACAAGAGTATAACAGATAAAGACAGAGCCAGGACCAGCTTGCGCAAGAGCCTTGCCAGTACCGACAATAAGACCAGTTCCGATAGCACCACCGATAGCAATCATAGTGATGTGTCGGGCCTTGAGACCACGATGCAGCTGTGTCTCTGCGCTCGTTTCGATACCGCGAATATGACGATCCTCGCCGAGGCCGACATCTTTGCTGGGTGGCGATGCGACATCGTAACCCAAGTCTGTCTTTTCGACGTCGTTGGACGTCCTCCTGTGAACGCCGCTCATTGTGAGAGTGAGCAGACGGGTTATGGAGCAGTTGTAAGAAAAGCCAAGCTTGCCAAGTGATGTTTGGAGATACCAAGCTTTTTTGATAGCCCAGGAACCAAGAAACTTGGCGAGATTGACGAGTCTGGGCAGGGACACAGAATATATAAGAAAAACAGCACGACCGACCCGCAACTGAATCAAACGTTGCACACGAACGAGACAAGGGGAAAGAAAAGACTAGAGAATCAGAGGGGGAGGTGATGGTAGTTAAATACCAGCAGGCATTGAGTGATTGACCATTGTAACCAACCAACCAACCAACCAGCCCAAGGCAGATCTGACGAGGGGGACTTATCAAAACTGTCAAAATGCCAAGACAAAGTCTCGAGACAAAGATGCAAAGACCAAGCTCGATAGGGAAGTCATTTACATGCTCTGATGGAACCCTACACGGGCGCAAAAGAAACAAGCAAGAGGGGCGGACGCCGGGGATGAAGATCCATCACGTAAAAGGTTGATTAGGTACTTGTGTAGGGGGGGTAGTCTAATGTAGTTTAACTTGATGATCACCAACAAACAGGAAGTCAGCTATCTCTGTCTGCAACCAAGTGGCGAGAACAAGGTCCGCCTCGCCGCTTACATGCATTGCACTGTAATTCTTTGCATATTGTAAGTTTACAGTGTATCACCAAGAAAGTCAAGACGTGTTTATCTGCCTTCATACACATACCGGGCGCAGGGCAGATTTGAAGGCTTTCTCTCTTATCGATGGTTAGTTAGTGTTTGTCTCATCTCTATAGTGATACCAACCAAACTCCAAACAGAAAAGATCGTCTAAGGATTTTTGGATCACGCCGAGGCTAAATGAGAGAATAAAAAGTTTATTAGACTACTTTCTAGAAAAAGAGAGATAAGCTTTTCCCGTTCCCTTGGATGTTTACCCCAGTCAAGACCGGCCCAGAGGTCTGAAGAACAGCTTTTCTTCCGATGTAACAGTAAGGATTTTTGGGGTTACGTATTCCATATTTTTTATTGGGGTATCCACTGCTATCAGAGGAATCAGCCACTCCTTTTCAGGAAGGTGCAAATAATCTTGTTCGTGTCGTGTGTGACGTGAACTGCTGAGATATCATTCCTTCACCTCCAACCGACCGCTCAAACCCCTGTCCAATGTTTATCTACCGTCCTGGCTCTGCGGGGAAGGTCACTATGTACAGTCAGGGATTGCCAGCAATATGATTCATTGAAAAGAACGTTTTGGTGGACACACCTTGTGAATAATATCCACATGATCTTTATCTCTCTCTTTTCTCACGCACGTACCATGGATCCAATCTTTTTTCTCCGCACATGATATCTCTTGTTCTGTTAGTCAATGGCTTTATTTTTATTTGTTAGTTGTATCTGTCTAACGGTATACCGTTAACGTTGGTTGATAACCCAACTCCAAATGCAATGCAGAGCAACTCAACTTAACTTTAACGGCATGCTTAAATTTTCAATCTCTTACTTTATTATTAGCTAAGGCAAATTCTCCAAATCTTCCAACCCCAGCTTTTTGCACTGTCGTAAGCCTTGACACACTTGCCTATTTAGGCTCCGGGGTTTCGTTTAACAAGTTAGACTGGGTCCTCTCCGCACTCAGTCCGGACTCTAGACCTTGCTTGGCAACAGGCAGAAGAATAAGCAGCTATAGCAAGGTATAAAGCACAGGTAATTGGAGGAACAGGAAGGCTTTAATGCAGAGTTCGGAATTGGCTTCGATATTGGATGCACTGCCATGACTAGTTGGCTCTCTCAACCAACAGCTCTGTGTCATAAGAATTCATTCTCGGACGACATTGAGACATTACTCTCGACACAAATGCGCCTTGAGGGGCTGGTTATTGAGACATGTAACTACTAAACGTGCCCTTGTCGTATGTCTCGATGCACTGCAATGTAGATCTGGAACACGACTCTCGGGCTTCGGTATCACACCCGTTCATTGCAGAGTAAGGTATCCTTGCTTGTTTGCTTTTTATTGGCTTGGCCGTACGAAGTTATAGCTTCACATACACGAACTGGGCCCTTTTCCTAAGCTTATTTATTTACTCGGAATTTCTAGTTGTCTAGTTCATATTTAGTCTAGATGCCCGCCTTGGGGTAATGTCCTTGTGTTTAACGCTGTTCGGTCCCAGATATTAGGCCGGCCAGGCGAAGCCAGTTCCCGATTAAGTACTTTATTACCTAATGTTATTCCGGGACAGTGATCGAATACTCTGGGGCATCTTTAAGGAGCTCATCAAGGCCGCCTAATATCAGCACTTCGTAGTCGTCGATATCTCCGTAGCCTTCAGAGTCCCCGTACTCTTCTCTTGATTCAGTAGCTTCCCGTAGCCTTTTCGGGTCCGCTGCTGAACCGCAGTATTGATACATAACTTCTTCTGCCTCTCTTATAAGCCATCCTGTTGGGGAAGTGAAACATAAAAAGATAACGAACCTGCAGTTGATAAGAGGCAGAAGGTGGAGGAACTCATTGGTAAAGTAGAAATAACGGTTCGAGCATACATGGACTGTCTACCACCTTAGCAACTGCCCCGAGGTCCAACCATTCTCATTAAATCTTAGTCGTCGAGGATATGAAGATCTTTGTTGGGTTGCTTGCAAAAGTCTCTGATGTTTCCAAAAACGTACTCGGTTGGGGTCGCATACCCTGTGGTGTATATGACAAGTCCTGTCTCGTCGCCTGTTCGCATTAAGCAAGGCCTCCATCATAGGAACCACGCGAGTTCGGAAGTGTTGTACAAAACTGAGGGAATTTGTGATTCTTTCGATGGAAACCTGGCTGTGATATCCCAGCTTTTGTCGAAATCAGCTATGGCATATAGCCGTTTGAACTCCCTGAAGGGGAGAGTCGACCTTATATATCGATAAAAACGAATTGCTAGCGCTCTCTCCAGGTTGAGGTGATGTTGGAGAGGAATCCTTGAGGCCAGTTCCGTCTGCCTTTCTTGTTTTTGTTCCTCGTGTTCAGATTTGAGTCTCGGTTGCAATGCAAGATCAGAGGATCGGGACGAGATAGTATCCAAGGACCCCAAAGGAATGGTCTCAATGGATGCGGTATATAGATGGCTTTTGTATCCAGGGTCTTGCTATAGTCTCCTTGTCCGCGGTGGGAGGCAAACTCTGAGACAGAATGTCCGTTTTTCCGGCATCCTCTTTCGATGTGCTGATTGTGTATTCACTGTGGCTGAAAGGCCACTTCACGGCCTACACTTTACCCTGGTAGATGGCCTCACTAGTAGTAGCATGCGAGTTGCTGGAGGCGGCGGGTGAGAGTAGGCTATCCTGATAAACCTTCAGCCGTGAAGGTATAAAGGTGGTCATTTCCTTTTCTGGTATGTGATTTTGTGATGACATCCTGACAGACGCTGTTCTGCAGCGTAAACAGTGACCAGCAATCAATTCTTGAACATGTCCCCTGTCGAGATTACTGGAGCAATAAACCAGATCCCACCGGATGTGGAGGACTTTTTCAGCCATTTTGCTCACACAGTGGTTGAGTATCTTTGCTGCCGCTCTGTGCTTCCTCGGCCGCAATCAGGTCTTTCTCCGCACTTCTCATAAGGAGAGGCGATCTTATGTTTCACTTGACGGAGCTATAATTGCGTTTTCACTTGTAAGGAAGACGTTGTGGTTTATGTGATCATTCGGGAACGACGACGCCCAAGACGAGCTGGCAATATCTCGTTGGTGTCGTCCTCCTCCAGGGTATCAAGGAGGCTCGCTTGGGAACTTGATGTGGTTGACAGTGGAGAGATATTACATCCTACTGCTGGCCAAGAAGGCAACCTGATACTTTAGCCCTTGGAGTTTAAAGTTATTCGGAAGGTCTCCTTTAATTTCAAAGTTTAGACTGACCACTTGCACACATTATGGGTGTTGTACAACAGGTAGTAAGAACGGTTCGCGATGCGGTAGAGCGAAGGAGCTGTGTGGCAAGGCCTATGATAGCTATATATAGTATTGAAAGATCTTGCCTGGTGGTGTCGGAAGAATCGTTGAACTGGCTAAGAAAGCATTTGTATACTATATACTGTGAGTGTGTATATCAGAGAAGGACAGAAAGAGAAGAGGTAAAGAGGTATATAGTTGATGGGTGGGAGTAAAACCTCGAGTGCGCTCGACCTCATTCTTGTAGGAATAGTAAGGTCTCGTGACTTGTAATTCGCGGTAACGATGTTGATTGTGCTTGTTTTCGATAGTCTGCAATCGTCTCAACCCAGCGCCGGTGGGTAGCAAGAGAGAGGAGTTGCGCTTGGGAGAAATCCAGCATGGTCACAGTGGTAAATGATGCGTTGCTTGTATAAGGTCAAGCAGTTTGCAGCTTCCATGGGCAGGGTAAGTGGTTTCTTTACTTTTGCAGCCGCATAAAGTACTGTCACGAAACAGCCTGGCGAAGATGGCAACTTTCCTTGTATTTGCTAAAGCGTCTATTGATACAAACAAGTGGCGATCCCTAATGCTGGCAGGCAACAACTTCCAATTAGTGAGCAAACCCTTACTTAGGGACAGACAATCGAGAGAACCCGTCAGTGATGGGCGCTGGCAGAGGGATTTTCTATGCAAACAAGCATAAGGCAAGCGCTCTACTAAAACGCAATCGGCGCCAGGCGGCATCAGGCATCGGCTGCTTGATTACATTATCAGTCCGCTGCCTGTTTTCTTTTTACAAAGAATGCCTCAGCTCTGCCTCTGTCAAACAATCCAGACGCTTCTTTCACCGGCACTAAGAACGGTCTCACGACAAAGCGCCATCATTCTTATTCAAACAGGGATCGATTTCCATCTGAGTGTTAGCTTAGTACTTTATTCATTCAAAATACAATCATAGTTTCCACATGAAACCCTTTACTCCACACCGCGGGCCTTCATAAAGTCAACCATATCGAAGAAACTCTTCTTATATCTCCTTTCCTGCGTTGTCCTATTCACGGTCTGGATTCCAAAATGGGCATCATAATCTCCAAACTCCCAGTTGTCCGCAAAAGACCAGGCATAGGCTCCAATGACTTCAACACCGTCTTCCCAGATCGCCTTGAGAGTCTCGGACAAGAAGCTCAAATAGTAGATGCTTCGAGGCGAGTCAAATAGCTGATCTGTCAGCTCCTTATCCGCCTCGTTGAAAACAGGAAAGCCAAATTCGGTAATAGCTACGGGGGTCTTCCATGTGTTGTGAAGGTAGTTCAGGTAGCTTCGAAGGTATGTGGGTGTGATGTAGACGTAGCTCTGGGAGCGGTAGCCAAAGTTCCACCCGTTGACAGTTGTGGTCGTTTGGTTGACACAGTAAGGACGGAATGTAGAGGTTGAGTTGGATGCGCATTCTAGAATGCTGTCTTTGTCATCTGGGACGGGTGGTGCGATGACTGTGGCGGTATATGGATCGATGCCCAAGAAGTCGGCTGTGCCGCCGATGTACTTGAGATCATCATCGCTCAACGGAACAAAGTCATCAAAAGTGTTCTTGAAAGACTCGGGATAATCTTTGCCTAGGTAGATAGGGTTGCAGAAAGGACCGAGTTGAATAGAGTTGAAGTGGTCTGCAGCATACACGTCCGCGTCACTCTTGGGATCACGAGGAACGCCGAAGTTGTTGTTGAACTTCAGAGCAATCTTGCCCTTTCCGCCAAGTTCTTCTTTGTACCAGCGGTAAACTCTGGCATGAGACTTGACGACGTTGTATACCGAGAGGGCATTGTATGAGTACAGAAGGGGCTCGTTGTAAGTGAACCAGACAGGCACACGATCAGCGTAATGGCTCATGACCACCTTTGCATAGTGGACAAAGGCATCCTGGAAAGTTTCATTCTGATAACCACCGTTCGTGTAACCGATCTCAGGCCTATCCGCAGCCTTTGTAAGGTTGCTGCCGTAGAACTGAAGAGGTGTGTCGAAATGAAGCAAGGTGACTTCGGGAGTCATGCCCTTCTCGAGAATGAAGTTGATCACATCATTATAGTGATCAATTCCCTCCTGATTCACAGGTGTACCGGGCAACGCAAAAGGCAAGATTCTAGTCCACGCAATACTGAACGAGAAGTGCTTTGCGCCCATCGCAGCGACACGCTCGATATCTTGCTTGTAGTAGTAATAATGCTCATTCGTAACGTAATCTTTCGCACGATCATCTCGAACCAGAATATCCATGAGAGAAGGCGCCTTGCCTTCCTCCGCAGTGGCGCCCTCAATCTGGCTTGCAGAGCTCGCAACACCAAAGCTAAAGTTCTTTGGGAAGTTGTAGCAGTCCGAGGGACCGAAGTAATCTCGCGGTGGGAGAATGAGTTCACTGCTAGGGATCGGAGTGGGTGACACTGTGGTGCTGAAAATCCCCGTCTCGGTGAAGTTGGGAGGGTTTGCATGTTCCCACAGAGCGGTCCACGCAGCTTGACCGTACGGATCATCCGTATCTGAGGCCTTGGTGGTAGCATTGGGATCCCATTTTCCCCAGATAGTGAAAGAAAGTGACGGCACCAGAGATATGAGTGACTCAGGTGGATCGGCGTATGTAGTTGTGGTGGTGGGTGAAGGCACTGATGTAGCGTACCTCACAGTCTCAGAGAGAGTGTAGCTGAAGGGCGTATATGTGTATTTGGGCTCGCTTGTCTCTGTGGCTTTGCATTGAGGACGCTCTGTAGGGCCATTGACCTCAGAGTAGATCTTCTGGCCGACAGCCAGCGATGCAAAGATCAATTGTATGACAGCGTGTGAGGGCGTCATGATGGGTAATTGAGTGGCACACACTTGGCTGGCAGTGAAAGCATATGGGAATGGTCATGATATATATAGGTCCAAATCATTGGAGAGCTTGGCCAGCGAGAGCATGAGAGAAGAAAATAGTACATCAGTTTATAGGACTTTAGCTTAAGCTCACGATGGTTATTTTTTACACCATAAACCTTGAAGGTTGATTTCTCTAGTACTACACCACATTGTCCATCGTCGTTCATCTCTCATCAATTCCGCTACCCATTCCGCCATGTAAGTCGATCCCCAGGTTTCGGACCGATTGAAACCTGTTTAATGGAGTCGAAATTCGTGGGGAAGATGCGGGGTGTAAGTGCTAACCATCGTACTCAGAACCTTTTTCTTTCAGCTTTTCCCGCTTATTCTCCGAAAATCGGGTCGAGTTACCCGTTACAGATAGCTCCTCCTCTTTCTTAACCGAGTCGGTGACGGCATCACGTTGTGAACAATATGATGATGGCGTTGTATTGTGACGATCTTTGCAGTTCGCGGTTCTGAGGACCCAATTTACTTTTACCCCAGAGACCCGAGCCAATGGAGATACAACAGAGAAAGAATATCAGCAGTCAGTGATCGAATGCCGATGTTGAGAGCCGTTTTATTGATCAGTATTTCGCCAAAATGTCGGTTCATTGACTAATGTATCGGGATCTCGGGGTATCTCGATTTCACCTGTCGGTTTATATATGACCGTGGTAGTATAGTCCCAACCTCAATTCGATCCTTGATGTAGTAGTACGTCGGGATGTGGGGGAGACGAATGGACTCAGAGGTCCAGCTCGTACCCTTGGTCTAAGATGGCATAAATCGGTCAACTAATGCTGTCTGCTATATCAACGAAGCAAGATTTCCTACTATCCGATCTCGGGCTGGCCGCATCGATGTCGTCTCCAGAACATCTAGGGTTGCCTAAATGTAGCGTACAGATGGCGCAACGTTGTGATAATATAGATAACTCAAGCTGAAGGACTGTGAATTTGATTCAACGATTGGTTTAATAATCTCATAATTCAATAGCCCAAGAGGTCTAGGTACGAGCGGTTTCTATGATTCAACGGAAACTTGAGATCCTTCTCACTTAATCTCCCTGGATGTCCCGGTCTCACGCCCAACATGCCCCTACCAAACGGTACCTGCGTCGTCTGTCCTATCTTAAAAACAATCCCCTTCGATGCAAATACATCCTCGAGCTCCTTGATCTGCTCTTCTGGTGGTGCTTCATAGGGATCCACGGCAACAACACTCAGATCCTGGAACCGGTATATCTTCTCCGCCATGCCCAATAAATCACGGTGCATTTCTGGCCAGGCTAATACCATTCCTATATGAAGTATCCGTAAAGATGATGGAAGACTCGCCATGAATATCTCAGGTCCAATTTCTTTCATTGACTCGAATCGTTGTCTGCGCTCTTCTTTGTCGTCGAATACAGGTCCGTAAAGGAGAAGCTGCTCAATCTCCAGGATTTCAAGACGGGGAAAGTCGGCGAAGCTGGCATCACCTCGAAGGGAGGAGTCCCATCGAAGGAACATCGACACCTGTTCTATTATATCTTGTGCGCCTCCTGAAGTGTGTTCTAATGTTGTGATGGTATAGCATAGCCGCCGCAATGACCGGCTCACCGGAGCAAGGTGGTTGTGCTGCAGAACAGTGTACTTATCCATGTCGCAGAAATATTCCAAGTCTTCTAGTACTGGACTGCGACGAAGGATCTTGGCTAGGTTATCTGGGTCCAAACCGTGCAGTGATAGTCGATGAAGACTTGAGAGAGCAGTGTCCCATGGTTCTGCTCGAAAGCGTTCGCGCAGAGGAATGTCTGTTCCACAGTCGGCATCGCTGGCTGCTAGTACCTCAAGATTCTGTGCTTTGGCTAAGACGTCCTGCATTTGCTGTATGTGACAACACTCATCAGGATTCTTTCCCTGACCAGGCAAAACCAGGTACTTGAGATTAGGTAGATAAAAGGGCGAGTCTCTCAAATACTGAAGCCCTTCTGAAGACGACCGGTAAATGAGTAGCTGCTCTACAAATGGTGCGGCCATAATAGAAGCTTCTTGCAACCACTTTGAGTCTACCTTCTCATAGGAGGGCAGAGCACGAAAGCCAGCGCGCTCACCAGCTTGCCGAAACAGGTCCTGCATATCTTGAGGAGTCTTTCCAACAGCAACTTCCCTCAATGCAAAGAATGCTAACGCCCGAACATGCTTGGCCAGGTCAGGTCGTTCGAGTAGTGTACGAAGAAACATTTTCAGAGTCTCGACTTCATGCTTCCCGGCATCGATACCACCACACCACTCAGGGTTATTTGATGCATTCGGTTGTCTTCCAGAGTGGTAACAATGATATAGAATAGGCTGCGCCGTGTGGTGGAACTGTCGACAGGTGCGGCTCAGGCGCGACAGTGCTTGCTGAGCCTCGATGGCGTGACAAATCTCATCAGGCGGGAGATCGACAACATGTGCATGATGACAATGCACACACAGATTACGACAGATCGCAGTGAAAATCTCGACGGGTAGATCCTCAATGGAAGGGTGCCGTCGTTTCCGCCAAAAGAGAGGAATCTCGGTTTGAAAGATTGGCTGAGGAGACCAGAACACTCCTTCATGGAGTACATCCTGGCCCATCCTAGCAACAAGATTCATTATGGTGTGATTTGGGTGAGAATTAGACTGTGTTCAGGGACGTGGGTAGTAATGGCCAGATTGGTAGGATGAAGTTCAGGATGGTATCGAGATGGTAAGAAAGAATATTTGAACAGTGAAAGTTGGGTATTGTTGAATAAACACGGATTACGAGTGGTAGATATAAACAAGAACCTCCCTGGCCTCAAGAGTAATCGAAAAACAAGAATAGGAGATCTTTGAAGCGAGTGTAGAAGAGGGAGTGGATAGCGGGCTCATCGACTACCTATCTTACGATAGCGTCTTACAAGCAGGCCCCTCCTGGAGCGCTGAAGAAACGGGGAAATATACTTAGATGCGATAGGTCCAGGTTCCTGTAAGGATCGAAGCTAAAGTGATTTTGTGACCAAGCCAATCGGTGTCTTATGGTTGGTCCCTGTCCATCACTTTTGCCTTCAATGGAAACAACACCCAGGTACGATAGAGGCGCATTGTCCAGGATCACAGACCAGGGTCAGTCCTAAGTATGGACGACTCTTAAGGAATCTGCATGTTTGTCCAGGAAGGTGGTAGTTTCGGGCATACGGGGCTGAGAATGGATTGGTGTAAGCGATTAGGAGTAAGCGACTGGTGGCCATAGTATTTGCATCACGAAGAAGAGACGAAGAAAACATATGCCATATTATTGACGAAACGAAACACATAAACAAAAGTGCTTAAACTGTCATGTACTGATTTGACGAAAGGAACAAACAACACCAAGCTTACGAGAAATCAGCTCTCACTATACATGATCAAGAAGATTATTGAGAAAGATCAGGCAGGTTACTATTAGTGGACAAGAAATCCAGTGACGGATGAATACTCCACATCCCACGGTTGAAGTGGTGTGATTCTTAATCAGCCAAGCTTCCAACAGAGTAATCTAAGCATCCAACTGCGTATTTTTCATCTACTAAACATCCCTCACAGCTGACCGGTCCAAGGTCATGGGCTTCAAGGTTCGCGTATCGAGCCCCTTCGCTTCTCCATACCTAGCCTAGTAATGGTAATCATGCAAGGGACGAACGGAACGAATTCAGGTACAAGGGTCACGGAATGAGGCCGAGATCCATGTTAGGCCTCAAAACATGGTCTGATTTTTGATCAAACGGATAGTACAAAGTTCTTTCAAGAATTAAAATAGACTTTAATCATTATGTTATGAATCAAATTACTGACTCGTAATGGCGGGATTATGTATATCCAACATACGTTACAGAATAGGTACCTAGTCAAACGGCCTGCAAGATCCCGCTGCCATTCAACGCTGGCGTGCTTTTTAGAGCGTTCTTTATTGTTTTTCCAGAACTATTGACATCTGACAGCTGAGAAAAGATGAGCCGTCATATTTTGGTATGAAAGACTGTTGGACGGTGGTGCACGTGACCTCGCACCTGGTCGCGTCACTTTCCAGGCTGTCACTCGCGTCTCACCGGAAACCGAGACATGCCTACCGCGTAAAGCACGTTGCAGCAGGTAGATTTTAGAACTACACGTCACAGCTTCGGAGGTGGTTGCACGAATTGTCAGCCGCCGTTCAACGCCCAAAAGAGATGCCTGAGTTTAGCGGTAATATTCTAGTCTGACTTACTTCTCGACTGTTCTTACTAATAAATGTAGAGGCGGATACTATCCGCATCCTAGTTGCGACCGACAATCATGTTGGCTACGAAGAGCGTGATCCCATCCGCAAGGATGACAGTTGGAGAACTTTTGACGAGATCCTGAATCTTGCCCGGACTGAAGATGTATGAATTTGGCATCCCTTATTTTCATCCCAACTTCTAACATGTTAGGTCGACATGGTCCTTCTCGCCGGTGATCTCTTCCACGATAACAAACCCTCCCGAAAGTCCCTGTACCAAGTCATGCGTACCCTCAGACAAAACTGCCTGGGCATGAAGCCTTGTCCATTAGAATTTCTTTCCGACGCTGCATCCGTGTTCGAGGGTGCTTTCCCACACGTTAATTATGAAGATCCCGACATCAATATTTCGATCCCTGTCTTTTCTATTCACGGCAACCATGACGATCCTTCTGGTGAAGGCAACTTTTGTTCACTAGACCTACTACAGGCAAGTGGATTACTCAACTACTATGGTCGAGTACCCGAGGCAGACAATATCGAGGCCAAGCCAATCTTGCTGCAAAAGGGTCTTACGAAGTTGGCTCTCTTTGGAATAAGTAACGTTCGAGACGAGCGAATGTTCCGAACCTTCCGAGATCATAAAGTCAAATGGTTCCGACCCGGGGCCCAGATGGGCGATTGGTTCAACCTCTTGGCTGTTCATCAAAACCACCATGCACACACAGCTACATCTTATCTCCCTGAGAACGTCCTGCCAGATTGGTTGGATCTAGTGGTTTGGGGTCACGAACACGAATGTCTAATTGATCCTACACAAAACCCTGAGACAGGCTTCCACGTTATGCAGCCTGGTTCATCCGTCGCAACTTCCCTTGTCCCTGGAGAGGCTGTTCAAAAGCATGTCGCCATTGTCAGTGTGACAGGCAAAGACTTCAAAGTTGACAAGATTCCACTCAAGAGTGTGCGTCCCTTTGTTACACGAGAACTCATTCTTGCGCAAGACAAGCGTTTTAAGGGTCTTGACAAAAAGAAGGACAACCGTCAAGAGGTGACCCGAAGGCTGATGGAAGTGGTCGAGGAAATGATTGAGGAAGCCAATGCAGACTGGGAGGCAATCCAGACGGATGAAGAAGCTTTGGAGGAGCGACCTCTTCCTCTGATCCGTCTAAAGGTGGAATACACAGCACAAGATGGTGGTCAATTCGAAATTGAGAATCCCCAGAGATTCTCAAATCGATTCGTCGGTAAAGTGGCCAACACGAATGATGTGGTCTACTTTTACCGCAAAAAGACAGCACAGCGTAAGTCACCATGGTGGCTGATTACAAATGTAACTAACACATCGCAGGCAAGGCGAATGCTGCCAACCCAACGGAAGCTCTCGAGGCCCTTGAAGGTGCTGACGACATGGTCAAAGTCGAAAACTTAGTGCAAGACTTTCTATCAGCGCAATCGCTCAAGGTTCTACCCCAGGGGCCTTTTGGTGATGCCGTGACCCAGTTCGTGACAAAGGATGATAAACATGCAATGGAACTTTTCGTATCGGAGCATCTAACAGGTCAAGTACGATCCATGCTGGGTCTCGAATCAGACGACGAAGATCTAAACAGTGCCATGGACATCTATCGCACAAGAATCGAGCAGCAACAGGCTAGCGGCTTGAACACTGCCCCCACAGAGAAGAAGAGGGTTCTCAAACCAAAGCCTGCAACTTGGGACAGCGATTTCGATGGCCCTTGGGAGGAAGAGCCGGATGCATGGACATATGAAGATGATCAGCAGGCTGAAACCGCGCGTGCATCTGTGCCTGCACCAGCTAAGAAAGCTGCACGAGGAAAGGGTAAAGCAGTACAGCAAGATGAGGACTTGATGGATGAAGACGAGCCGCCTGCCAAAAAGCCAGCAGCCAAACGAGCAACACGCACTACGAAGGCAGCACCAGCCAAGAAGGCACCCGCAAAAGGCCGAGGCCGCAAGGCTTTTGTTGATAGCGAGGAAGAGGAAGAGGAGGATGTCGTAATGGAGTCAGAAGATGAACCAGCTCCCCCGCCACCAAAGACACGGCGAGCTGCTGCGACAAGGAGCAATGCCAAAACCCCAGCACCCAAACCAGCAGCCAAGAGCACACGACAAACCAAGTTGAACTTCTCACAGTCACAGAAGAGCGGCACTCAGAGCAAGGCAGTTGAGATTAGCGACGATGAGATTTCGGATGATGATGCGTTTGAGCCGGCACCGGCACCAGCACCACGTACTAGACGAAGATAGTGGGCTATGTACAAAAAGGATACCCATATGAGGACGTAAGAAAAAAGGGCAAAGATTTCACGATGAATTAATCAAATAGACACGTTGATGACCAATTACGACTCACGCCCCTTTCCTATTATCCAAGTCTGACTCCCATTCTCCGACGTCGCCTCTGCCTTCGGAGCTGGAGCCGAAGTTGAAGCTGAAGGTGAAGCTATGGAGTTGAGTTGCGGCCCGCAGACTGCGGGGTAGTATTTCCGTATTGGTCTAGCTTCTCGGCTTGCTCACCTTTCACTCAGCTCGAATGAAGATTATCTTACAAACCAGACATGGAAAAGAGGCGTCGAGACATCGGGTAGGTGATATTAAAGGCACTGTGATCGACTGTAATATGGCTCGATTGGTTGGATTGACTGCCCCGCTCGTTGCAACGCAACATAACATAACTTGACTCAACTCTGTTGTCTTAGTCTACCACTCGCCTGATTTTGTATATAAGTGCTCTTCCCAACTGACAATCACATCATCCCTGTCTTCTCACTGTGAAAGAATCATATACAATGGCCGCAGCTGGTCACATCCGTCTCGGGACTGCCTCCCCCGGCACCCAATCCTCCACAGCTTCTACAATAGCTCTGATCGACACCCTAGCCCAACGCGCCGCATCCTCCAACATCGACATCCTCCTTCTCCCCGAAGCTTTCATCGGTGGCTACCCCCGTGGCAGCTCCTTCGGCTGCGCAATTGGTGATCGCAGTGCCGCAGGTCGTGACGAGTTTGCTCGCTACTTTGACCAGGCTATTGACCTTGGTGATACCGTCGGACCAGCTGGCGGCGGTGCGGGCATCAAGTGGGTGAAGAGACAACTTGGCGAGGAGGATGAAGTCCGCGGTGACGGTTCGCGCGAAGAGTTGGAACGTATTGCGAGAGATACAGGTGTATTTGTAGTTGTGGGATGTATTGAGAAAGCGGGTGGGAGCTTGTACTGCTCTGTGGTTTATGTTTGTCCCAAGGAGGGCATGCTAGGAAAGCGTCGCAAAGTCCTCCCCGTACGAACTCCCCTCTAACTTCCACTCCCTTTGGCTCTAACTAACATCCTTCCAAGACCGGCACCGAACGCCTCATCTGGGCCCAGGGCTCACCGAGCACCCTCCGCGCCGTGACGACCACCATCCGCGGCATCCGCATCAACCTCGCTGCTGCTATCTGCTGGGAGAGTTACATGCCTCTTCTCCGACAAAGTCTCTACTCGCAGAACATCAACCTGTATCTCGCTCCCACGGCCGATTACCGCGATGCCTGGCTCAGTCTTATGCGCACTGTAGCTGTGGAGGGACGTTGCTTCGTTGTCAGCAGTAACATGTGCGTCCCGAAAGGCGCGCCTGCTGAGACGAACGGCAACAGCGAGGGTCACACTACTCGAGAACGACGCGGCTCATGCTATACGGAGGAAGGTTTCGAGATCGCCCTCCCAAAATCACCTTCTCGTCAACGCCGTCGCAGAAAGTCTGTCTTCGACGAAGACGGGAATGAGATTGTTCTCGGGTGCGAAGACGACGGTGAAGCACCTGCTACACGACCGCAAATCACCGCTCCGAAGCAAACCACTAACAAAGCTGAGTTCTTGTCGCGTGGTGGTTCATCCATCGTGTCGCCATTCGGCGACGTCCTTGCTGGACCGCAGTGGGAAGACCCGGACGGTTTGGTCTATGCTGATGTAGATTTCCGCGACTGCATCAGAGGTCGCTTGGATCTCGATGCTGCGGGGAGTTATTCACGAAATGATTCATTCCGGTTCAGCGTTGAAGGTTTGAACTTGGATCCTCTGCCCTACTGATAGTGTAAGTGAATAAATAGTTGTATCAGATTGTAATGCTATATAACGCTTGTATGTATAAGTTCCCAATGCTTTCCACGTCTATGAAGATCCTAACGCCTTTGCCACTTGATATCATAAAGCCAAATGCTGTCGTTACTTGGACTCGTCACCGGGCGGTGTTTGTCGCCGTTGTTCTTCTAACACCTTGCGCTCCGTCTCGACCTGCTTCCGCTGTCTCTCGAGAGCTGCTTGCGCGAGGACTTCTCTCCTGCTCATCCCAGAACTAGCACTACCAGTCTTTGTACCACCCAGCACAAACTCACCACCTGTCCAGCCACCAAAGTCCTCAGGATAATCCTCCTCGTCATCCTCATCGTTGCCAGAGATAGTATATCGCGAGGTTTCGCCGATCGTGTGTCCGCCCGACTTCCAATCCGCAGCGTCAACCTCGCGCTCAATCTGATGACACAGATCCCAGAAATTCCTATCGTGAGGGCCGTGGACGTTGTGCGCTAGTTCGTGACATAGTGTTTTGCGAATAGTCTTGTAGTCGCGGTATCCATCGTGCGCATCTGTTCGCAGGCGCAGCTCAATCACCTCGCCCTGGTTGCGATTCAATCCCAATATTCGACTTGTTCCCTCGTGTGTTGTCTGCGTGTGCGAAAGAGGTTCCATCTCTGTGAGAAGGCCGACGGAGAATTTGTGCTTTGTCATGGAGGCGCGAATACCAGGGTCTTCTTTGAGGCGCATGAGGAGTTTCTGGCTGCGCTCCGGATTTGGAAGACCCTGAAGTGGTCGAACTTGGAGAAACGTATATTGCGAGTCTTCGGGTTTCCTGCGGGGCGTCGCATGTCGTGCTTTACTGCGCTGTGCCATTCGCGCAGCGTTGCGCTTGGCCACACGCTCCGCCATATCCTGAACCTGCTGTATCTCCGCCGCGGGCGAACCCATGAGCGTCAAAGACTTGCCCTTGAGGTCTGTTAGGGGCATGTCGGGGTTTTTGAACGGCGCTTTGAGAAGAGGAGTTTTGGGTGCGATGATCTTTTGGTTCGCGACGGGGACGTCGAGGCTGGCTTCGATTTCGGCAAAGAGGTCTGTGATTGTCGCATCTTCGGGGAAGGAGAGTTTGTAGGTTACTTTTCGGTGTGTGATTGACAGGGTGAGCCAGTTCTGCTGCTCTCTGTCAGACATGGGAGAGTCGTCGCAGTCGGCCATGTTGGTAACGCAGCGAAGTGGCGATGGATTCTTTGAACAAGTTATGGTCACGGTTTGATGCCAATGGCAAGAAATAAGATATTAAGTGTTATGTAGGTGCGCGATAAAGCAGATATGAATGATAAGAAAGATAAGAAAGTGTATGGCGAGATAGGGTTTATTATATGGATTTAGATACTGTAAGCAAGAAGGCAACAATTTGGTGTTGCATAAAGTAAGTGAGTGATACTATCGTGTTCGGGCATCTTCGGTGTTCTGCTTTGTAATACGTCACTGCCACTGCCTCAACGCCACTCTTAGCAAGACTTAGTACCTATTTGTGGGTGATGACTATGAGATCGGATATAGCGAAATGATGGAATTCTTGGCAAATACCGATAAGTCCGGTTTCTTGATTATCTGATCTTGTTCACATTTAATTGACAAGACGCTGTGAGAGACAGTAAAAGGTCTTGTTATGGTTTGTGATATGCGCGCGGTGGATTGCCGGTTTAGATGGCTGGTGTGATCGACCTCAATATTACTTTTACTACAGACAAGCTGTAAACAACATTTATTGGGCCGACTGCTTTCCTACTGAGATCAATCGATTAACCAATTGAAGCAATGCCGCATACCATAACAAATGAATAATAACAAATGTAAAGTACCATCAGATTGATTATTGAGTAGACCGAATAGACCGACTACCCTAAACCACTGCTCCAAGTTCAACTATCTGAGCGTACAGATACTGTTGCCACAACAAACCCAATCTTACCAACCGATAGATCCAAGATCTAATCACAACTCACAAGTCCCCAGTAACCTTGTTTCAGATTGTTGGCTCGCTTGTTAAAACCGTCAAACGGAGCACGACCCAAAATATTGGGAATCTTCAGGTGCCACAGGAATCAGGAACCACAGACCAAGTCCCCTTCAGTGCCTCATCACCAGCCTCACCTCTGTAGATCTCCCGCAATACGACTATAAAAAAGCCGTTAAGATCTTCCCACGATCCGAGATCTACTAATCGATCGTGGTTCCCTTTTTTAGCTTCCTTTTATCATAGCGCGCACGGCTTCTAACTGAGACACCGCACTTAAGGTAGAACCGGACACTCAAGCTAAGGACCGTTTGACAAAAAGTCTAAAGATGAGCCAGATCTTATATGTCCTCACCCGACCAAGTGTCACATATCACACATCTCTGGAAACCAGAAACGAAAAAAACTTTAAAATGACTCTTTATTTACTCCTACATATACAGAAGGTTCGTAAAGAAAACAAATGAGAGAAGCCGTTACTTCATTTCATACCCCCCAAAAAAACGCCATCGAAAGCAAACAGCATATCTCAAGACGTTATGATAAGACTGACGGATATAAGAGATATGATATATATGTGTGTGTAAAAACAAACTTGGTCGTTTCGTGTCGCCCCGGATTATATAATAATAATGATAACAGCAAAAAGCATCATCTCGCTCATGCTCCTTCCCTGTGGTTACATGTCACTATTGGCTATGCACTTGTCAGATGAGAAAGGCGGACAATTAAACAAAATCAGGGGTCCGCAACTGGGTGTAGGAAGGGAAGTGAAGGGGGAGGAGATGTAACTTACAGTAGAGCCAGTGTGAGATCACCGTGGATTCTAGCCTTGAGTTCGATTTCGATTTCGAGGTTGAGCTCCAGATGCAGACTGAGGGCGTCACTCTTACCACCACCTCCTTGCTGCTGTTGCTGTTGCTGCTGCATCTGTTGCTGTTGTTGTTGTTGCTGTTGCATCTGCTGCTGTTGACGCCGCTGCTGCTGCATCTGCTGGTTCTTCTCGTCTTTCTTGGACAACTGCTTTCGGCCCTCATCGTCAGATTCTTCGTCGAGCCAGCTTGGGCGTCGACGTCTTACATCGTCGGCCTTTGTGTTTCCTCGCTTACCGCCTCGGCGAGCGGGCTCTGCCTGTTGAGGCGGGGTAGCGGGCTCATTCTCCTCCTCGGACTCTGACTCGTCGTCTTCAGAGT
Organism: Fusarium nelsonii; assembly: GCA_014898925.1. Lineage (NCBI taxonomy): Eukaryota > Fungi > Ascomycota > Sordariomycetes > Hypocreales > Nectriaceae > Fusarium > Fusarium nelsonii. The sequence continues at coordinate 407,492 of JAAVUC010000117.1, read as the reverse complement.
CCTCCTCCTCCTCCGAGTCTTCTTCGGAGTCTTCTTCAGAGTCGAAGTCGTCGTCGTCGTCATCTTCGGACTCGTCTTCGCTCTCCTCCTGCTTGATGGGCTGTCGCTTCTTCTGCTGCTGGGGCTTGGCCTCGTCAGTCTTGTTGCCGGCCTCGGCCTTTGCCTGCTCCGGCTTGGAGTCGGCAGCGTCATCTTCCTCCTTCTTCACATCTTCGGGCTTCTTGTCCTCAGACTTGTCCTCCTCAGGCTTGGATTCTTCGGGCTTGGAATCCTCCGACTTGGACTCTTCAGGCTTTGACTCTTGAGATTGGGCCTGCTCAGGCTTGTCTTCCTTGTCGCCGGGTGTCTCAGCCTTTGCGTTCTCAGTGTCGGGCTTAGACTCATCCTTGTTGGACTCGTCCTTGGACTCAGACTCATTTTGGCCTTGCTGCTGCTGGTCTTGGTTCTGGTTGTCGTCCTGGTTCTGGTTCTGGTCCTGTCCTTGTTGCTGGTCGCTGTCACCACCCTGCTGCTGACCGAAGGGGTTGTTGTCGTTGTTGTTGTCATCCTGGCCCTGCTGGTTCTGTCCAGGGGACTGAGGCGAGTCCTTCTGCTGCTCGTCCTAGAGGAATTTAATATTCCCAATCAGATGATTTTAATTACAATAGACTTACTTGTTGATATGATGTAGACATGGTGATGGATGTATTAGTTGTTTGCGCTTAGTGGGTAGATGGTTATGGAGTGAATAGATAGTTTCAAAAAATAATAATGCAATTGCTTCAAATGCTTGCTGACAATTAATGAAATGGCTTTTCTATACTAAAAGTTCTGCGCATGAGATAGTTTTTGAGATTTAAGAGATTGCAGACAACAAAAACCTGTTGACAAGGCTTGACTGACGCAATAAGTGTCATTCTATCCCGTTCCTCGACCTCGACCCATGAAGAACCGGTTTCTATGGTATACGCTGTAAGGCAGTGGAAGGGGTATTCTTCCTGGACAAGTCAAGTACAAGTAAAGGTGACGTAAAAAATGGCATGCAAACCCCGGCCATATGACGTTGTCACCCCCTCAGAATGCGTGAAGGTGTGGGAGAGTAGTTGCAGGGATCATGTGTTTATCGTGTGGCTGGTGTAAATGAAACTGGGTCCAGATCCTACAAAGTGGACTGAAGTCATGCAGCGAGCGAGTCTACTACATACTGCTGTCAAACAAACCCTCACATAATTACTGTATTATCCAAGAAAAAAACAAGATCAGAAACCATGGTTATCGGATTACTTGCCATTGCCGCTATCCCGACCGTTACAGGCGTGGGTAACGCTGTGAGTGCCCAGAAGAGACAGAATGAGAGCATGAGCAAGGAGCAGGAGAAGTTTCATCTCACCTTTATGCTGCCACAGAATGGAAAGATAGAAGAAGTTGGACAAGGAGTTTTGGTTGACAAGAAGGTGAGCCACCATTCTCTTCTCCGAATGACTCTTCTTTTGTGAACATATGCTCATGCATGACCTTAGATGTATCTCAACCTCTCAGACGCACCAGTTCAAGGCTACAGATTTCTAGGATGGTTTTTCAAGTATCCAAGTGAAGAAGGCCATCTGGGGCTGGTAAGCATGGTGTCGGACGACCCTCCAGCGCTCAACTGGATCTTCGTGGACAAGGACACGCACGCGGTGACCTTTGGGGGTAAGAAGGACACCATCGGCCACGTCATAGGACCCTGGGGCTGGACAACAGATGAGAAATTCCTGACGCTGCAAGGCGACCATGATTCGTTTGTGGCGGTGCGAGACGACGACGGGAAATGGGCTGTCTACTGGGACCCGGAGGGTGATATCGAGGACGAGATTGACGACGAGGAGAGGTGCCAGCCAGTGAGGCTTCGAAGAAGACCGCAACTTGGCATGGAGAGCAGCTATGTTAAGAAGTGATTTGCAACCAAATATCCTAGCGTCGGTAATAAAAGAAATGAAATCAACTAATAAGAGGCTGGGGTTTAAGTCCGGGGGGACTGTCAAGAATGCATTGTGCAGTGCAGTACCGTACAGAGTTGGAGGGCAGTTGGAGGGCTGCAACAAGTAAGTGTACATGTATGGTGCCATAGGTCAGTCATTCATGGTAAAGTGGGTTGGGCTGGGCAAGGGTATCTGACTGGATTCGCATCTCGATCATGACCTCATGGGGGTCCAAATCCTGTTATGAGGTTTTGAATACTGAGTAGCTCAAACTTATATCACCTTGGCTACCTTAATTTCTAGACTCATTTCTTTAGTAGTGACATCCACAACCTTACGTGCATTCAAGCCAGCTAAACCAGCTAATACATTTCTCTTTCAACCAACACATCTTATCGTTTTCATCACTAGCCAGCGACTCTCTTCATTCATCATGTCTTCTATGGAAAAGGACCGCATCGAGTCTGACGACCAGACCATGTCCAGCGAGGAGGCTCCCCGACGAGAGCGCCGCAGCAAGAAGAAGAGCAGCAAGTCTCGCCGTCAGGGCACCCAGCAGCAGCAGCAAGGCGGAGGCGGCTCAGGACCTCTTGACCAGCTCCCTCTGGCTGGCGACCTCGGCAACACAGTCGGCGGCGTCACAGATGGCGTGAGCAACACCCTGGGCGGCGTCACGGGAGGCCTTGGAGGTCTCACAGGCGGTCAGCAGCAGGGCGGCGGCGGTGGTGATGCCGGCAAGGACACTCTCCGACTCCGTCTAGATCTCAACCTCGACATTGAGATCCAGCTCAAGGCTCGTATTCACGGTGACCTGGAGCTCTCTCTACTGTACGTATATCTTGTTCCTTTCCTTTGTCTTCTTAACCCTTTCCTCTCCAAATCTGTGGCCGTTGTATCTTACTTGGCTTGCAAATCTCCAGAACGGGATAATCGCCGAAGATATAACTACATATATCTCGTTGAAAACACAAAAAGAAAGATGCAGAGGCTAATAATTGCTTTGCGCTGTGCAGAAACTAAGAAGCTGTGTACAACATGCTATACTGGCTGCTTATCGTTTTATCTTGTTCATGTTCATGTCATGATGGTACCCATGTAATGTTATGTTTACCTGCTGTTGCTTGCAACAGTCTCGATCAAACAAACGGCGGCGCAACATGGTGTTTGTTTTTTTTATTTAAATAATGACGGTTTTGTGTTTTTGGGAGAGAAGGATAAATACAATATTACACTATACGATAACTACTACTACTACTACTACAATGTCACATACCATTACTCCTGCATTTGTTTCAGATCTAGGGAATATTCCATGATGCTGTTTGCGAATAAACTTGGACAGCTACAGTGTAACATCTAAGTGATTCAAGAGTGACGAAAGTATCATATCATGGCAACCATGACAGTTTTATGACATGACATGAAATGCCTAAATTAGGTAGCTCTAGGTAATTCCCGAAACTCAAAAGGCACGGGCATGGATGGGCACGTCAGATTGCATCGAAGATGGGAAAATGCCAAGCAAGGATCAAAGAAAGCAAGCCACAAAAACGAAAATGCCACGCAAGCCACCGTCACTTTTTCTTTCCTTTTTCTCTCTTCCATCCACCATCCTCATCAAGTTTAGCTTTATCCAATATAGTCTCAACCGTTGTTCCAGCACCAGGAACCAAGCTTCCAGCGCTTGGGCTTTGCACCGTCCCAAGTCCAAAAAGCTTGGTCGAGGAGATAAAAAAGCACTGAAAAAAAACAGGGACTGGGTTTGAGAGACTTCCCACCAATCAGAATCTACATCTGCACAATTGCCAGGGTTCAATGTCTTGTCTCAGCTTGTTTGTATCCCTGCTAGTGTCTACTTCCCCCCGAAGTTCCCGCGATCGTGATGAGCGCGGACGATCAGAGATTATCCTTTTAGAGTACAGTAGCATCTTTACTGTTTACTGTAGTATTCAATTATGCGGCTCTGAAATCTGTAACGACTACTGTCCAGTTAACTCGTAACTCTTGCGCGTCTTCGTCTCAAAGGGGGCGTTGCTGCAGTAGAAACTCATCTAAGAATAAGGGTGTTCCCCTCTCTTTTCTCCTTTCTGGGTCGGGTCCTGTCAGTTGGACTAGACTTTTCCCTGAAACAGAAGCTAATGTTAGGTTAGGCTCTCGCTCTCATCTGTAAGTAAGCTAAACGAGGTCGGGTTTCCAAGTTTATGTATCTTATCTGTCGTCATGTCCCCGCACAACCATAGCTCGAGCCACACTCACAGCACATAGCAGCAGCCCTTTTTGGCACGTTTGTAGTGGTAGTGGCAGTAAGAGTCACTTTCTCCTCTCTGCCATATCCCATACCGGTACTCTCCAGCCATATCCCTCTGGACCCAGACCCCCCAGCAGCTACCAGAAGAGGAGATCCAGGATCAGCAGCAGCCGCAGGAATTGCCACAGCAGGACCACCTACTACAGCCTCAAGAGAAGGGAAACCAGCACCAGCCTCACTATCAAAATATGTCAAACCACTCATCCTCCACCCCTGGTGGCGATCCTACGCACAGCACTTACGAGGTCAACGTCCCAGTCCGTGACGGACGAACCTCACAGCCAAAAGTTGAGAACCCAGAGATCCGCATCCCCAGGATAAAGCCAGTCTCGGATACTAGCAGCGGCAGCACAGACCAGTCAACATCGACAGCAATGCCTCAGCCACAAGAACAGGAGCACCAAAAGCTCGCTGCTGGCCTCGAGGGCAAATACGTCGACGAGTTCGGCAACATCCTCGACTGGGATGGTACCGTCCTCGGTCGAGTCCAGGGCGACCTTCCTTCCATGGTAGGGCGGCCAGTCACGGCTGACGGCCAAGTTCTCGACGAGGACGGCGAAGTGGCTGGCTATGTGTGCGATAACTACATTGAGCCACCAGCTGAGCCAGAGCCAAAACTGAAACCTCTGGCCTCGGGAGGACTCAAAGTCGATGATGAAGGCAACATCTATGATGACCAGGGAAACAAGATTGGCAAGCTTGACAATCCGATAAAAGACGGAGCCGACAAAGTTTCCGAGAGCAACAGCATCACGCCCAGAGGCAATCATGGCAACGGCGATCAAAAGCAGGGTCAAGGGCAAGGCCAACAGGGCCAGGGTGGTGGAAGTACCGGCACTACAAACACTAACAACGCTCCCGGTGGTGCTCCCAAGCCTCCTAGGCCTGACGAGCTGTTCCTGGATGTCAAGTCGACATACGACGGAATTCAGCTCACCATCAAGATTCCCACCGTCTTCAACAGCACCATGATGCGTGAGACCAAGAGCAGCGGCTGCCAGACAACTGAGACAGCAGCACCAGATGTTAGTAGCGATAATCGATAACTAATGCCTTTTTTTATGTGGCGCGTTTCACAATTGTCCGACCCATACCCATGTAAGTGACTATGTAAGTCAGTAAGCCAAGACCCAGCCCAAGCAACGCAGTCCAATGCAAGTGCAGCAAAAGCAGGCAAATCATATGAATCATATGTATCTATTCGTATGAGTGAAAGTGGCTCTCTTGTTCTTGTTCTTCTTCACTCACTCCTCTCTCATCCCAATCCCATTCCTTATCCCAAACACCCCTCCACACCCTCGGAATAAGTAAACCTCATGGGGTAACCCCTCCCCGTCCGTTTACATTCACGCTATACTAGTTCATCGTTCACTTACTTGCTTCACACTTACACCGGATCGTGTACCTTTTTTCCACCTGCCCTTCTGGCAGTTAGGACCTGCACCACAGTACAGTGGCTAGTTTACACTCCCTACAATACACGTGAAGTCCACGCAACCACCATCTCCGCCATCTGCCAAACTCCAGCCCAGTCCAGTTTTCTCATCTCGATCCAAACCCTGAATGTGCAAGATCGTCTGCAACTCTACACCAAAGTGTGGCATCCTCCACCCCGCAAGCCTGTTTTTTCCCAACCGTTCCTCATTCTCGTCGGGACGGTCTAGACCAGGAAGGTATTGAGCAAGCAGCCTCATCCTTGTGGCTTGCACAGCTTGAGCTCTCCCCGTTGCTTGTTGCGCGTCTAATCCATGCCTTGAGAGCTCCTTATAACGTCATATAACAGCTCTCGCCACACCATCCCGCGCTTCCAACCCCCATCATGACGTGTGGCTGTTGCAGCTCTCGTTCGACAACAGGTGCGGCGCAGGAAATCATAGGAGGAACCTAGGACAAGCTGCTACATGTGGTGTTCACACTGACGTTGTGTCTGCTAATTGACGTGATTGATAGTAGCTGAAAGGGTTGCTATAAAACTTGTTTTGCATGAGCTGTGTGTCGGTATAAGTAGTAGAAGATATGTGGTGGTTGCAGCTCTCAGAAAAAGAGTTATCAATTCATCTCATAATTTGGCCAACTTACAAAGCGATAATCAAAACAAAATTGTACCAATTCCCAACTAACACATCGATACCCCTCAAATCAATCCCTTATCTGAAAGATACCCTCTACTTAATCTTGAAGGAGTTGAAGAAGACGATCAATCCAATACACCATCATCATCAACAACATCATGTCCGAGACAAAGGGTCCCTCCTCCCAGGTCCAAGACACAACAAAAGATGCTGCCTCTAACGAGCAGCAGCAATCCTCTGGTGCGTTTGGCAGTCCCCAACGAAGTTTGGCGCTTATCGTCCCCATTGCAGTCAGCTATGACGAGTCAGTCCCTAGGAGTGGCGTTGTGAATGATGCCGGTGATATCCTAGACGACGCTGGCAAAACTGTTGGCAAGGTCGCCGACACTGATAACCTCAAGAACCTCGTAGGCAACACCGTCAACACCGCCGGCGAAGTTGTCGACTCCTCAGGCGATGTCCTCGGCAAGACTCTACCAATAGGACAAGGAAAGCCTGATGAGGACGAGGATTCCCACGACGAGGAGAAGAGCGAATACACAACCCAGTCAAAAGACAAGAAGTCTGGAGGCTTGGGAGACGCCGTCGGTAGCGTTACCGGTGCTGTTGGAGACACCGTGGGAGGAGTGACAGGAGCTGTTGGCGATACAGCTAAGGGCGCCACGGATACTGTCGGCGACACTGCGAAGGGCGCTACTGATACTGTTGGCGATACTGCCAAGGGCGCTACTGATACCGTTGGTGACACAGCCAAGGGCGCTACCGACACTGTTGGCGATACTGCCAAGGGCGCTACCGATACCGTTGGTGACACAGCCAAGGGCGCTACCGACACTGTTGGCGATACTGCCAAGGGCGCTACCGATACCGTTGGTGACACAGCCAAGGGCGCTACCGACACTGTTGGCGACGTGACTGACGACGTCGCTGGCAAGTCAGACGCTACATCTCAAGCCACCGACACCAAGACACCCGCAGAGACCCCGAAGGCACCCGAGGTCAAGGATGATGCTTCCGATGTTAAGGATGAGACAACAGACCAGAAGGACGACATCAACCTCGAGGACCGTGAGGCACCCGCCGACGCTGACGACAAGCTCAAGGAGGTCCCTCCCGAGTCCGAAGAGGCTAAGGAGTCCACCAAGGATGCTTCCGATGAGGCCAAGGACATTCCCGAAGAGGCCAAGGAGGATGTTACCTCTAAGGTCGACGAGCAAGATGTCCCCAAGCCCGAAGACGTCGAGGACAAGCTCCAGGAGAAGACTGAGGATGCTCAGAACGAAGTTCCCAAGTCTGATGTTCCTGAGAGTGATGCTGCCAAGTCCGAGGCTCCTGCCAACGAAGTCCCCACTCCTGCCGAAGACGACCAATCTAAGGCCCCTGGCGATGACCTGAAGTCTGTGGCTCCCGGAGAGGAGGCTGCAGGTGTCACCGACGATGTCCAGAGCAAGGCCGCCGAAGGCGAGGAAGCTGCTCAGGACAAGGTTGCCGAAGGCGAGAAGGCTGCTGAGGATGTTCCTGAGGACGCCAAGAGCAAGGCCGCCGAGGGTGAGAAGACCGCTGAGGATCTCCTTGAAGATGCCCAAAGCAAGGCTGCTGAAGGTGAGAAGGCCGCCGAGGATCTCCCCGAAGATGCCAAGAGCAAGGCTGCTGAGGGCGAAGAGACTGCTGAGGATCTCCCTGAGGACGCCAAGAGCAAGGCCGCCGAAGGCGAGGAAGCTGCTCAGGACAAGGTTGCCGAAGGCGAGAAGGCTGCTGAGGATGTTCCTGAGGACGCCAAGAGCAAGGCCGCCGAGGGTGAGAAGACCGCTGAGGATCTCCCTGAAGATGCCCAAAGCAAGGCTGCTGAAGGTGAGAAGGCCGCCGAGGATCTCCCCGAGGATGCCCAGAGTAAGGCTGCTGAGGGCGAAGAGACCGCTGAAGGCAAGGTTGCCGAAGGCGAGGAGGTTGCTGGCGATGCCACCGACGAGGCTAAGGACAAGGCCGCCGAGGGCGAGGAGGCCGTCGATGAGAAGGCTGCTGAAGGTGAGGAGGCTGCTAAGGAGCCCCTCGACTTCTCCATCCTCAAGGGCACCACTGTCGACAAGGAGGGTAACCTCGTCAACGACAAAGGTGACAAGATCGGCAAGGTCGTCGAAGGTGAGCTCAAGCAGCTCATCGGCCTCAGCTGCGACGACCAAGGTCAGATCTGGGACAGGACCGGCAAGCAGCTTGGCAAAGCCGAGCCCATCCCTGAGTGGGACCGCGAGCAGAAGGACTTCTCTATTCTCAAGGGTACTACTGTTGATAAGCAGGGTAACCTTGTGAACGACAAGGGCCACCTCATCGGTCGTGTAATTGAGGGCGAGATCAAGCAACTTATTGGTCTCTCTTCTGACGACCAGGGCATCATCTGGGACAGGACCGGCAAGCAAGTCGGCAAGGCCGAGCCCCTCCCTGAATGGGAGCGTGGTGAGCAGAAGGATTACAGCATCCTGAAGGGTATGACTGTCGACAAGAACGGTAACCTTGTCAACGAGAAGGGCCACCTTTTCGGCAAGGTTGTCGAGGGTGAGATCAAGCAACTCATTGGTCTTTCCTCCGATGACCAAGGTACCATCTGGGACCGCACTGGTAAGGCCGTTGGTAAGGCTGAGCCTCTTCCCGAGTGGGAGCGCGGCGAGCAGAAGGACTTCTCCATCCTCAAGGGTGCTACTGTCGACAAGGAGGGTGGTCTCACCAATGAAAAGGGAGACACCATCGGCAAGGTCACTGAGGGTGAGATCAAGCAGCTCGTTGGCCTCAAGTCCGACGAGAACGGCAAGATCTGGCGAGACGGAAAGGTCGTGGGCCAGGCTGAGCCTCTTGCCGAATGGGACCGCGTCCAGAAGAAGGACCGATCCATTCTCAAGGGCACCAAGGTCAACAAGGTCGGCAAGCTCGTTGACGCCAACGGCACTGTCCTCGGAAAGGTTGTTGAGGGTGACCTGAAGGAGCTTATCGGCAAGCGAGCCGATGAGAACGGTGATATCTGGAACGACTCCGGAGAGGTCATCGGAAAGGGTGAGCCCGTCTCTGTCTCTGAGCGTGAGGAGAAGTCCGCCGCTCCCTTCGAGCACTTCCCTGGTGCCACCGTCGAGGCTGACGGACGTGTCATGTACCAGGGTGAGCAGGTTGGTGAGGTTATCGAGGGTAACCCCAAGGAGCTCAAGGGCAGCGAGGTCGACGAGGATGGTGACATTCTCGACCGTCGTGGTAACACTGTCGGTAAGGCCAAGCGATGGGAAGCTCCCGAAGTTGAGGAGGAGAAGCCCGTCGACAAATCCGCCCTTGCTGGTAAGCGTGTCAACAAGGCCGGCAACCTCGTCAGCGAGTCTGGCGAGATCTACGGTCGTGTCGTTGAGGGTGATATCCAGAAGCTTGTCGGACGCATGTCTGACCGGGATGGAAACATCCGAAGTGAGTCTGGCGACATCATTGGTAAGGCTGAGCTCGTCTCTGAGGGCGAGCGCGGTGGCAAGAAGGACGGTCCCTTTGCTGAGCTCAAGAACTGCACCGTCTCCAAGGATGGTAAGGTTGTAAATCAAGCTGGTGAGATCGTTGGCCGACTTGTCACTGGAGATGCTAAGGCTCTCGTCGGACGCTCTGTCGATGACGATGGCGAGATTGTTGACTCCAACGGCAACGTCATTGGTAAGGCCGAGCGCTGGGAGGAGCCTGAGAAGGAGAAGAAACACAACCCTCTCGCTGGCCGCAAGGTGAACCGTGAGGGTAACGTTGTTGACGCCGATGGTAACATCATTGGTAAGCTCACCAGCGGTGAGATTACCGACTGCCAAGGCAAGGAGGTTGATGAGGATGGCGACGTCTTCAACTCTAAGGGCAACGTCGTTGGTCACGTCTCTCTCCTTGAGGACATCCCCAAGGAGGAGGAGCCCGAGCCCGAGCCTGAGGGTGAGACCGAGGAGGAGCGCATCAAGCGCGAGCAGGCTGAGGCCGAGATCAAGGCGGAGAAGGACGAAGCTGAGAAGAACAAGAAGCTTGCTCAGCAGCTCTCCTACCAGATCGAGCAGACTCTGGAGCGACTTCGACCTATCTGCAAGTCCATCAACGACAAGATTAGCGCTGCTGAGGCTCAGAAGCCTGAGGATCGTGACGAGGAGGAACTTGTCCGACAGGTCAGGCCTCTTATCGAGGATGGTGGTAAGCTCCTGACCGAGTGCAACGGTATCATCCGTAGTCTTGACCCTGATGGTCGCATTGGTCGCAACGCTAAGCAGAAGACTGCTGCTGGTGAGGCTACTCCTGAGGAGGCACACCTCGCCAACATTCTCAAGGAGCTCTCTACTGAGATCCAGACCTGTATCGATGAGGGCAAGCGCAAGCTCGAGGGTATGCCCCACGCCAAGAAGGAGATCAACCCTCTCTGGGGTCTCCTGGCCGAGCCTCTCTTCCAGATTGTCGCTGCTGTCGGTCTCTTGCTCAGCGGTGTCCTTGGCCTCGTTGGCAAGCTTCTCGGACCCATCCTTGGCCCTCTGGTAAGTCACAATTACTCATTCTACAATTCGATCAATTTGCTAACGAAATCTCTAGCTGAACGGTCTTGGTCTCGGTGGCCTCCTTGATGGTCTTCTTGGAGGACTTGGCCTCAAGAAGATCCTCGGAAGCCTTGGTCTTGGTGACGTCATTGGCACTGTCACCGGTGGAAAGAAATAAGCGAAGAATCATGATTGATTGAAGGGTATCTTTTAATGAATTGTTTCTATGGGAATGTAATTTTGTACAATGATTTTTAGCTAGGAGTTTTGTTAGCTTTACGAATTTCACGACTAAGTTAGGCCAATAATGATGCGCTCTGAAATGAAGTGGATTGTTTATGTTCAATCCGATTGGGGTTTAGCTTTTGATCTGCTGAGTCAGCGTTAAAATTTCCGACTACAAATTTTCGACTTTTTCGTCTTCAAGCTTCAAGTTCTTCTCAACATCAACAAACAACCATGACCAGCTTGCTTCTGGCGTGGCCTTCCTAAACGATGCAACGATGCGTCTCTACCTCATTCGGCATGGAGAGACAGTCGACAACGTCGCAAATCTCTATGCCGGCTCGCGCGACTCGGCCTTGACTGCCCACGGCGTTATGCAAGCTCAAAGGCTAGCATCTCACCTCGCTGAGCATGCCACCATTGATCGCATCTTCTCATCAAACCTCAGCCGCGCGGTGCATACCGCACAGGCTATCCTCGATGCGCAGAAATGCGCAGAGGATCTAAAACTGGTCCAGGTGCCGGAGCTGAGGGAGAAGGGCTTTGGTACGGGCGAGGGCACCAAATTCGGGTTAGCGATCAAGCATGAGGGCTCGGAGACACCACAGGCAATGAGAAAGAGGGTCGATGTTTTCTTGGACGAGCATTTGCCTCGATTACATGAAGATTCGACTGTCTGCATCGTCGCTCACGGTATCGTCCTTGGGACTTTTTACAAGGCTCTGCGAGACAGGATTCCTTCCACGTCCGCGGAACCCGATGCTGAGCCAGAAGGTCAAGCAGGATCTGCTTTTGTGCGACCTACCTGGAGCAACACCGGGTACTTAGAAGCGCACGTCACGGCCGACGCACCTGTTACAGATAAAAATGTGCAGATGCGCGTGGTGAAGATCAACAGCGTCGAACACCTCAAAGGTCTGAGAAAGACTCGAGGTGGAATTGGCAGCGCCAAGTTCGACGCCAAACAAAAAACGATGGATTCGTTCTTCAAACCTGTGTCGCGAAAGCGTAAACTTGAAGACGAGGACATCGTGTCACGATAAATGGTACGTTCACAATTTTCTCTTTTCAGTCCTCACAACACCCCAAGCTTTATGATGAAGAAGCAATTACACAGACCTGTACCGAAATACACAATGTGGAAAAACTTTTGTCCAACCGCTGTCTGACAGCTTGTTCATAACTCGTCTTTTGTCGCCATTACTTTTTGGTAACACTCTAGCTAACAATGAACCAATAGGTCTCATAATACTGCCATAACATCATGTTCGATGGCCTTCATAGAATCATTACATATAATACAAACTCTTCTAAACATCTGTGCTTGTCTCGTCTACTCCCGTGAATACTTTGTACATGCGTCTACTCACAGCTTGCCCAACTGTGCGGTCTGAATAGGCACCATCTTTGTTGGCCATCTTTCTCACTCCTTCTAGTCGCGTTGGTCCAGTGGTCTCGAACCCTCGGACTAGTTCACTAACTGTGTCAAACTCCTTCGCGACTCCGTATGCAATTGGCGCCGTGACTCTCACAATCTCCTGCAGCATACGAACATAAGTGTCTTTCGCATCCTCGCCTGTCTTTACCTGTCCGCTTTCCATGCAGAACCCTGCTCCAAGCGTTGCCTGGTCTCGCTGCTTGCGGTATGGAATGGTCGAGATGTGCTGGGTGAAGGTCAAGATCTGCTCAGCGGTCTCCATCGGTATCATAGTGTGATGAATTAGGACCTCATGCATGACCTGCAGTTGCAGCAACGCATCATCGATCTTCTCTTCGGGCACATATTCTTGAGCGGGCTTGTTTCGACGGTTCGAAGAGGTGGCGGCTTCTTGCGCGCGAACATTAGACGTGAACTGTCGATTGCGAAGGTTTCGATTTTTGCGAACCCAAGGTGTAAGTCCTTCGACGAGGTAAAGAAGGTGATGTTCAGGGAAATGTTTCTTCACCTTGTCAACATGAGAAGAGATGCCATCTTCCAATGCAAGCTTGACGAAGTCGTCGACATGCATGACAACGAGCGCGTGCTTCTCATTCTCAAGACGAAGAGGTATTGGCTCCCAGAGGCCAAGATCGTCATTGTATCGGCTGCGAACCTTTCTACGCCATTTGATCACGTTCTCGACCGGACTGTCCCAAGTTGTGTACTGCACGTCAAAGGGTTCCAGTATGGCCTGAAGCTTAGTTGTGACTGTAGGGTTTAGACTTGAAGGAATGTCGACCATCATTTCTGGAGTCGAGATCTTCTTATCTGTTCGCAACTTGTTGACCTCGGCCAGTGCTGCATTGCGTTCCTTCTCGCGAATCTTGGCTTCCTTCGCTTCCTGTTTCTCACGCCGTTTTGTCTCTTTCTCAACTTCTTTGGCTGCTGCCTTTGCTTCCTTTTCTCGCGCCTTGTCAACTGCCGATGGTTTGTTCGAGGCTGTCGGTTTCGCTCGAGATCTAGATGATATAATATCGCTTTGTGAGCGCTGGATCTGTGATCGGCGTCGCATTTTGGTTACGTCGAAAGACGCAAGGTCTGGCAATTCGTCCTCAGAACCATTCTCGCCGTTGGAATCGTCGTCGATCTTAATAACGTCTCGTTTCTTTCCTGGCGGTGATGAACCGAAGGATAAGGCCTCTGGTGCCGAGCTGGAGATTGGGTCCCATGTCGCATTCTTCTTGGGCAGTAGCTTAGGTGCTGGTGCAGGCGGAGATGTTATGATGATATCGGGTTCTTTAGATCTTACTGGGGCCGGCTGGGGAGAACTGGCAAAGGGATCTGATGATTCGATAGCTCTTGGCGCTGGTTTCGGGATTGGATTTGGTGGCGACCGTCGCACTGGCACTGGCGAGCTTGCAAATGGGTCCGAGTCTTCAGCCTCGATCGTCTGCTCCGTGGGTTTTGTAGATACAACGATCGTAGGTCCCATCTGACTTGGTGAGATTAAGCCAGGAGAACTCGTGAGCTGGATAGAATCTTCAATCGGCTGAAGTCGGCCATTTGTGTTCGTTCGTACTGGCGGTAGAATTGATCGAGATTCTGGTGCTGGTGATATTCGCTTGAGGGGAGGCGGTTGTACTGGAGGAGGTGACAGACGTCGTCTCTTGCTTGGGTTCTTGTCGACCAATATGGGCTCGTCTAAATCTATCGTTGAGTCGAAATCATCGGACATAAAGAGTCCACTGGAAGGTGGCGCATGCGCTATTGCAGTCGGCTTCGTTGCATTGGTATTCTGTTGCTGTTGTTTCTCAGGCTGAGTGGTAACGTTCACTTGGGGCGGTTGAGCAGACGGTGGCGGGATTGAATGGTTGAGAGGGCTCGATGACAGGAGATCAATCACATCGGGTGCCATGTTGTTTCATTTGCTATGTTTATACCAGTAAAGGTTTGGACAATGGTCGATGTCTTCGCAAATGATGGCGGGGCAGTTTACTTTTGCGCGATGTGACGCGACGAATCTTTGTTCTGGGGGACACGAAAAACGCCGAGTCACGTGTCTACCCGGTAGCAGAATCATCATCGATGTCATATTCCTGTCTCAGCTTCGGCACATCTCCCTCATCGAAGTCTTCCTTACATCAATACTATCTTCAATCATTATCAGTCATCTAATAGGCCACTATTATAACGAATGTAATTTATAACTATTGTGCTGGCTGCTATGACACTGTATTTAGGCGAAGGTATAATGTGCATGAAAGAGGTCTGTCCGATTGTTGAATTCATACAGGTCGAATCCATTTGAGCCAAGATGATATGTGATAAATAAGCTGGATATTGGTGATAATAAGTTGAGGTATTCCCTAAGTCGAAAATCTTACTAGAGTCACAAACTGCCGCCCCCATCCAGTAGTATCAGTCTTACACTGATATCAGCTGTCCTTGGGTAGTATTCAACAGTTGTGTTGCGTCAATTGGATAAGGGTAACCTTTCACTGTCATAAGAAGTACCGTATATTAGCACATATACTATCATACTTACTCGTCACAATTAACACAACTGTGCTCTCGCTTGTAACCAACTTACTTGTAAACTTGCATTTGTTTATGCTCTATCACCATGGGTTCTACGACCCACGTCAGATTACAACGTATATGAGCAAGTCATATACCAGCTTACCATAAACAAAGGTTCAAGGTTCTTGGTATCGTTTCACAGCCAAGCAAGGGGACTAAAACAAAATGTACTCCATAAATCAACTACCGGTATCACGACCACTGCTACTCTATAAAATTGTGCTACTACCTTGATGCCGATTACTTGTACTAAGCTTACGCATAAATGAGCAGAATAGCAGGATTCACTTTTGAGGAAAGCAATATATCAACCATCTATAACTCAAATCCTTTCCAATTAAGAGGATCGCCTACCAAGGTCGAATGTGGATTATACCAATCCGCTTGCCAGGGCTATGAAGTTCTCAGGGCAACAACAGAATTGACCCCTAAGCTCCGCTTATACTGTAAAAGACACGCAGTCCGGGAACTGGTCTGGAATGACATAAACTCATTCAATCGTTTTGTCTCATATGCTCTTAACACTCGACTTTTGAGATAGCATCCTGGACTACGAACGCCGATCAATACTGATCGGGCATGGCACGTGTAAGAGTAAAAGCCGTACAATGTCACATCGTCCCTTAGTATCGGCTTCATAGGGGAAAACTCCTTTGTGGAAAGTGGGAATGCCTTCATCCCGAGGTTTGCGGTAAGCCCAAGAAAGATGCTAGGATAACAATGGGGACCTCGCTTACATCCTACCGTGTACGGTAACATCGTGCTCGGAGTTTCAAATTTAATGAATATTGTTGACTAACTAGTATAAGCAAGTTGTTGAACTATCCGGACTATTTACAAGACAAACGGAGTAAGGAGATCCTTCGGACCATTATACCTAGTACTAGTCAGGACAGCCCTTGTGTTTAATAGATCAATGGGGCAAGATAGATTTCACATCGTAATGTCCGTTTCCCAAGACAAATATACAAACCCTTGTCAACAGCGTTGTCACGTCATTCAGCTGGAACAGCAACGAAAACTGATCCTGACCGCCACGAGAGAGCTTCAGCCTCGTTACTTCAAGAGTGGATATTCCAGCCTCGAGGGAGCACAAGACTTGAATACCATGTATATGATACGTAATACTTGGTCGTTTTGTAGTAGTATAGTATACGCTACAATATTGGTACTTATTTGTTGGGTTGTAATTTGGGTATCAAGTTTCTGTTCATTCCTAATCCAGCCATCAACAATGACTGATAACGGTCAAACGAGCTTTCTTTAAGGCTGACGAATTAACAGATTCAACGTCAACCGTTCATGTTACCTCTCAATGCATCGATGCACATTCCATGCATGAACAGACTTTCCTATGGTGGGAAAGTTGTCTCAGACAAGCGGCCATGTGCTCGCGTTAATGTCTTGATTGGAACGGATAAGGCTTCCTTGGCAGTTAAACCAGTTTGCAAAGAAGACAATCATGAGTGACGGAGCCTTACTGAACACAATATTCCGAAATAGGGGCAATGTAGAAAAAGGAAAAGTAAAGACGGCTCATTTGCAACCAACGGTTTCGTACAGAGTACTCGTAAGAAGGAGAAAAAAGCACAAAGTCTCAAGGTATCATCACAACTGGGGACATGGGCCTGAAACGAACCGTGGCCGAGGTGAGTTTAGCCCCCGCGATTTGCTTCCTGGGAGTCAAAAGACGGGCCAAAGACGGGCAGAAACCATGCCGGTCGCAGTAACAGTTTCCACATTTTGCTTTCAATGTCGCGAGATGGTGCCATCCCGTGAGCCTTAATGAATGGAGGAGTCCAGGGTGGCTGAATGGCCTGCAAACTGTTAATTGTGCTTCTCAGGCCTGCTGCGGTGGCAATTGAAGCTGTGACAAGATTGTCAGTCTCAGGTATCCGTACGTCGGGAGACGAGATCGCTAAGACCCTAGATCCCACTCTGATAGGAGATGGGATGAAAGTCACAGGTGGGAAAGGAGATGGCCAATCGTAAGAGACTTGGAACGTGTGTTGTATAGTGTGTTGTTACAGTAGCCGTCTTGAGCAGCCGCCAGATCAACGGGATGATGGGCACGGGCGGTTGTTGGTGCAATTCGTGTTACATTGTCTGCATAGCGATACGTGTTGATTTTCATGAGAGAGCTACCTACCTACCTATCCAGGTATTGTATTGTGACTGTATGGTAGTATTCAGTATAGGTGTTCGGTCTAGTCAGTGTGAGTATTTTATATGGCGGAGCGCTTTAACCGCCAGGTTGGTCGATATGGATGGATCAAGTTGACAACGCATCAAAAGTCGGGGTTATAGGTCAGTTCACTTTTTCAATTTGAAGGAAGAAAAAATTTGACATGACAATAGGCTGTTAATGACAATAATTTCCACCACCGTTGGAAGCGTCTAGCGGTCTTCCATTTAACGGTAGCTTACCGTGAAACCGGTCTATCTTGCACCGTTTTTACATTGGTTTGATAGAATCCATGGCAACGCAACGCGACGACACGCCGCCGCTAGCGAAGAGATGTACGTGTCGGATGAGATGGAAACTGTAAACCCAGCCCCTGGCTTATGAAGGACAAAGATGAAATGGAAAGATCGGCCCAGGATACGAAAGAGGCACGTAAGTTGAGCTCGGAAACTACTAAGGTACAAGGAGAAAGTTGGGTGGTTGGTTGCTACAAAAATGATGGTAAATAGATGAAGCAGTAGGTACGGATACCTATAGAAGCTGGGATTGCCTGCCCACTGCATTGTTAGCGTACCTACCTTTACCTTTCAGTTGGATCAAGCTTGCACATAATGGGATTCATGAATCAGGATGTCGTAAATCATATTTTATTAAAATGAGATGCTTGACTCTTATAGCTCGAATGACTTGAGAGAAGACTGCTTACTCTATCACTAAATATTACCTAGATTATGGTAATGATGCTAAGGGTCCAAGCAGACAAACCGTCTTGAGGGTCCCTGCCACTACTGGTTGCGCGGGCCAGGAACGAGCACCGGGGGATGACCCATTTGAAAGTAGCTGTCCAACCAGTAGGCGAAGTCTCCGCCATGATCTAACCACAACTATCTCTAGCGTCTACCTAACAATTCAGGGGTCAGGCAATCAGGTCCATCAGACGCGAGGTACCGGACAACGTTGCTCAAGCCGGCCCAGCGCTAATGTACCTCTAGTCTTTAGGGGCGGACTTGACAGCCCTCTATCCCCCTAACTGACTTGAATGGAAGGATGGAAGCTGTGAGTTTACTGAAGCCTCTTGCCCCTGGCTTTGGCTCTGGACCTGGCTGCCAGTGTTGGTGGTGGTGGGCTTGATTCCACTTGAAGGCTGTCCCGTCCCTTTTTTTATTTTTTTCTTCTCTGTGCTTTTTTTTGTACGACTCCTGAAGTGATTAAACTTTCTACCCGCGTTGCAACATCTACTCTTTCCCTCTTATAATTGCATTGCGGTCAACGTCTCCCACCGCTTCGTTAGTTTCTTTCTGCGCTGTTTCCTTTCATCGACCGTAACTTCACTTTTATCTTAGCTTTCTACCCGACAAAAGCCCAGACCCCTCCGCTAGCGACCCCCATCGTCCCGCTCCACCGCTGGAACGTAGAATTGTCTGTCAGCCCTCGACAACAGCGTCGCCCGATCGCCCGTCGTCGGTCGCTTGTTTAATTACGTTCCCCCTACACCCCTGGTCGGGATAAACACTCGACAACCGCCTCGTCCTCACTCGTTGAAACTTCTAAGAGTCCAGCTGCCGCACGTGAGACCCTCTGGAACACTTCGCGATCCCCTCTCCAACGACGACTTTCCGTGGCGCTGCGACCATCTATGACGTTCTGAACGCCGACCGCTTCTCCCTCAGTGGAAGACAATACCTGAAAGAAAGCCCTTTGTGGCCTTCTAAGCTGCCAAACGACATTCGTTATTGCCGCAGTTGCCGACTTACGATACCTGAGACACCTCGCATTTCGCCCGCAACCTACAAACAGTCGCCATGGCGAGCTCGCCCCCGGCCTCACCGGGAGGAATCCCTCAAAGGCCGATGAGTGCCATCGCCAGAGCACAACCAAGAAGTACCAGTAGATTGAGCATGTCCAGCAAGGCCGGAGGCGGAAGTAGAGCCTCAGACGAGGACAGCCGGACGGCTGTCAAAGTCGGTATGTCAACCATTACCACCAGCATTCCGAGATGCTAACTTATATCCTTCTAGCCATTCGAGTGCGACCGCCGCTGAAGCCTGAAGATCCTGGTTACGACCTTATTCCTCAGCGATTCCAGAAGGCTATGGTTCATGCAACTTCTGAGACCAGCCTTGCCATCGATTCGCCTCAAGGTCGCAAGCTGTTTGTTTTTGACCGGGTTTTTAGTCCTGACGTGATGCAGGAGGGCATCTGGGATTATGTTTCCGACTGCATCAACTCATTCACTCAAGGTTACAATGTGTCTCTGCTTGCATATGGTCAGTCAGGTGCCGGTAAATCCTACACGATGGGCACATCTGGACCTGGCGAGCAATATGATCAAGAGTTGATGGGTAAGCCGACATGAACAACACCCATTTGCGATTACTAACAGGCATTTTAGGTGTTATTCCCAGAGCTGCCACTGCGCTCTTCGAGAAGCTGGAGGTTCCAAAGTCTTCTGCCAAAGCGAATCGCAGTTCTCTCTCGCATCTCCGAAGCCCTCGAGGATACAGTCAACAGAATGCGCTCGGTGATCGCGAGTGGTCGCTGAAAGCGACTTATGTCGAGATTTATAACGAACAGCTGCGCGATCTTCTTGTATCTGACACGACGCCGATGAACGAGCGCGGGAACGTGGCCATTCGCGAGGACACCAAAGGCAACATCATCCTGACCGGTCTTCGACAGGTTGAGATCAACTCAGCGGAAGATCTCATGAACGCTCTCAACTTTGGATCCTCTATTCGCCAGACTGATGCCACCGCCATCAATGCTAAGTCTTCGCGATCCCATGCGGTCTTTTCGCTTAACCTCATTCAGCGCAAGAACAAATATGGTCCAACACAGGCCTCTGACAAGCGCCACTCAATGCCAGCTGAGGGACTTGGTCAAGAAGTTTCCGTCACAACCGACAGCAAACTTCATTTCGTGGATTTAGCTGGAAGTGAAAGGCTCAAGAACACAGGTGCACAGGGTGATCGTGCCAAAGAGGGTATCTCTATCAACGCTGGACTTGCCGCTCTTGGTAAAGTCATTAGTCAACTTTCATCGAGGAACCCTGGGGCCCATGTTTCGTACCGCGATTCTCGACTGACACGATTGCTACAAGATTCGCTTGGTGGTAACGCCATCACTTACATGATTGCCTGTGTCACGCCAGCCGAGTTCCATCTGAGCGAAACCCTGAACACGGTCCAATATGCGCAACGAGCTCGAGCCATCCAGTCTAAGCCGCGTATCCAGCAAACAGAAGAGGGCGACAGCAAAGCTATAATCGACCGTCTCAAAGCCGAGGTTGCTTTCCTACGCGAGCAGATCCGAAGTGCTGAAAATGGTAGTAGCCCTCGACGCAACGCTCCGCTAACCAACGATCGATCCGAACGTCAGAATGAGCGCGAGACAGAACTCCAAAACCAGCTTTTGGATACTCAGGAAAGTTATACTGCTCTCAGCCAGCGCCATGCGCGACTTATCGCCGAGCTGGCCCGCGCTCGTGAACATGAATCCGGTGCCAGCCAGTACGACGATCTTTCTGGCGATACAGCCGATGACCGTATCAACCGATCAAACTCTTTTGCGCAAGCCGTTGAACAGGTTGTGATGGAATACGAGAAGACGATCCAATCTCTCGAACAATCTCTTTCTAGCACTCGTAGCACTTTGTCAAACGTCGAGACTAACCTTCTCGAGAAGGAGACAAAATGTGCCTATGTCGAGACTATCAACACCCAGCTCCAGACTCGTCTACAGAAGCTTGTCGACCGCGAGAACAACACTGAGAGCTACCTCCACGATCTTGAGGCAAAGCTAGATGGCCATACTAATGGCGAGGAGAAGAACGCCACTATCATCATGGAACTTCGTAAGGAGATTTCCCGTGTTCGAGAAAACGAATCTTCGTGTGAAGACTACATCTCCACCCTGGAGGAGCGCCTGGCGGAAGCAGACCAAGATGCGGAGCTGATGCAGCGCGAGATCGACCGTCTTGAGCAAGTGGTTGAGAGACAAAGGAGTCTTGGCAAGCTTGACTCTCTTCTTTACGAGCTTGACCAGATTCAAGACGGCAAAGAGCCCGGAGCAGAGAACGGCACTGAAAACCATGCCGAGTCTACTAATGGCGTTGCTGCTCGTCGTGGTATGGCTGAGCATTCTCGCAATCTATCACATGTCAGCCGCCATAGTCAGATGGAGGAGCCCATTCCTGAGGGAGACGAGGAACAAGATCATCGCACCAAGATTGGCACTGTCAAGGAGGTGGACGAAGATGCTCTCCGACTCGAGAAGCCTGCGGAACAGGGGCCACCTCCAAGCCCAGCTCAGTCCAAATTTGTTGCTGACAAGCTTGAGAACATGACCCAGGAGCTTTTTGATCTCCGGGTAGAGCATGAGTCGACTCTCAACGATTACGACTCGCTTCATGCCAAGTATGAGTCAGCCATGCGCAGACTCGCGGAGATGCAGGACGCTGTTGATGAGGCTCGTCACTCGCAACAGCAGCGCCAGTCCGTGATTTCAGTCGCTACGCCTACTCGCACAACTCGCCCCGACTCTTTCTTGTCCGACACGAGAACAAATGACTTGAAGACTGGACCTCGATCCTCTTTCACACGTTCACTGTCTTCAGAACTGTCCTCTGCGATGGACTCGCCTGCTACTGCTGCTTCATCAAATGGCGACATTCTCTCCGATGATGAAACCGCTACCACTAAGCCTGCAGCGGCATCTACAGAGAACTTGCCTGACAAGGAGAGCGTTGAGCTTGCTGCAGAACTCGAACGACTGAGGACTATGGCCCGGGAACGCGAGGCTGCTGAGCAAGAACTGGCCGAGAGATATGCTCAACTTGAGTCCAAGCACAACGAGACTCTCGATATCGTTGAAGAGCTCAAGACCGACTTGACCCGTGCCCGTGTTATGGAAGCCACCTCCCCTCGTTCTAGTACTCCTGTTATTCGACGCAAGTCAAGCCAAAATCTGCTCGTTGTTGACCGTGCGCAACGCTCATTTTCATCACTGCGAAACATTGCTGCTGAGAACTTCGGCAGTCACCCCGAGGCTATGCAGAGCTTTGAGATCAACCTGAATGCCGCCATCCATGAACTCCATGTCAGAAGCGAGCGCATCCAGGAGCTTGAAGCAGATGTTGCGGCCGCCAAGAAGGAGATGGAGACTAAGATGACTATTATCTCGGGACTGACAAGAGAGCGTTCCAGTCTGAAGGCCAGTCCTGTGGAGATGTCCATAGTTACGACACTGCGAGACCAGCTGGAGCAGAATGAGAGACAACTCACGGAAACCAGAAATGCTCATATGGCTCGTGAACAGGCACTCACAACCGAGCTTGAGTCTTTGCGCCAAGCTCTTCACGCCAAGTCCAGTACTCAAGAGCCCGACAATGCTGACTCCAAGTATGAGCAGCGTGTCGCTGAGCTCCAAACTGAACTTGCTACCTGGGAGAGGAAGCACAAAGAAGCTCTCGATTCTATGGAGAACACAGAATCTCAGATGCGAGGTACAATCGGGCAGCTCGAGGCCCAGGTGGCAACGAACCATGCTCAAGTTTCATCATCACGATCTCAGCAGAATGGCGACAAGGATGAATCGACCAAGGAGGCCGAGCAGCGACAACAGAACCTTATTGGCTTCTTGCGCCATGAGATTGACGAGTACAAGGCAATCATTAACAGCAACGCTACTAAGGTTGCCGAGCTGGAGCAGGCTCATGCTGCGGCTCGTGCTGAGTTAGACGAACTCCACAAGGCCCACGAGGCGGTCAAGCAGGATAACGCTCGCCAACTAGAACTTGTTGCCAAGCTTCAGGAGCAGATCGCTGCCCATGATGAGAGTGCACAGAGCAACCAGACTACTGTCGAGCAGCTGAAGAGCGAGCACTCTAAGGCTCTGGCTGACCTGAAAACCACCGAGCAGAAGGGCTACGAGGAGCAAGTTGAGGTATTGTTGTCTGAGCACGCCGAGAGTGCCCTTAGACTCGAGACCGAGCTTGCTGAGGCAAGAGATGAGCTTAACAACGTATCTTCCCACGTCGCTACTGCTCTGGGTCTCGATGCCGATGTTGGAAAGCTGGCGGAGCGCATCGATGAGCTTGCTGCTAGCAAGAAGGCTCTTGATGCTGAGCAAGCCAAGCGAAGCGAAATCGAGTCTTCAGTCGCTGAGCTTACAACCATCAATGAGCAGATTATGAAGGACTTTGAAGATGCCAAGAAAGCCTTGGGTGAAATGCTTGACGGAGGTGCCGCCTCTGGTCCACTGGTGGAACAGATCAAGCTCGCCAAGAAGAGAATGACAGATCTCGACGATCGTAGCAAGAAGAACAGCCGATTGGTGGAGGAGCTGGAGGAACAGCTCCAGAACAACTTTGATGAAGTTCAGATTACCAACAACCGTCTGAGCACTCTTCAGACAGAGCGTAACACCAAGTTGGATGAGGCCAACGCAGCTACTGCCCGCCTTACAGCTGAGTTGGAGGTCCTCAAGGAAGACTATGCAGCTCTTCAGGTGAGTTTACACATGATTGGCATTCCGTGGATTTTACTGACCTTTAACAGACCAAGATGGATGAAGTGGCAGCTGGTATTCAGCGCTCGAACTCTAACTCAACTATTCGCAAGAGTGCTTCTCACGTTTCTCTACCATCACCCCCACCGGCCATCCCACTTCCTCCTCTGCCAAACGGTGCGCAATCTCCTGTCAACGGCACTCCCGGCTCCCCAACCACTGGACGTCCCATCAGCAAGGACAACATCAACATCTCTCAAATCACCGAGGACCAGGAGGCACGCATCCGAACCATTGAGAAGCACCTTACTGCAGAGCGCCAGCTTACCCAGACCCTCGAGGAGGCACTCACCGATTTGGAAAGGCAGACTAATAAAGTTAAGGCCGATTGCGATGCCTGGAAGAAGCGTGCTGGTGAGCTAGAGGCAGAGGTGAAGGAGCTCAAGGATCGCCCACCACCCGAGCCAGTTCAGGACAACCGTTGGAGTCTCCAAGCTGTCGAGGAGGAGCGCAAGAAGAGACAAGCGGCCGAAGCTGCTCGACGCCAGCTCGAGGAGCGCATGAATGCCATCAACAAGGGAAAGAAGAAGAAGGGAAGCTTGAACTGCTTCTAAGGGCTTTAATGTGATAAGTCGATTTCGCGATACACACTGGAGCCAATGATGGGACGCGTTCGGCATGGGGTTGATTGGGAAGGGATTTCTTTTTTTGCAACGCCTTTATGTGTCACCACGTTTCTGCTTTGATGTTGTTCACTATATTCCCCCTCGAGTTTATTGTCGGTCTGGCGACTTCCGTCGGGCATCCCAACCAAGTTTTCAGCACTGGCCAGGAGTTTGGGAGGATTTATTCTTATTATTTGTTTTTCTTCTTGCCTTGCGGAGAGATTTTCACCTACACAAGCGGCTCGATGCAAAATGTCTGTTATTTGAGTTTTAACTCTGTACATGTGTGTCATTTCTCTGTTTTCTCTTTTCCATTTCTTCCTAGACGGAAGGAAGTTGGGTGGACTTTTATTGAAGGATGAGCGGAAGACGGGATGACTTTTATGAGGGCCCCAATTGAGGTCGCATTACATTACATATACGGGACCTTATTGTCTCAAGCCGATAGTGGTAAATACTAGTTCAAAGCCTTTTAATCATTCGCTTGCTTCGTCGTTCTCTTCTGAGGGGAGGACATCTGGGAACCATCCGTATCGTGAAAAGTCTACTGAGTGTTCGCCGAGAGCATTTGTTTCGACTTCTACACCTTCTGCCTCAAGGGCTTGGGCCTGTGATCGTGACCCTCCCGGTTGAGACCTGCGGAGTGAGTTATAGCCATTGAGCTCGAATAGATAAACTGACCGTGGGGATATTTGTCCTTTAGAGTTGATGACTCTCTGCCATGGTACATTGTCGTGATTGAAGTGTTGAGATGGATCAGCGGGTAGGTGCTTTAGACAGACACCTACTTGACGAGGTCTTTGTGCTACGTCTTGTTAAATCATGGAGGAATTTTGGGTATGTGAAGTATACGTACGGGTCCCTACGAGCGCGGCAATGTGGCCATATGTGGTGACCTTGCCGTAGGGGATTTCTTGGACGGCTGAGTAAACAGCGTAGAAGAAGGCTTCTGCTTCATCTGAACGGGGCATTATAGCAATTAGAAAGCATTGACAGTACGCTAATAGTTGGATTTTAAGTATAGAGTTCTAAGTGTTCAGACTGCTAGGCATATGCTATGAGCGTATTGGAGTCGTGATCCATCTCAAAAGGCGCGATGCAACTTGCGGGGTATGTAGTTATCCAGTCATTCAACGCAGATATGGAAATAGTTGTTGGCCAATGATTATTCTGTTTGGTCATTCATCATCCCTATTATACAGATCTATCTCTATCTCTATCTCTATCATGGTATCTATAATAAAAGTTGCATTTACTGTTCAATGTTCTTCTGGTTCACCAACACGTATCGGTATCGGGCCTTGCCGTCCTCCATATCCACAATGGCCTGGTTAGCGTCCTCCATGGGTCGCTTCTCAACCCAAGGCTTGACGTTCTTCTTAACAGCAAGCTCAAGCATCTCCTCGATGTCGGCGGGAGATCCGATAAGGCTGCCGCTGAGCTTGAAGCCACCCTTGATGAGGGTGAAGGCGTTGACGGGAGGGAGCTCACCAGAGTCGGGAGCACCGACCTGGACGAAGTTACCACCGTGGCGGAGGAGCTTGAAGTAGTCACTGAAGGGCATCTTGTTGCTGGAGACAGTGCAGACAATCAGGTCGATAGTCTTGGCGTACTTGTCGGACCAGCCCTCATCGTCGTCAGTGGCGATGTAAGAGTCGGCGCCGAGAGCGAGAACCTCGTCCTTCTTGGAGGCCTTGCGGGAGATACCGACGACCTTGTCAGCGCCGAGGGCCTTGGCGAAGAGAACACCAAAGTGGCCCAGACCACCAACACCGACGATACCGACAGTCTTTCCAGGACCACAGCCATTGTTTCGCAGGGGAGCGTAGACGGTGACACCACCGCACAGCATGGGAGCGGCGTCCTCGGAGGGGAGACCCTCGGGGATCTTGACGACGAAGCGAGAGTCGGTACGGTTGTAGTCGGCGTATCCACCGTAGGACTTGCCAATATCGTTGGGGTAGACGGAGCCGTAGGTGCTGACCATCTCAGGGCAGTAGTTGACTCGGCCAGCGGAGCACTCAACGCAGTCCTCGCGGAGGCAGCTGCGGGCCTGGGCACCTACACCGACACGGTCACCGACCTTGATGTTCTTGACGTTCTGGCCGACCTTGACGGCCTTGCCGACGATTTCGTGGCCGACACAGCAGGCTATTTGTTATTGTTAGTAACTGTTCATGGGGGTCGAGAAATGGTGAGTTGACTTACGGAAAGGTGTCTCGCCCCAGCCAGATCGGAGGATGTGAAGATCAGAACCACAGATACCGCAGTGGGTGATCTTGATATCGACGTCGTTCTCCTCCCACTTCTTGGGTTCGAAAGAACCCCATTCCATCTTTCCGTTGACGGAGTCGGGGTCACGACCCATCCAGCCCTTGAATTCGTAGTCGGTAGACATGTTGTGTAAGAGTATGTGAGTTGTGGTTGTTTTAGAAGGGTATCGAGGTGAGTTGAGGATATTCTAGAGGGGTATCGAGACGTAAGAGAATAATGGTATAATCAATTGGAATGAAAGCAACTATCTAGCTACGATACATGACTCTTTATATATATCGTGTAGACTGACTAGTCGATCATCGAAATTCTACAAACATCCAAGGCAAACAAAGCTTGGCTCGTCAAGACTCCACAACGTCATAGAAAAAAAAAACTTCCAGAAATTGAATTTATCAGCATCGACTTCTGGATATAATCGGAGTTAAGGATCTACTACCATGATAGCGTAGCGTTTGACAGTTTTGGTGGGAAAAAAGGAAGCCATCGCCGTTGGTCAAAGTGTTGTCCACTAATCAAATAGCCAAAGAGAAAGAGGAAAAAGGGCCGGCCGGAATGAGAATGCGATGGAATGCATGCAAAGGTGACGTGCTCCAGAATGAAGCGGGTCGCCACGAGGTGTATCCCATGGCAGATTGATCGGTAGTTGATTATGGTACTGTATGACGACGATGTAACGGATACGTTGTGTTATCTTTTTCTGTATAAGGTATAGTTGTCTAGATGAGGCGAGTTGAGTAATCAACTGTCGTGTCAGTCAGTATCTGATCTGAGACAAACTGTTGGTATGCCAAGATCGATTATCTGTCTCATCTGGCTGTCAGTATGCGTTCAATTAAACGTCTGACATCAGTGTCCACGTTTTTCTTTTTTACAGTAACCCAACAGCCAGGATTGCAGTGCACCGCATTACTTCAAACTCTTTTTTCGGGGCTCTCGATGTCAGCAGGTTGCATTAGCGCTTTCTATTTTCCCCGTACAAGAGGCCCACAACGGTATAGTACCGCCAGATCTGATTAATTGATTGGGATGAATTATTGACTGAGACATGGGACGATACTCAATCTGTTGGTTCATTCATTCATGTCAGCAACTAGCATTATAACACTTTTAACCCGATGGCTGAGAAATACATTTCTATTCACTCATTCATTTTCTCTTCTTGTAACTCGGAGTTTGCTACATTTCCACGTCAGCATAATATACAGCCCGTAAAAAAAAGGACTCGATCCGGCACTGGGACCACTCATTCGCACTCTTCACGTAAGAACGCCGTCTTCCGCCCCAGAAATGGCCGAACTGCCGCAGCAACCGCAAAACACACAACCGGATTTGCTTACTCAACCTCCGATCCCGAAAAGACCCATACAATACCGACAATTAACGGAGTTGAGAGATCCAGACGATGATTGGACCGGTATCACTGAGGCCAGGGACAGGAGGAGACGACAGAACCGCCTGAACCAAAGAGCTCATCGTCAGTAACTCACCGTATTATCAAAAAGGCGGTATCATGAAACAAAAACTGACAGTGACAAGGCAAGCGGAAAGCTCGGGACAGTCACGATGAGCTGGCTCATGCAATGTCTGAGGGCGTTCTCATCTTACCGACACCACGAGAACGGGCGGTTGCGTACGCTTTCATGCAACTAGTTCAGATGCAACACAGTCTCAAGTCTCACCGTCCAGCTGTTTTACCCTCACTTATTCGTCTTAATGCCGTTAATGCCGTGTCGAACAATGCCCTGCATATTGGCATCCCACTCGAAGGTCTATGCTGCGACGACGTGATATCTCCATGGAACAGCAGCATCTTCGGCCCAGAATCCGCGGACACTTCTCTCGTAAAGACTTCGTGTCCCGAGTCTTTGCGTCCTACAAAGTTACAGACTGAGATTGAGCATCATCCTTGGGTGGATCTGTTGCCTATTCCGCGGCTGAGAGATAATATGTTGCGAGCATACACGAGTGGTGGTATTGATGAAGATGAGCTGTGCATTGATCTGCTTGGACTCATGAGTAGCCAGGGCTTGGATGATGCGTACCTCGTTGTCTGGGGAGAGTCGCATGAGGCGTCGAGTTGGGAGGTGAGCCCAGGATTCCTTCAGAAATGGGGGTGGTTATTAAAGGGCTGTCCTGAGTTGGTTGAGTCGACGAATCGATGGCGACAGCACCGAGGTGAACCGATCCTGGATATACGGATCTGATAATATTGCGAGGTCACGATCGAAGACGAAAGATGTCTTAATTGGACTGAACGGAAATGAGGCGATTCTGCACGCGCTCTCTCAAAAAGTACCCTGACAAGGGCAACAATATCTAAACTATCTTGAACGAATGTAGCGAAAGATAAGACACGAATACCCAAACCGACCACCATAACATCCTGTCTATGTCCTCTCCCAGCAATATGCCTCCATACCACGCTCATCACAGCCAATTGAGAAAGGATCATTAGATGGCCTGCCGCTGCAAAAGTCTTTGATTCCCCAGTTTCCGTGACAGTACAAGTAGCCGTCCTGAGCCCCGATAGCAACATCTAAACACCAGTCAGTATCAAGTTTGAAGTAATGGGGGAAAAAGAGAAGGGTGCCATACTCAGATCAATTGTGGTTCTCTTCATACGCTCCTTGATATCGTCCCATTCAATTCTGCCTTTGGGCAATTTGGTCCAGCAGCCACAGTTGAACCAACGACCATCCTCTCTGATATTGCATTGCGTGCAAGAAAGATGAAAGTCTCCACTAATCCCCAAATCATCAGCATTTTTCTCCAGATACAAACACATCACTAGGTTGAGACTCACTTTTTTCCCTGGTACAGCTCTCCGTCCATGTTGACAAGACACTTGCCCAACTCAAGCCAAGTACACAGATAATTCCCATGCTTGTCAGGACATTCGGCTACGAGCCAGGGAGACTTTTTGTACCCTGTTCCATACCCGTTCTTGTATGGGTTCTTGTCGTCGGCTTTGCTGAGATAGTACCGGATGTTCTTGCACTCTTCCAGGAAACCGCCTGTCTTGAAGCGGGTTTCTAGCTTGGCTCTGGCTTGGATAGCGGCGTAGTTGGCCTCCCAGTCGCGGTTGGCCAGGGTGTGAGATGTGCCATTTGTGTCGGTGAAGGTGATGGTTTGGTTGGGCTTTGCGGGTTGAGATGATGAGGATGGCTCAGATGGAGGTTGGGAGAGATTGGTGGCGAAGACGCCGAGGATGAAGATTAGAAGGAGCAACTTGAGATGCATTGTAATGAACGAAATTGTTGTTATTTAGCGAGTGGAAGTGTTGCTCGAGGCTTAGATCTTTTGGGTCTATGATGGTTCTATATACAACGCATCGGGCATTTGGTTGATATACCCGATGTACTCGAGACGAGAACCTTGACGAGACGAATCACAGATTTGCGTGGTCTCCTCGATGGCAATACCTATGGGTTGGTCATTTCCTCGCATCGACAAGCGAAAATTACTATTTTCGATGTATCGAACAAAGGCGTCTGGGTGCACAGCGTCACCATCATTCCAATTTTGTACGAAATGGGATGCTGTCAAGGATATGATCTGGCATTTTGGAGCAGAAATACATGGATACTCCAAAGGATCTGTTGCACAGAGTTGGGTCATTGAGTAGGCCGGGTATCGTGCTTAGGTGTTGTGTACGAAATGTGAAAGATAAACCCTGTCGTGGGGTGCATGCTGTACAACACGAAAGATCCTGAAACATAAAACATAGACCAGGGCAGCGAGCGTATATCTTTCTCACTGACTATATGGCGAAAGACCATCTCTTCCTACAAGGAGGGTCACCGTTGATCTTGCAGTTCAGTGGAAGCTGCAACATCATCAAGTCTCTGAGATGCAGCATAGCTCCCAGAATAGGAACCCTTATGTTGTAATTCTAGAGAGATAAACAGCACAACGAACATAGAAAACAAGCTAAGGAAAATCTCCCTTGCTTTTATTCTCAATACAAACTCACACGATGTGAAGTCGCAGATCTCAGTCACGAATGTCGGTTCAAGGTCTCCCAACAGGACAGATAAAATCCTTTAGAAACTTGTCGTGATTGATAAGGACTTGAAGTCAATAAATCCGCCAAGCTTATGGATGCAATGTGAGAGACAGCCTCGAACTTGTCTAAAATGACAGAAGCTTGATCACTGATCCCGTATCGTATACTTTCAGACAACAACAACTAACGACAATGTCTTTTCACTATGACATGTACAAGTGACTATCTAAAATATTGCCAAAGGTTGAGCAGCCGAGCAACATGTTCACAGTGTACTGTAAAGAAGGGTTATCACCACGACCAAGTCTAGTTGCAACTTCAGGTAACCAATTTCGGTCCGATTGATCAAGGACATGAATGAAGGAAATAAGAAAAGACACAGAAGGCATGATTGGAACAAGTGAGGCAAGGTGGTCGAGACATGGCGACGAAGACAAAGAAACTCGATAGAGCTAAGCGTCCAACCTTCTTGGTCGTTCTTTGTTGAGCCATCGAAACAGACCAGCCCACGCCTTAGATGGCTACTGAATTAGTGCGCTTAAAGAATGTAAATAGGAAATGGTTCGTTGGGAAGGTGGCCAGGATGGTCAAAGTTCTCTTTTGACGAGCATGGCTCGTATAAGTCGCATGGCTTGGCGATGTTGGTCTTCCACCTCCAGCACGAGCCTTCGTGGCGAACAAATACCATAATATCTTTTCCTCTCGCCCTCATTAAAGCAGCATATCTAACTTCAACTTTCACCATCCTTTTCTCCGTGTATCTTTCTAGAATGCGTTGTATTTTGCCAGTTTTGCTCTTCATGCAAGGAGCACTCGCCTCATCTTGCGATGCAGAGCCTCTAGTCCTACCAATTCGAGACGTTCAGGTACTTCCAGAAAACAAAGAATCGTACATGAGAGGAATCGCGGCACAAGTCGGAACTCCGCCGCAGCACGTTGTGCTGTTACCATGGGCGTACGTTCAATACCTAATCACTTTTGTTTCTTACTAAAATGGACAGTGATTTGAACAATACCATCATCTACAACACCGAACCGCACTGCAAGAATGATACCGACTACAGCGCAAAGTCTTGTACAGTTGAAAGAGGCGGTTTATTCAACGAAGGGGATTCTTCAAGTTTTACAAAAGCGAACAACCTCATAGAAGCTGGTGGCGCGCCCAACGAGGCAATCTTCAAAGGGAGCGTGTACGGCATAAAAGGTCTTCCAGATAGAAGTATTGGAGCTATTGACAAGGTCAAACTCGAAGGGGCAGTCGAACTTCCGAATTTCCCCTTTGGTATACCGACCTCCAACTGGGATGATGACCACACCACACTCAGCGTGTTGGGTCTTGGACGTAACTCAACGTATCTTAACGCTTTGCGAAAAGCGGAGAAGATTACTTCGAGAGTGTGGTCTACATTCTGGGGCCGCTTTGGTGACGAGGAGCCTATGGACGGGTCCTTGGTGTTAGGTGGCTACGATGAGATGAAAGTCTCAGGGAAGAGTTACACTGCACCCTTGGTATATGACCACTTTGATGCATCACAGGGTTGCTGGACTGGTATGAGGGTTACTGTGACGGACATCAAGATTAACTTCGTTGGCGGAACGAATGCAAGTATCTTTCCTTCAGGGACAGCGCTGCACTTCTGTATCGATCCTGCGCATCATCTCCTGATGGAAGCACCAACAGACTACATCAACAACTTCGAGAGTATAACTGGTATTGATGCCTCGCGCTCAACAACCGATCTACACTGGATGGCGCTACAAACTAACGTTGAAAGGAAACAGTGAATAGAATACTAGCTGTCGCCCTGGCTTTGCTAACCCAGTACACAGATTCGCTGGCGATCTCACATTTTACCTCGAGTCCGAACTTGAGGTCCGCGTCCCGAACCACCAATTTGTATTTCCAGCTACCGAAATCGACAAGGACGGTTCGCGACTGTACAATGTTTCTCGACAGAACATTCTCATTAATAGCGTCGAGGACGAACCACCGGTACTAGGACGATATTTCCTTACGGCGGCCTATCTCATGGTTAACCAAGACGCGGGCACTTTCACACTGTGGAAGGCAAATGTTACCGAAGAGAGTAAACCCGTGAGAGTATTTGACGAACAGACAGGGGTGAAGTGTGGTGACAAAGCGAGCGGTTTGATACAACCGTCAGCATCTTCGACTGGCTCAACTTCAGAGCCCGACGAAAACAGCGAGGGCCACAGGGCAAACCATTCGCCTTCTGGGAGAATGGTCGGTGGTGCTGTTGCTGGCTCCATTATTGGAGTAGCTGTTATTGCGGCGGGAGTTTACTGTTTCTTATATAGGAAAAGAAAGCAAGCGAGCAAGTCAACCATTTGAAGTGCCCATTTGATAGAGCTAATGAGTTAACAGAGAACACGTACTATTACTATCCCACGCATGAGGAAATGCAGAGGTCTGATGTTCACGAGATGGATAGTATGCCACACGCCACTAAAGAAGACCGGAAGATCATTGTATTTTGATAGGATAGTTACTGAAATAAACTATAGAGTAATTTCCAGCTACAAGTGGCAACAATTACTAAGGAGATGATCCAACGGGATGCTTCCATGCCTGATACGCAATCCAGGTCTGGTACGAACTAACAGCAAGCGAGGCCATTCCCAAAAGAATTGCAAAGACGACACCTATCAACGTAGCCATCATAACATGCCTTGCGCCGCTCTTTCTTTGCACCGACCGTTGAAACCAATTGCGAGGTTGAGGAGCCTGAAGTTCGTTGTAAAGATCGGCCAGGCGATCCGCCAAGTAAATGTAGGGAACACTCTCTTCTCCTACACGTCGGACTGAGCTGTATTCGAAGTTGAGAATATCTGGGTCGAAAGAGCACTTTGAGATCAGAGATCGAAGGAGTTTCTTAGATTTTGGATCGGATAGTGGGAACAGGGTTCCTTGAAGAGAGTCTAGTACTTCCAGGACTAATTGGCGTGGTAGGACACCTCTAATGAACTGTTAGTATGGTCCAGCTCATAGGACTTGATCAAGACCTTACCTCTTAAGTGACAAGGACGGGCTAGAACAGTCACCGATGTCTTTGGTCACTCTCAACTGCTCTTTGAGAAATGATGTGTAGTGGTACACCTCCAAGAAATTGTTTCTTCTGTCAAATAGTAGGTGATTCCGTATGTCTGAAGTCGCTCTGATAGTGATACCCAGTCGCCTCTTTATGTTGATGGCCTTGAGTTGTCTCTTGACATCCGCAAATAACTCGCTGTTGTTGTAGCTGAGGACATTGTGGCTACCAAGCGGGAAAGAGTCCTGGATGTATTTACTGAGGGGTACCTCCTCCTTCCAGTGTACTCGGAAAGTCCCTTTCTCAAGTCTATCAGATGAGCGATGGAGGGCTGAGGGATCAATCATGAGCATAGCTTTGACAGCGAGTGCCACCGCATCAGCCTGGTTATCGCCATGAATGTCTTGGGTCTTAGTCTTAGGTGAAGTCAACTGGCAAAGTTCTGATAGTGTCGCATCGGGGTGTGATTTTATGATGGAAACAATCGCAAAAAGATCTGTGTGTTCCTTAACCTGTCTTGTAGTAGCAGAAGTCGCGTCCATATAAGTTGAGATGACAGCTTTGTAGTATTGGAAGTAGCGCTGGAGCTGGAGACTCCGACCACAAGGACAAACCTCATGATCGCATTGCAATGTTTTGTGCTCGGTACTATCATGGCAGACTCTCCATGCCCATAGAGTTGTGGCTAATTGGAGTGATGAGTCTTGACCAAAGTCGCTGCTGATTTTTGCTATCATGGTCTTGATGCTGGCGGATGCTGCGAAGATAGCGAGCGTCACAAGATATTCATCAAGACAGTTTAGGTCGTATAACAGTCCAAGATAAAGCCCCGCGAGAAGCCTCAACCAGTGCCTGATTATCAGATGACCTCAGAAGTGAAATAAAATGGTAGGCTAATTGAGGCGATGCATGCAGCTTGTAAGTGGTTGTTGGGTACCAAACAATCCATGTCAGCTGCCACCCTTTAAACTGAGACCCCTCGCATTTCTCACAGCCTGATCACAACAACGTCTCTGCTTCTTTTATTTCCACCTTCGCCTACTATCGATGATACATGGTCAAGCTCAGTCGTTCAAAATGACGGATTCTGAACATTGGCAGCAGCAACTTACTTCCCACTTGAGAGGACGCCCTAGAAGTGAAACACAGACCACTACTCAGACAACTACAGATCTGGAAGACGCAAGTTGGATACAGCACAGTCTGTCTAAACTGAAGCTTCCCAATCCTTTCCCTTTCCCTTCCAAAGCTGCATCTGATATAGGGCGGCAGACGGAACCTCCTCCCATTCAGCATGTTGCACCCGACTCTGGCACTGAGTTGAGATATTTCGATAGGCCAATATCGGAACAGCTTAAGGCGCGATTTTTTGATATAAAATTTTTGTACACTCAGCCACTTCTTGATTATATCTCGAGAAGGAAAAAAGACCCCGGCGACATCTCAATGAAGCTCAAACATTTAGGTCTTAACGCACAAAGTATTGGGCTTTATATCGTCATCCAATGTGAGAAGAGGGTCGTGAAACGGGTCAGGAAGTTCTTTGCACAGGGAGATGTCGAAAAAGTGCTCCTACCGGACTTCCAAGTCCTGGTCTTGGCTAAGACGCTACTGCGACTTGCAAGTGATGACACGATAGAAGTTCTATCCGCTTCACTTCCGGAAAGGACAATGTGCGGAATGCCTGTAATATTGAGTAGAGATGGCAAGTCTGTCACTTGTACTATTGGTGGAGTTATAATGGTCAGAATGGCTTCCCAAAACCACTTTTATGGACTTACAGCAGGGCACCCCTTGGAGACGCTTCAGAGGACACTTTCTTGCGAACAGCCAACGACTGAAGCTAACGTTTCGTCGTCGTCATCATCATCGTCAGGAGATGAGGGTTCTGACAGTGACGAAAACTCTGCAGTCACGTCAGAGCCTTCTTCTAAGTCAGGACACTCCAGCATGGAGAGAAACGACGACAATCTCGGGCGAACAAGACTGAGTATCGGGACCGTGTTTTGCAACAACTCCAAGGACCGAGAAGAAAGCAACTACGATTGGGCGCTTGTAGAACTTGACCGAGAATATGCACTGCCGAATCTAATGATAGAACAGCAACCGCCAGGCTCCAATTTCCAAGACCGCGAAGTGGAAATTCATAATGATCATTCTGGTTCTCGCGATACGACACCAACAAAGAGGGTGTTTGTGCTTAAACGAGGCAGATTGTTGATGGCAGAATTAACCTTAAATACGACTTCAGTGATGATCGCTCCAGGGTCCAGACTCGTCGATGCCCATGACATTATCATGGAGGATGATTCATGTAAGTAAGATTGGTTACAAATGGTTATTGATTATGCTAAAAGTGATCTAAGCATTACAACCTGGTGACTCTGGCTTGTGGGTAGTCGATGCAACGACGTCAAGACTGTATGGGCATCTCATCTCTGTAGATGCTTTCGGAGAAGGCCAAGTGATACCTATTCACTCCACTCTGGAGAGCATCAGGAGACGGCTTAAATTAAGATGGATTTTCCTACCATCTAGTCAGGAACTTGATAAGCTGCGGACTACCCTGAAGAAACAATCGTCTTCCATCATTCGAAGATCGCATGGCCTAGATGTAGAGCTGACAACAGAGTCACCTTGGTCTCTTCCCTTTGATCATCGTGATATGGTTGGTTCCATTGACACTGTTGACGCTTTTGCGTATGATCTTTATTTCACTAGCTCATATCACGAGGCTAGACACTCCGATACAATTCTTTCCATTTTGTGGACCGAATTGAGAGATGTTCACCGCTCCCTAGTTCATCTCCGCACCGAGATCCTCGATCAAGAGTCTATTTTGCACGACCCTCCAGTTGCTGCGGAAATTCCCAATCTTCTGGATATGTACTATTCGGCCTTGGTCCATTGGAGGGATACACTCGGTTCGTATGGTGGCAGTGGTATGCCTAATGGCTCGGACACCAAATCACGAATTATACACCACAGCGAGCCTCTGATGGAGTCAGCAAGGACGAGAATTGCTGCTAGCAGGACGAGGATCGAATCATTTCTCAACATAGTGCAGTCAGGCGAAACCTACAGTACTGGCCGCGGACAACCTGACATGGAAGGAATCAAAGACAAAGTCGGCAAAATCACAAACCGACTGTTCGAGGAACAGTATGTCCTATCGTATTGGTGCGATAGAGACGACTTATGGGAACAATGCCAAGCACATTTGCAAAAAGAAGGGTTGTCTCCTGCAGTTTTGCACAAGAACAGGGTCCGCATATCCACAACGATTCCAGACAGGTTGAAGGGACTAACATTTACTGACTAGAGTATTATAAGAGCCTACGTTCGTGAAATGGCCAATGCTGCTTCCGCACCAGTAATTCCATCTCCTACTATTCGAATACTGCTCGAGCCACCTGGAACAGAAGGCTCAGATAAATCACGAGATTCAAACTATATCCGGACTCGAAGCGATGATAGTAACGAATCGAGGGCCTGGTTCGAAGTTGCTTCGACACAGTCTCTTGTTGCTCTAGATGCCACCGAAAGACTTATGGTTCACCAAGGACCTCTGACAACAGACATCACTGATCCAATGGACCCTCAGCATCTACTTCAATGGTATCGATATTCTGATCACGCTCCAGCCAGCGACCCTGAGCAACCACGCAGGTTCAACTTTTGGTGTCATGACGATTTTGAATGGACGAAGATCGCAAGTGGCCACGTCACTTTTAAAGACTTGCGGCGGGCAGGCTTTCATTACCAGTCAAGACCCGATTACGCTGCCTTTGTTGGCCGGCTATCTAGACAGGGGGTCAGGAATCTCATACATGAAAGTCAAACTGCACGCAGAGGTCGATTTGCCCGAGATGGGATAAATGACAGATTGGGAGACCAGGAAGTTGAGGGTTTTTGTGAAGACGCGAGCACTCACTTCTATAACGACAGTACCGAACCTCATCCAATCGTAGTGGCGGACAGGCTGAGCAGACATAAGAGCAAGAGAAAAGTTGGCGAAGATGCAAGAGGAAGAGGAAGCGCGAAGCCACGAAGGAGACATTATATAGGGCCAAGAAGAGGCTGGCGCAAGACAAGAGCGACCTTTAGGAGAAGTCGACTGAAGCCAAAGACGAAGAGAAAGGGCTCGATACGGATACGCTGGGTATTGGCTATTCATGATAACTCAAGACCGCGGACCCTGTATCGATCCAAGCCCCGTGGGTGTAATCCAAGGTTTGAGATTTACACTGTTACGAGCCTGCTTTAGCATCAATTGAAAGCCCGTACTCGAGAGTTCATAAAGCAATTGCCCTCAAAGATCTTTCACATACGACCACAGCTCGTAGAAAATACGGGATCCCGTCTGCTCTCCCTTAGTCAAGCTACGAAGCGCTGGATTAGTAGTTGGGTCGGTGACGACCAGCGAATCCCCGGTGTTGTATGTCTCCTTTTTGGTGTTTATCCCCTTTGCCCACGATTCTGATGACTTCGGCAGTGTGAATGTCAGAATGATCACTTGTCATGTAGTGCCTCAGACCAGAGTCTTTCTTTGTCTATCTATATATTAAGATTTATACTACTCCGCAATTGACGTAACGAATATGGTTCAGCAAGTCATGATGGGTTGCTCTGTTGCCTCTAAACAATTGCTGATACCGCCTCAAAATGAGAACTGATACATAAATGAGGCCCTTAGTTGGGTAGCTGTACTCCAGCATCTTTGGCAAGCCTCAAGATCTCATGTACCACGGCTCCTACATCGTGACTCTTAATGGGTATCCGGTGCCCACCATCCCATTCAACCAAAGTCGTTGTGCCAGTTTCGCAGTAATTATTGAGGAGAATACGGTGCTGCTCCATACCTCCATCTCGAAGCCCATGCACATGTAGTGTTGGTATACTCAAAACATGCTCACCCTTGTTCGACTCGGGCCAGTCTTTGAACTCCGAGCTCAACATGGCCGCGTCAACAATCGAGGGAGGATGTTGCAAGCGATCGTCTAGGGTGATCAGAGGTGCCCTTCCAGCCATGAGGACACCAAACTTGAACTGCGTCAAAGCCTGGTCTGCTCCAAACTGCTCTGTGACTTTCTGCTGAGTCCATAGCAAACTCGCCGCGATCTTGGCACCTTGAGAGAAACCTAAAATGCCGATCCACTCCCCGGTCCCGGGATCAGCGTCCATGGCTCGACGGGTTTGGCTCCGGATCAACTCGGCGGCGGCCTCGGGTTCAATCTCCTCGTGGTCGGGCTGCCATCGGAGCCAGCGTCGGAAGGGTCCGTATTCACCGTATACGCTGACGATATCCGGATGAGGAGCTGAGATAAAAGGCGCTTGCATAAACACAAGACGGAGAGTGGATTTAAGGTGGGCGATGAGAACCCGACATTGTAGTTCAAAGACTTCTGCGTTGACACCACCGCCGTGTAGACACAGAACGCGGGGAAGATGCAGGGTCTCCCGGTCGTGAGAAGACTGTGTTTGTGTCATTTTGATCAGTACAGCGGTCACTGGATCACTGACAGGATTTGAGAGAATATGGTGATAGCAATTGTCGTGTTTTAAAAGACAGCGTTTTCCTCGGTACAAAGACCATCGATGTAAGCTACAGCCAGTCACAAGGGTCCGGGTAAGCAAGCTTCCAGTCACATTCCCGAGATCAGATGCATTCGGACTCCGAAATGTGCATCACAATCAGCAGTAATACGTTGTAGATAAAGGCGATATCGACCCTAAAAGATCAACGGCATCAATTCTATCATTACTATATCAATATTCACACAAATTCACATGCTATTCTCATTCCCCCAACATTTTTAATCGCTTCTTTTACGATGGCAGGCCTCCTATTGGTTAAGAGCGTGGCTATGCAAGACCCTGAGCTTCAGCCACGCAATCGTCTCCAGCCAAGCCACGGTGATGACATCAATCCCCCTCTACAATCAACATGTCGCACTCTGGTTCCTTGCATTCATGAACCGGTTTCGCATTGTTTCACGCCACTCTCGGACTCTCTAAGTGACGAGGCCTCTTGTAACAGTTCCCAGGGTCATATTCATAGTTACTAATTGTCTATTAAAGGCATCCATCCTATTACTGGAACTCGTCATTCTATCTTCTCTTCTCAGTTCCTCGCTCTTATACCTGATACGAAGCTACCCCGCCATCAACTTACCTGCACACCACTATCATCTTACAACTACAGCAATAATTATCGCATATCCTAGCCTCGATGTCTAATCCTGAGAAAGCACCTATGTATTCTGGCGACCAGCACGGAGGCGGTCTCCTGCCTACCGCTCAGCCAGGCCAGGAGCATCCTCCTCACGATACCTCTGCCCCTCCTGTGTACGAGCAAGGAGCTGCCGAGCTTCCTAGCGACGAGAAGCAGCAGCAACCTCTTCAATACGCCGCTCCTCCAGGAGGAGAATCATCACAATCAGCCGCAGACGAGAAGCGCCGGCTAGAACAGCAATATTTCCCACCACCTCCTCCTGGTCCTCCTCCTTCGCAAGACCAACACCAGCAATCGGTCCCTCACCCTAACCCTCTTCAGGGCAACCCAGTCGCAGCGACTCAACCGTCTCAGGACACCCACAAGCCCCTTGATGCTCAGCAGGGACAGCAGAGCTACACTATCCCACAATACGACCCTGCTCATCCCACTTTCGCGCCTCCCCCTACAAACGCTACAGACGAGTCGACTCTACCACCCACCGCAGATCCTATTCATAATGAAACACTTGGCCACGGTCATGATCAAAGATATGGCCATGGCCACGAAGATACAGGACATGCCTCGACCTTCGTCCCCCCCGAGGAACACAAGAAGCCTGGTTGGAGTGAGCGTTTCAGCCAGCTTGGTATCAAGGCCGCAGCGCCTATTAACAGCTTGGCGCATAAGTTCGGTAGCCAAAGTTTCCTCCCCGAAACTATTGACAAAGAATGCGACAAGGCTGCTTCTATCCTGAAGTCCTTCTGCAGTAAGTTGCTCCCTTTATGCGCAAATGTCACATACTTACAATATCCAGAAAACGGTGTATACGCCGACCCTGATTCGAACCAGGTTCCCACATCGACGGATCCCAAGGCGGAAGCGACCAACGACGAAATCATCGACCCTACTAAGGAGAAGCCCAAGAAGCGAGTTCTTGTCAACATCCCTCCCAAGGTCATTGCCAAGGCCCAGGGTCTCGCCATCTTCACTACTCTTCGTGCTGGATACGCCTTCTCTGGTGCAACCGGTTCCGGTATTCTTATCTCACGTCTCCCTGACGGATCATGGGGCCCTCCCTCAGGTATTCAGGTGCACTCTGTCGGTGCTGGCTTTATGATTGGTCTTGACATTTACGACTGTGTTTGCGTCATTAACAGCCGAGAGGCACTCAACGCTTTCGCCAAGACTCGTGTCGCCCTTGGTAGTGACCTGGCTGTTGTCGCTGGTCCATACGGCGCTGGTGGTGCTGTTGAAATCGGTGCCGCTATGGATGGAAAGAAGTCGAAGGAAGCCAAGGAGGACGAAGCTCCTCCTAAGCCTCCTCGTCCTACCGAGGACAATCAGAACCTGAAGCCAGACGAGAAGAAGAAGAACCGTCGCAGCCTGAGCACCAGCGGTTTCAAGCCAGTCTTCTCATACGTCAAGTCCCGCGGCTTCTACGCCGGTATCCAAGTTGATGGCACAGTCGTGGTGGAGCGCAAGGATGCCAACGCCGCCTTCTACGGTGAGCGCGTCTCTGTCGAGCAGATCATCAGGGGAGAGGTTCCGCGCCAGGGCATCAACAGCATGTGGCCCGCGGGCGCACGCAACCTCCTCGAGACTCTCAAGGGAGCCGAAGTTGGATCGCTCAAGGTCAAGCACAGCAAGGACGGAGTGTCTCCGACAAACCCCACATTTGGTGGACCTTCTGCCGGCCCCTCGGCACCAGTAGCTTCGGGTGGTGTCGGTGCTGATGCGGCGCATCCCCCCGGATATGTTGATGATGGAGTTCATCGACCTGAGGTTGGAGATGTCAAGTATCGTTAAGATATGAAAGATGGATGAGTTACGAAATACCACCTGAAAGAAGAGCTTGTATGGTTTGATGGCTTTAATTATAAGTAGTGTTAGCCTGAGCTACAATTATTTTATCTTTGCGTTTAATTTCTCTGATCAAAGATAAAATTGCCTTCGTGTCTCCAACCGACGGACATAATATTGCTGTCTGTCTCATCCTGTGTTTTCCTATTCTCCAGTTACCAGACTTCGGACATAGCATTAATGATACTGCAGGGACTAAGGGCTATATGCTAATAATCATGATTTGATATCATTACATTTGTTTAAAAACATATCGATCAGTTTCGTCGTGGTGGTGCAGGGTAGCCGAGATAGCTTGCGACAGCTGCGCCACACCCGCGTCATTGCCCCTCCAACGTGGCGGTCTCGATAATTTTATGAAGTCATTTGTAGCAAGCCAGCGACACCCAACTTGGCAAATAGTAGCTATCTGCAAGAACCTGGACAAAGGTTCGCAAACAAAGCCATGTCGTCGTAAGAAGCTTCAGCTATCTGCGCTCCTGGATTCGAGTTACTAATGGTCATCGTGCCCAGAAACATCCTCTACCTCCCGTTTCGCAAATCGACCCAGCTGTCGCTCGCCTCAACAATAAGGCAGTACATCAACACCAAATATGACCAGCACCCGGATATGTTCAAGCATGACCTCGAGGTCATTGATGCACTTCGTCGCGATGCCGTAAACGTCCGAGAGCCGCATCCTAGCGGGATAAAGAAGCTACAAGCGTATGCAGGCCAGCTTGTTTGGGTTGGCGGCAAGTTTCCGATAGATGTGAGTAGTGTGCCATAATAGCTAACCGTGAAACTGACGATGATGGTAGATTGGCGCCGAGTTCTCATGGTATCCAGCTCTTGGATATAATACCGAACGACCCATGGTGCGGAACAATCTCAAGTACGAGCTGATGAATGTTCTCTACAACCTCGCCTCCCTCTATTCCCAGCTTGCGATCAACACACCAAGAGGCAACACCGAAGGTCTCAAGTCTGCAGCCAACTACTTCTCTCTCGCCGCCGGCGTCCTTACCCACATGCAAAAAGAGATTCTGCCCGAACTACGAATGTCCGATCCTCCCGAAGACATGGACCACGACACACTCGAGTCCCTGATCCAACTCCTCCTCGCGC
Source organism: Fusarium nelsonii (assembly GCA_014898925.1). NCBI lineage: Eukaryota > Fungi > Ascomycota > Sordariomycetes > Hypocreales > Nectriaceae > Fusarium > Fusarium nelsonii. The sequence goes on along the minus strand of JAAVUC010000117.1, from coordinate 364,556 downwards.
AAAGTCAGGAATGCTTCTGGCAAAAAGCTGTTATGGACGGCTATAAAGACGCATCGATCGCCAAGCTAGCCGCCCGAGTGTCCGATCTGTACAATTTTGCTGGAGAAGCTGCTATGAAGAGCGAAGCCATCAGCAGTGCATGGATCCACCACATGAGCGCCAAGCACCATCATTTTGCGGCGGCCGCGCAATATCGAGCTGCATGCGATTGCTTGGAGAAGAGAAAATATGGAGAGGAAGTCGCACGTTTGAGAGACGCTGTTGCTTGTGCAACTGAGGGCATTAAGGAGGCTCGCAGTGGGTATCTTGGCAAGGTTGTGGTTGATGATCTGAATGGATTGAAGCGAAAGGTCGAGGAGGATTTAAAGCGTGCAGAGAAGGATAACGACGTGATTTATCTGAGTATGAGCACCGTACCCATTACTTCGTTTGGCAGATAACTAACACTCCACAGTCGCTGTACCGCCCAAGTCGGAGCTCAAGATTCTCGATCGCGCTAACATGGCAGTGGCTCGCGTGCCTCCTCAGGTTGGAAACCCCTATGATTATTTTGGCGACCGCGCCGAATTCGGACCAGCGCTTTTCTCTCGCCTTGTGCCCTTCTCTGTACACGTTGCGACTTCGATTTACGAGGAACGACGGGACCGTATGGTCAGCCAAAACATCATTCAAGAGCTGGAATCACTTACAGAAAAAGTTCACGAAGTTTTGGCGTCGCTTGGACTTCCTGGATCTCTACAAGCTCTCGAGAAACCTCTTGGTCTACCACCTAGCTTGGTTCAGCATGCCGAGGAGATCAGACAAGCAGATGCCATTAACAGAGTACACAAGAGCTTTGCCGATATCGATAAGCTACGATCTGGTGATATGGCTATCTTTGAAGAGGGTAAGGCAGCTTTGGCCTCCGAGGAAGAAGAGGATCAAAGATTACGAATGAGATATGGCACCGACCGATGGATACGACCTGAGAGCCGACAAGATCCACAAGGTCAGAAGCTTTGGCAGCACGCTTCTGAAATCGAGAGCTACTTCCAGAGCAGCGTTAGCAGTGATGCTGTGGTACGAGAAAAGTTTGGCGCGATCCAGGATTTGCTTGCTATCCTTTCAGGACCTGATCGAGACCTGATGGATTCTGTACCTTCTAGCCGACGCGTGGATATCCCCGAGACATTGAAGCCAGTCATAGGAAGACTACGCGGCGCATACAATGACGTTTTGCGCCTTGAGAGCCGTCGACGCAAGAAGGTCGAGGCCTTGCGAGAAAACGCTCGTAGGGATGATATCAAGCCTGATATCTTAAAGGAAGCTGCCCGATTGGAGCGAACATACCCCAGCACGGCACTTGTCCCGGCCCATTTCGAGGAGTTCTTTGACAAGCGACTGGATAAGCTATACGAACCTGAAGTAGAGGCAATTGAGAAGGAAGCGCAAGACCAGGACCGTCTTCTACAGGATGTCCAGCGAGTCAATCGCGAATTCGAGTCGCAGAAGCGACAAATGGGCGAACGCGGAAACCGAGAACGTGAAATGGCCTTGCAGAAGTTGGATAATGCCTATTTTAAGTACAAGGAGATTATCAACAACCTCGAAGTTGGACGGAAGTTCTACAATGATTTAAATAAGATTGTTGGACAGGGCTTCCGCGATGTCGTTCGCAATTGGGTCGCCCAGCGTCGCATGGAGGCGAGGGCTCTAGAAGAGTATGTTTCTAAGATCTTGGAGAATAAACACTTACTGACACATTGCAGGGAAATCAACATGCCTACGTTGTCGAACCTTAACATTTCTCACCAACAGCAAGCACAAGCGCAAGCGCAAGCACAGGCTCAAGCTCAAAGCCCAATGCCTTCACACCAAGAACCTTCGAATTCCTATGCTCCACCGCAGCAACCTCCTCAACCCGTACAGAGCCCAGCACAAGCAAGCATCCAGTCGTGGGGAGAAACGGTGCAGCAGCCCAGACCAGTACAACCTCAACAAGCAGCCCCAATGGGTGCCATGTGGAATCCTGGTATGGGGATCAAGTTTGGCCAGTCTGGTGGTTCTGGCCAGCCTCCTGCTCCTGGAACCTGGAACCCCAACTCTGGAATCAAATTTGGCTGAGTATAGACGCATGGATGATTGTTACAGTACATACCCTGTTACCTAGAAACGTTGACTGCGACCACTTTGTCTTTTGAAACATAGCATATGAGGCGAATGCGAGTTCTGATTAGATACATTTTATTATTACTCTTAATATCAATTGCTTTTTACGTCCCAAAGTCTTGCGAGATAAGTCGCTATGTGTCTAGCTCTGTATACCACACCCCGTCGTCGTCTGGCCAATTCATCGAACAGTATATACTCCATGGCTGACAGCGTGATATCCCTTCTTTCCAACCTTTCCCGTCAATTCACTCTTCCACTCCTTTCCTTGGGCAATCAATTCAATGACATGCTTGAATGTATAAACAGGCTCCCAACCCAACTCAACGACCGCTCTGCTCGAGTCGTACACACGGTCAATCCTCTTCAAGTGCGCCCAGCCCTTCTCTTCAAACACCCGTGTACAATCAGGCGCAACAGTCTCAAAAACTTCCTTAGGGTTCTTATCCAGAGTTGTAAGCGTTTGAGCGTCCTTGGGGAATGGAGGGGGTGCGCTGATGATGTATTTCCTGAATTTGATTTCGCGCGCCTTCGCCATGGCGCAGATTGCGGCGCGCACAATATCTTCTATGTCGCACCGGCGATAGGCTAGTTCGAGCACTTTGAGGTTGTCGTCCGAGAGTGCTGCTCTGCGATCTTCATCGTCGTCTTGCTCGGGGAAGAAGCGACTTGTGCGGAGGACCAGAACAGGCATTCCGGTCTGTTTCTGAACAAGGAAGCACATATCCTCTGCTGCGACTTTTGTCGCGCCGTAGATGTTCTTTGGAATCGGGACGACTGTCTCATCGATCCATGCAGCGGGCTGACCAGGTGTTGGACTCAGCGCCGCACCGAAAGTGCTAGTCGTACTGAAGAAAATGAAGCTTTCAATTTGAGCGCCGAGCTTGGCTGCTTCTTCTAGCAGGACGAGGGTGCCTGTGATGTTTGTATCGATAAAGTCCTGCTTGGAGTGGCTTTCGACATGAGGTTTGTGAAGTGTCGCTGCGTGCAAAACGTGACGAATGGGATTGTTTGTAAAGATGTCCGTGATGAAAGAACGGTCGCTGATGGATCCTACATGGTGAGTGTTTTCTGAAGGGAGAATGTCAATTCCTAGAGGTGTGAAGCCGAGAGTGGGGAGAGAGAGCATTAATGCTGTGCCGAGATGGCCGGATGAACCTGTTACTAGGACGTTATAAGACATGATGGAAAGGAGGATCTCTAGGATAGGATAGAATAGGAGAGGAGGAAAAGAGTGAGAGTGGGTGTTGAAGTGCGGCAAATGTGGTGATGGAGTCGGGTTGGCGTTTTTGTATTGGGGATAGTGGGGTTAGAAACGGCGAGTGAGTCAGGCACTATCTACGTAAAAGGCAAGCAATTAAGTGAACCAGAATAGGAAAACAACACTCAACAAGAAGACAAATAAGGAATTGAGAACGCGTGGTTGCGATGCTGTGAGATGGCGTACAATATTGTTGTGAGATGTCGTGAAAGTGAGATTAGGCGGGTTGAGTTTCACAACGACTGCGTAAGGCCGAGCTGAGCAGTAACTTTTATGAGCGAAATCTTAATGAGTATAGACTATAGCGATCATTTCTAAATTGAATAGTGAAATAGTGGTAGAGAAATGATGTTTTCAACGGGACAAGCAATTGGTATGTTTGGCCGCGGTGAGTATGAATTGTGAGACCCTGGCAACTGGGTTGCAAAATAACCCGCACACAATGAAGGCTTGATAGAAAGACTAGCCAAAGGTCTCAACTAAATCGCCCAAAGCTATCCAAGTTCTTTTGTCACCCCTTATGGTTTAGAATAGCGGGAGGGTTAGTGTGCGGGTTATTTCCTGAACCACCTGCCTGGTTCCGATAAATCCCCTATACTACATGCACTGCGTCGATAAACCTCTGAGAGGATACATGTGCTACATGGTAGTTTCGGTCTGGGAACTTCATGTTGTATTGCTGAGCGCACTGGGCTTAACTGAACTGTTGCTATGGCGAGCTTGTGACGGCGACGTAGAGCAACAAAGAAATGACGACTGAGTATAAGAAACGCAAGCTATCTTAGCGTTTTTTGAAGACTTAACTATTCTCCTGCTGCAAAGTGAATGTTCCATGCATATTAGTGGATCAATTAAGTCCTCTTACAGCTATATATTTGCTTCTTTGACATAGGTAAGTATTTGAGTGTTCATTGTCGTATCTTGACCCTAACCACCAAACCCCATCCTGTCTTTCCTTTCCAGATTCCCATCTCATTCTCTCTTCTAAAAGTAACCTCCTCGGCCTTCACAACCATAGTAACGGGCTCCTCCTCCTGTACTTTCGGCTTTGGCGCTGGCGGAGGTTGTGGTTCATTCTTCTTGAACAACCCCCATCTCGAAGACTTCTTTGTCTGCTCGACGTGCGCTTTAACAACCTGTCGATCAACTCTTTCTGGTGATATGTACTTTGCTAACCGAACAGCCATATCGTAGTCAGACCACCAAAGAACATTGTCTGCAGAAGGGTCTGGTGTGGTATTGTCTTCCCATCGTCCCCAATCATCAAAGGCTCTATCCTTGCGAGGTTCACTTTCTCGTTTTGGCGGTTGTTTCCGATCGCCTATTAACTTGCGGTCCTCTTGCACTCGCACAACTGTACGGGACCTGTCTTCGTCTTCGAAGAACCACTCTTCTCCAACGGCATCTCCAGGAACCATAATTGTTTCTGCTAATCGTGGAGGCGGATCCATAGCCGCGATTGACGAAAGCATGTCTTCCACATGTGGAACGAGAAGAGTGAGGATTTCACTGTCTCTTTGGTCGCGTGCTGATGTGCGAGCCGCTTGAACTGAATGAATGCGTAAAGGGAGATTATGGAGATGCGAAGAGAATATGGTAGCTACTGATTGCCGTGGTTCAGAGATTGGTGTCGATACTGATGGCCCTGATTCAGTGTATGGAGGAGGAAGCTCCCCGTCATCAAAAGCATCATTCTGGGACATGTTGGTGAACGGTGATTGTTTTGACAGCGGATACCCAGTAAGAGAATTGTATGGCAATGCAATGTAACTGAATGAATGCCTAACGCCCGATGAACATATACAAGAACAGCAACCTACGTCGTTTAAGTCTCAAGTCAGCTCACAATAAATGACTGTCAGTTGTGGTTGGCCACCAGTGACTCAGCCTTGCATCAATATCCTGATCTAGGCCTGAAAAGTAGTATCAGACTAATTAACCAGGCAATCGCCGAGAAAGAACAAGAGATTGATAATAAGTTACAGCCTTGGGCTGCACTTTGTCTCTGCCTGAAGGATAGCAAGTTGAGTTAATTGGTTATTGAGCGTGACGCAGCAGTAAGAGGTTGGCTGTAAATCATGCCAATTTCCCTACCGCGAGGCTTGGCAAAACACATTCAGCTTTTGACATTCCAATTATCAAATCAGGTTCACTGCATGTGATCAATATCATTGGGGACTGTATTATCGCACTGTAGTCGGGCGTAACAGTTGTCCCCGCAATATCATGATGCCAAGTTACCGAAACACCCGATTCGGATACCGGCAGGAGAAAGATGTCTCGGTGATATGATACCATGAGAAGTTTAGATGGTGGTTTCCCCGTTAATTCCGCGGTCTAAAGTGCTTGCGGAAATTAGACGGGGTCCATTTGCAGGGCTGTGCTGGCAGCTGGGGTTAGTTGGTTTTTGGGAGAATGCAGGAACAGATATTATAACTTGATGACTGATACTCTGTATCTCAGTTTGATAGTTGCCCAGAGTTCTTAAAAAGTAATTATTGTTGAGGAATGCATCAACATCTGTAACACTAATGCGTCAAAGAATGTGTGTGTGCAGTTGTTACTTACAGCATAACTGGGCTTATAAGCTTTGGTGGGTAATTGGAGATCACTCCACTGAAGATCCAGAGCTGAAAACCCCAAAACGCCCAGCTTTAATGACACCAACCCCAGAGAATCATCGAAGTCGGTGTGTAGTAAGGAAAGGTGACAGAAACAAGGGCCTAACCTTGCGTCTATAGACATGATCATCATAATACCTTTTTGTTATGCCTTGTGGTTCTAGTATAGTCATGATTTCTGACCCCCTTAGTCGGGATATCGGCCTTGAGATCAAAAGTTACAAACAACGCCACTCTTAGTGGCAACATCAAAAGAACCCCTGTATAAATCTCCCTCAAGCGATTGCCTAGCCTTGTCACAAGTCACGAGACACATCTTGCATACTCTTTTAGGAAAAGAAGCCTTCTCGAAGACGACTCGTCAAAGTGATTGCCAAGGACAGGGAGTGTTAAATGTTAGATGTACTCCGCCACCTTCTTGACAGCTTGAAGAAATACAGGCCACAGCTTAGACTTCGGATATGCGCAAGGCACTTTCTTGGGGGCAGATCATGCGGGAAGAACCCTGTAAGGCATCAATCTGGAAATATGTTGGTTACTTTTGTGTTCAACGTCTTGGTGTTTGAGTGTGTATTTAAGTACAGTCTTCCTCCTTCATCAAGCCACTTTTTATCATATTCATATACAACATTCTCTAGCAACTCACAAGTTCTAGGGATTATAACACACTCGTTGCAGATTTACCACTACTGATTACTTGTCGTACTTCGACGCCAACACCCAATCACTTTTACTATCAACCTCAAACCATCACAATGTCTTACAGAATCTCGGCCCCAGATGAGTACCTTGCCATTACTGGCATGGGAATTAAGACGGTCAAGATCACAAAGGCAACTTGGGTCTGGCCACTTCAACGATGCACACGCTTCAGGTACACCTCACAATTCTGCCCGAGTTGTTCAACTCAGCAACTAACTCGACAATAGTATCCGACCGCATGACTATGCTATGGACTTGCAGGCCATGACAAAGGAGAAACTACAATTCTCTCTACCAGTAGTGTTCACCGTTGGTCCTGATGTCAACCAGCGCGGGGCTAACCAGCGTGGTGGTCCCGACGAAGAGGCTGATGGCCTCGGTCGCGAAGACCAAGGCGACGCCTTGATGAAATATGCTATGCTCCTAGCAAACTCCGAGGAGAAGGAGAACGTTAACCAGAGCCAACATGTTGCCAATATCGTCAAGGGAATCATCGAGGGTGAGACCCGTGTCTTAGTCTCCAGCATGACCATGGAGGAGATCTTCACCGAGCGAGAAGTCTTCAAGAAGAGAATCTTCAGAAATATTCAGAACGAGCTCTCACAATTTGGCCTTCTCATCTTCAACGCTAACGTGAGCATTTATTAATTGCAAACGAGATGTCTCGAGCTAACAATGTTCCCAGGTCAAAGAGTTGAAGGATGCCCCTGACTCAGTATACTTCGCGTCCCTCTCCCGCAAGGCCCACGAAGGAGCAACCAACCAGGCTAGAATTGATGTAGCAGAGGCTCAATTGCGCGGAAACGTTGGAGAGGCCCAGCGCAAGGGTGAACAGGAACGTGAGATCGCAAAGATCAATGCCGAGACGGCCGTTCAGAAGACGGAGCGTGATATCGAGCGCGCCCAAGCAGAGGCCCACCTCGACACCAAGCGAACAGGACTCACACGTGATGTCGACATCGCTCGTGTCACAGCCCAGCGTGTTCTCGAGTCCAAGGACGAGGATCTCAAGAAGGAGGTCGAGATCAAGCGCGCTGCCGCTGAGATGGAACGTCTTCGTGCTACAGACGTCGTCAAGGCTACCATTGTGAGGGAGAGCAAGCAACAAGCTGCCGATGCTGCCGCTTATGAAGTCGAGGCTGATGCTCGTGCTCACCAAGAAGCTAGCCAGCGCAAGGCCGATGCCTCTGCTTACCAGACCAAGATCGCCGCCGACGCCGACGCAGCAGCTTCTTATGCCAAGATCACCAAGAACACAGATGCCGCTGCCTACCAGACTCGCAACGACGCTGAAGCCTATAACTACGCCGCTCAACAGCGCGCAGAGGCCGAGCTCGTTGCCAAGCTCCGCGAGGCAGAGGGTATTTCCGCTATGGCCGATGCCTACGGCAAACTATCCCAGGCCTTCGGTGGCCCTGCTGGTCTGCTGCAGTACATGATGATCGAGAAGGGTACTTATGTCGAGCTTGCCAAGGCCAACGCCGCTGCTATCCGGGGTCTCGAGCCCAAGATCAGCGTCTGGAACACTGGTAACGCCCAAGGTGGTCAAGGTGCTGATGCAACTGAGACCATGCGCAATGTTTATCAGATGCTCCCTCCTCTGATGAGCACTATCAATGAGCAGACTGGTATCACCCTGCCCGAGTGGCAGTTTGGCAAGATGAACGCTGGTGTCAACGCTATGAACCAGGAGGGTTCCAAGGTTAACGGACACAAGCGCCACTAAATGGTTTCTGGTGTAGTACAGGAGAGTTAATGGTTGCGGGATTGGTGGACGATCTTTATGTGATTGATGCTTTTAGATATCCGGCTTCTTGCCATGCTCGACTTTTTCTTTTGTTTTAAATTGTATGATTTAGTACTTGATACCAATTTCACAGCATAAATTGACTATTCTATATGACTGTTCTCTTCTCTTCTCTTTATGGGTATGAAACACTTTGAGTCAAGACCATAAACATGGCCTAACTACCTCTCTTCGGGACAATAGTGACACATGGTATTGTATCCTTTTGGGATTTAAGATCAAGCTTTAGCGTACTTTTGGACTAGGGTTAGAGCAGAGCATTAGGATGAGATTATCACGAACATATATTATGCCTATGTCGGCCTGACTATTCCTAGTCTGGAGAGGTAGACATCGCACCATCGACTAAACGCCGAGCGGAGTCTGACATTTGAATCTCTTCGCAAGCAATCAAGTCGACGATGGCTTTCGGCACCAGTCACTGCTATCGCCCTCGAACGTGCTTATAAGCCCCAAGCAACGAGTACTAGGCTCCAGTTTCTTTTATGTAAAAGCCCCCCTGATACTTCGAAGAGAGGGTTACTTGATCCAATCAATAGCCGGAGACACTATCCCTTCATGGTGATGGGACTGGGCCTTTGCCAATAGCCCTTGATGCAAATTCGGTGACTTTCTCCATCAAGCGATGAGCCGCTCATCTGGATTCTCTCATGGTCCTAAGAAACTCTTCTTCATGTGTCAAACGACGGTGCTCTGATTAGGCGCCCTATCATCGCGTAGACAGGAGGCTGGGTCGCCAACCAGGTCGACATCAGCGCACCCGTGGTTTCAATGACATGCGAACGACCCTGGCAAGCCTGGTTTCGATCGTATCACTAGTCACCATTCATATTAATCGCCTCTATCGTGGGTATTCTGACCTGAGTTGGATACGGAAAAGCCCACTACAGACCAACAAGACAAGGAGCGCGATGCCACCACCACCATGGTCTGGGGTCAACAGCACTCAGAACAGGATGGGGTGGCTTACCGTTCCGCCGTCATAAATATTATCCATAAGCATGGCTTTACCCACCAGTGGACAACTGATGGACTGGACGTTTTCTTTTGGCACATCTGGAACCAGCTCAATCTTGTCTACAGCCCATGACCTGTTCCATCTATTGTACGGTTCTCTACGGCCCATCATATGAACACCCAGTACAACCCTCGAATTATAACAGTAATCCAGGATCGCCCAGGGACCGATAATCTCAGACTTCTAGGGTATAAATTGGTCTGTACACGTAACGATCAAGACTTTACAGTGATGTCCAATTTAAGAAAATTGTTAGTTTGTGGGACGGAGTTTAAGATGCGGCGCCTTGCTTATCCGCAGGGAAGAAACGGTGTGCTTGGTGAAAAGAAGAGTATGATGAGCGGCCTGCCACATCAAAGAAAAGTCCTCTGGTTTGAATCAAGGGATATTTAAATTGTCCCAGTCTCATCACCATGAAGAAATAGCTGATTGGGTGTGTATGTTATATTGTTGATTGAGCTAACTTGCTACAAAGGCGCCTCGGCATTCAGCTGTGGCATCGGAGGCATTTTGCTCTCTATTGGCATGATCGATATCGCCGCCGAACGGGAAGCGATAGTTGTAAGTCGAGTCGGCTATTTATGATGGAGTTGGCCATATCCAGTTACCCTGACTGCTGCTACCGTTGCTAACAAATTAGTATTCACAAATTAGCACAACAGATATTGGAGTATTGGTACACAGCCAAGGTCTATATAATTATCATACTCTCACTCCTTCTATGCGACTTTAGTTCTTAGCCAAATAGCTGTATATTCCATGAGTTACAAGGACTAAATCTACATCGGATACGATATGGTCCTGGCACATAGCGAACGCTTACGACAATGTGGCCCAGCGCATTTGAAGGAGGAATTTGCAGAAATTATATGCCCACTGTCTCTGCAATAACTTGTCATTGCATTTATATCTCTGTGTTAGGGAAGGAAATCCGTCCTGAATTTATGATTAGGTGCGTGGATATGAAAATTAAACTACACTCTTGCTGCTGGTTCATGGCTGAAACCACTTTCGCAGGTAAATAATCTTAAGGGCGCCTGATTCCTCCGCGATATGACCTCCTCTATTATACATGAGCTAAGTAATAGGGTTTTCACACCCGTTGTGTAGTTTCGTATGAAGACACTGTGACTTCGCATAGTCTTCGGTATTCAAGGACGCCAGAGATGGGGAAGGCGTGGGTTCATGGCGAAAAGGTTGTGCTTCTAGGCGCAACGAAATTGTTTCTAGGAGCACGCCTCATGCGAAGTGCTCTTGTCGGGTAGGCAGAGCGGTTACTCACTGGGCCACAGAAATCGGTGAAAAAGTGCCCATAGCCTGCTCTTTTTTTTTTATAGAATTCTGATGTTCCCAATGGGTATCCAAAAGTGGTCGGCTTCCCTTGTCTGGTCAGAAACGAACGACACGGTTCAGAAAGTGTTCCCCTCATTTCTATTGGTGTCGACTAGTACATCAATCCCAGGGGAAAAGTGTCACTATGGACACCTTTATTTATTCCGATCAATATCTTATCACCAAGTTTCAACCCGCTGTAGACGGTGGGCGGCTTGGTACTGGTTTCCACTAGACAGATATCTTCGAGGGAGTAGATTTCTCGCGCGATGATCTCAATCCTATCGAACATCATTGTGCGATATGTGTTACTAGCCTCTGTGCCTTGACCCATATCAACGTCATCCACCCTCTCCAACGCTCGTGGAGTGAAATGCACCGCCAACTTCTTCAGGTATCGCAAACCTGACAAACCTCGAGAAAATCGTTGTAGGCTGTCAAACAGTTGCTGCTGGCCTCGGAGCTTCCGAGCCCGAGAGCCGGAGCCCTGATCACGAATGATCAGCCATTCGAGCCCGGCAAGAGCTCGGATTCTGACTCTAGGCGGGTGCCCGCCGGCGGGCAGAAACTCATCATAGTCGAGTAGAAGGTCTCCGAGGGTCAGCCCGAGCCTTTTGAGACCCGGGCAACAGCGGATTATCACGTTCACATCATGATATCTGGCTGGTGAAGTGATGGAGACAGAGGTTAGTGAGGTTAGTGACGCCCCCGGACGGTATGTTTCCATGAAGCATCTTGTCATCGGGCTACTCAAACCCACAGACAGGTGTCGGACGTTAGCAAATAGAGGTGCAGTCAACAACAGGCGTTGAAATACTATTTCCTCGTTGGGGGTGAGGCCTTTCAGACAAAGTGCAACACGTATGGCCTGAGGGCACTTCGACAAAGCCGAAATTAGAAGGGTGGGCAAGATATTGACTTCCTCTTGGTATATAGGACAAGGTCGTTCTCGAGTGACGGTTATGGAAACTGATTTTACAGCCGTCGTAACGATGGCCAAACGTCCACTTCCCTCCTCATGGAGGAACTCCAGTATCTTGACAGATACTTTCTCGCGACCCCCTGAGAAGGAAACCGAATGGTAGAGAGTTCCTACAACTCCAAATCTCATTCGTTTGCATGTCATAGACAAGCTTCGCAAGTCTGGAACTTGCAGATGAGACGTAACCTCGGTCACTAGCTCAGAAGGCAAGCTATTCATAGTCGACATCGTGCCTGTGCGGGTGTTCTCTTGAACCAGGGCAGAGTTTAGTAAGGGAGAATATATGATAATCGATAGTGTTTGGCTATCGATAGACTTCTTAAGATGAATATGAGCGTGTCCGATGTGTCGTATTAACGTAGAGGAGATCAAGAAGCCAAACGCCTAAGATATGTCTGTAGATGGCGAGGTAGAAGAATAAATAGCTTGACATATTGTGCTTGATCGAGGGTATAGGTTTCAAGTTGCGATATGCAGTATTCAATTCAAGATGAGAAAAGGCAATGAAAAGACGAAATAGTCATGGTCGAACAACTTCCGATGAGAGTAATGAACTGTCGTTGGCTATTTTCTGCCTTTCAGGGCGTGCGTAGAAGAAGACAAAGACTCTAAGCCCGGTGTGCAATGCTGACCAGTGTTAGAATCCGGCGATCAGTGCACATTCACAAACGCTTTACGTCAACGTTTGGAACAAACCAGAGATCCTACTAACATCGCTACGCGAATAGAATTGCCTAAGTTCCTAGTTCTTAGGTAAGAGAATTTAATCAAAGGGTATTAGCCTTAGTTTCGTGCTTCTCTTTGTGGTGTGAACAAAGCACCTGAATGGTGGACTCTTCTAAGCTTGTTCGCAGCCACACATGAACACTTACATCTGTACACGCCAGCAAATGCGATCATGCTCTTCTCTCTGTTCATTGTATGTCTTACCAAGAGTACCAAAAAGACCGATATACCTTATGATAAAGAATTGATTTAGCCGTATAGAGGTCTAAACGTTAGCGACCATATTGCTGATGAGCTAATTACCATACGCCAGATATTGACAACCACATCGCCGGAAGACCAAGCTCATGTTGCCCAAGGCATTGAGTTTCCTATTTCCCAGGGTGGCGGTGCCTTGGAGCGTCTTTTGTCCTCTGTCACCAATTGCTTCTTCTTAATCGGCACCGCCATTCATTAATAGTTGAAAGACGCTAATGCCCCATGACCCTTCGGGTTAATATCACCTTGCAAGAGGCGAGTAAGACAATTCGCCCTGCTACCGGTACCGTTGCTGATGTCATAGCTCTTCCGGGTTTAACGTTGACTTCATAGCCAACATGATGAGAGGCCAAACGAACCTGGACGTCGAATCCTTTGTCTGTGTCGTTGAAGCACCTGAAGGCCCTTCACTCGATGGTAAGCTCATCTTGACGTTAGACGTCTTCACCTGACTCTTCTGACTGATTCTTAGACCTCATGAATGATCAGCCTGCAGAAAGTTCGCAAGCACCACCCGCTCTTCACAACGATGATACACATGAGGAAGTTCAGGGACCCAAGCTTCTTGAAGCTCAGGCTCAAGATGATCGTCCACGAAATCACAGAGGTTATAACGTTGTTTGCCTGAGTCTAGGTGTGTTTGTGCAGCAACCGAAGCGACCCATGTAGGTGATAATGTGGTTCGAGATCGAACACGCAAATTTGACGATCTGTGCATGGCATTTCGTGTGTTTGTGTAGGTAGCGATTTGATGAAGTCTCGTCCTTTGATCATACCCTTCCCTTAGGATTTCACTCTGCTTCGTTTGCCTTAGTTGACATCAGATGACAGCAAACTTTCCTTCCCAACACCAAAGGGAGATCTACTTTCATATCTTAACCTCATCAGGCAAAAATTCGTCGCATCTGTATACACCGCTCAAACACCACATCCATGCCACAGACTTCGCTTGTTTCAGTGCATCCATTATGGATGAGCCCGTAGTCACCAGTTTGTAGAAGTCGCCAAAATGTGTACAGCGCCAGCTCGCATCTTTGCTCGACTATGAGTCACTTGACGCACTCACTCGGAAATGAACGGCACCGCGACGTGGTTTCTTTGATACCTTGTTTAGAGTAACAGGAAAGTTGACCTCTAAACTCAAGGGTACAAAAGTAAAAAGGCTAGATTTCGTCGAGAGATCGCACAAAGTGAGTCACTAATTTTGTAATTTATGCTTCTTCCAGCCACATTTTCAGATCCACTGGGGCAGTCTACTACGGTCTTGAAAAAGGATGTCTTGGCCAGTAGGTGGTTCACTTAGTACCGATCTGACCGATCTGTTCCATACATTCCCTGCTTCTCCGAGGTAGCAAACACCAATGCTCCTTGTTCTCCAAACCCGATAACCCTCTAACTCAGAAACTCATCCTTGCCTTGTTCCTTCAAAACAGCATGCACAGTTTCTAGCACCCGCCCATGAATATCTGTTGGCGCAGCCACGAAGCCAAAGTTCGCGCTGATCTTTCTTCCTGCTGTCAGATCGATCTTCTTCCCATGCACATCTGTGATCTTTCCGCCAGTCTCTTCGAATAATAACATAGCTCCTGCATGATCCCAGGCCTTGGCGTAACGGTCTCGACGTTTGTAGACCCATACTGTGGTGTTGCCGAGACCCATGGCAAGAACAGCCCAGCGAAGAACCCAGGGGACGAGGTCGCTGCCTGGATATTCGGCGTCAAGACGGGAAGCGATGACTTCGTGAACGCCATCAAGGGCTGAGTCAACGACGGTGGCGCTGGTAACGAAGGCGACTTGCTGGTTGGCTGCGTGGGGAGATAGCCGTCTTGGCTGATCAGAGCGAAGAGGTCGAACGTACGCTCCATAGCCCTTGACAGCGAAGAGGATACATCCTTCGACCTTTGGATCGATGTTCTCGTTTTTTAGAGGCGCTTCCGCGTCAATTGACAGATTTGGCGCGCCAACAATGCCAGCGACCTGTTCGCCATCCACGAGAAGACCCATGTTAATAGCATAAAGCTGACCCCGAAGATAGGTCTTCGTTCCATCGATAGGGTCAAACACCCAAGTGCGCCCATTTGAAGCAGGGCTACTAGCTCCGCACTCATCAATTAGATCACACATCTGCTCTCGTGTGGCAGGTAGCTGACATAAAGAAGGTGTATCCTCATCCCCAGCGATACGCATCAAGAGTTCCCACACGCGCTCCATAAGCGCGTTGTTCTGTCTCAAATCCGATGCATCTTCCTCTCCGACCACTCGATCCTCAGGAAACGCATGCTTAATCGTTGCCGTGAGAAGAGCTTGGACTGCGAAATCGGCTACTGTCACAGGGCTCAAATCATCCTTTTCAATGGCGCCTTTGTCTTTGTCTGAGACAATTGACTGGCTCAGCTGAGCCGCTTTCTGCAAAGCTCCGATAGCTACAGAGAGTTCTCGTGCATATGGGCTGTCCATATTGGGTTGATATTGAAGAGAATGGTGGTTGTGGTTGTACAAGAACCCCGCTTTGAATGAATTGTGGATAAACGCATACTGACTTCATTCACGCTTTCCTCAGATCCATCCAATGACTTCACTCAAGCTTTTGCGCCTCATCATCAGCTCCCATCAAATGGATCATCGCACATGTCTGACGAATCGGTGAAGCTGGACCCAGCCGCCATCTCATATTTCGGCGAACCTTTCAAGCTTACGCCCGTAGTTTCGGACATTCTGCGCACGCGCTACTGCGTACCCGGCAGCATCTTTCTCGTAGAAGGTGTTGATCGCGTTTCCGTATCGCGCTCAGGACGATGGCAGGCTATTCGCCTCATTCTTGGTGATGGGGAGTTATGTATTCAAGCGCTTTTGGGAAGTGACATGCATCGCTTTGTCCAGACAGGGGATGTTGCGCTGGGGGCTTATGTGAGGTGTGAAGCTTTCCATGCCAAATGGCAGGATGTTGGGGATGAGAAAATGGTGACCTTGATTGTGGATAACTTGATAACTGTCGGGTGGAATGAGTCGTATCGGGTGCTGCAGAAAGAAGACGAGCTTTTGATTCGGGAACGGCCAAAGCGAATTCCTCGATCTCGTGTAGAGTCGAAGTCCGTCGAGCAACCACCTGAGCCGCAGGTCGAAGTTGCGGGTGATATCCCACACGAGCTTGAAGACCAGTCTTTAGAAGAGCTTCTAGCGGAACTCCCGAGCGAACCTGCTGCACCACCGCCTAAGCCATACGTTGAGGACGATTTTGATGACGACGAAGCAGCAGCTGAAGAAGCCTTCGAAGCCTTCGAGACACTCACATTTGCTGCGCAGTCCAAAACTCCTCAGAAGGCGACACCTCAACCACAAAAGACGCCTACACCCGCTCAACCGAGCGAGCCCGTCGCCCTTCCTCGCGACTGGCACGATCCCCAAACTCCTCTCAAACTCACGACATTGCGTTCAATCCCTCATCTTCCCTACAAGCAGAACTGGTCATGTAATGTGCTCGCCATCATTGCCGCCATCTCAGCTGTGGAGCCCTCTAATCTGCCACCCTATAGGCAGCGAACAGCACGGCTTGTTGATCCATCTACGTCCAAGCAAGTGCATCTCACCGTGTTTCTGGATCCAGAGAAGTTCAATCCGCGCGTTGGCAGTGCGGTCTTGCTTGTGGGTGTTAAGAACCACAGGTTTGATGGAGGTAGCTTGAAGAAGTATGAGAGTGATCGCAAGCATGGTCGGTGGTGGTTTGAGAATCCAGTGGAAATGAATTGGTGTGATGTAGAGGGGATTAAGGCTTGGTGGTCGCAAGGGATGGAAAGTATGGAGGCACCACGTTAATTCGGTGAATCAATGATTCATATGCTATGCACTTCCCTCATCTTGACCAAAAGCGAAACTCATGATTAGAGTAATTCAACAGTACTAGTACCTTCATAGCAGGACTATCATCACATCTTTACCAGTTTAGTACTACCGCCCAAGGCAGACGTGTCTGAACCTGCTGTTTCCGAGACTTCGAATGTAGCTCCCGAATTAGATATAGGGTAAGCTATATCATGGAGAGACTCAAGCGATCACAAAATGCGATGTTGAACTCAATGTCCGAGCAATAAAACTTCGATTTGAGTAAATTACAAGGGGAAGGCCTTTGAACCCTTGTTTATTTGGTTTTCCTCCAGTGGTTGACGAGTGCTAATGCGTGCGCCTTCCAAAGGTGTGTTGATTGCGACGGTCACATGATCTATTTGTTCTTCGTTAATTGTGCTGACAGAGGGATGAAGCCCTCATGTCCTACTATCAAGTTAATCACCATGCGTCAATACCTTTCAGATAATGTCCAGAATATGAGCATTCATTCTCCAAGAAAAGAGGAGCTTGATCGCCTGTTCGCTGACCTGTCTCCGTGGGACATCTTGTATCTTCGGAAGAAGATCGAGGCAACTACTATCACCCTAGCCGGCTTCGAGGATCTGCCACCAGAACTTGTTTGCGAGATCCTCTTCTATCTCGACTTTGACGATTATCGATTCTGCAACAGAGTATGCAATAAGTGGAATGAAATCTGGTCTCAAGAGACCGTTCTTAATCAAGCGCTGCGCCAATTCTTCCCAGGGCTTCAATTGACATACCCGGAAACCTCACCCCAAGACCTCTATGCGCTTGAGGTGCAGAGACATCTCAAATGGCAACTGCCTCATTGCAATTATACTTGGATACCATGGAATATGGGAACAAGCGATGTTTTTATTGACCCTCCAGAATTTACTCAATCTGGAACAAAACTTACCCATGTCCCATGGATGTTCCACTACAACAAAGACAAGCTGGTATGGCAATCGACTCCACGCTCTTTCATTATCGATGATCTTCGGACGCGACAGAGGCTGCGATTTCTTCCACCGGGAAGCGTCATGTCGGGTGCAGAGTATGATGCTGCTGCTATCAGTGACCAACTTCTCGTTCTGCTTGAGTTGAACGCAGGGGGGAGGACAGTGTAAGCAGATCTGGTCTAATTATTGGACGCTCTAATATGATCCAGTCACGTTGTTAATTTTGAAACGAGAGAATGGAAGCAACTCACACTACCTACCACCCTACAACATGCGTATGTGGAATCGAAGACTGTGTACTTCGTGACACGGACTGGGCAGATCATGTATTTTGCTTGGGGTGGGAAACTCAAACAACTTGACCTTGCCAAGCTGGAGAGTCCTGTTGACGCAAAGCCCATGCTACAAGGAGAGCCCAGGATCTTGATACATCCTACAAAGGAGAATGTGGCGTTTGTTGCTAAAGCATTCTCTCATGATTACGGAGGTAAGACTTTTGAAGGCATGAGATATTCGAGGACTAATCCAAGCAGATCGACGGCTATGCAGCTTTCTCGTGGTCAAGTTCGAAGACGGCAAGGCTGTATGGCAGAAAACAGAATCTGTTCCAAATCCGCTGCAGTATCCACAGCCAGATTGTCATGACTACTCCTGGGCTGTGGTGTCTTTCAAATGCCAGAAGTCTGATAACCATGGTAACTTTTGTATCGGACTGTATCGCATTCAAGGATCAGAGACAAGCAAGCTCGAATTATGTCCCTGCTGTGAACCGCAGAAAAGAAGAGGAGACTGGGGCTCTATCACATTCAACGTTTTGACGCAGACCTTCCGTCATCGTGAATACCTTTCGACGCGCTTTGACGTTCTGTGGGACGGCGACTTGTACCATCCTTTCGTTGATCGGAACTTCATGAAATTGACGGAGGTGCATCTGTGGAATGATGATTTACTGTTGGCAGCAACAAAGACCTTTGACGATCAAACAAGCGATATTTACTTGCAGACATTGCACCCTGTGGGAAGCCATGGAGCACCATCGCCACAGTGGGCACCAGTGCGCTTGTCGTGTATAATGCAGGTTGGTGGGAACCAGGTATTTCAGGACGATGATTTTGTGATTCTACCTACTATGGGAGGTTTGACTCTTTACGAACCATCGACAACACCGTCGAATGGTATGGTCATTGATGATACCTGGAGAACATATCGTCGCGCAGAGTCACAACTATCGTGTCATTTGAGCACAATGTCCGAAATGCTTGAACTGAAGCATACCGAAATGGGCTGTGGATTGACAACGCGGGACGAGAGAAGCAGAGGTCGACAAGAATCGCCGCCTCGTATCAACACTGACATGGATCAAAGGTCTCCCGATTCCACCGATTCAGAAAATTTTGAGGATCATTATGATTAAGACAAAGCATTCACGATTGATAAGATTGATAACGAACTAAATACGACCATGACTGTATCCGGAATTTTGTCCAACCGGTCTCGGAGAGAAATTGTGGGGTAGATATGAAGCATGACCCCATGACGTGGGATCGCGATGGAGCGGCCTCGGTTGACGTGATTCATACCATACCCTGTCAGATAGATTCATTATTTACTTTCGACATGATTCCGACCTAAATCTCTTTCTTCAACTCCTACAACTCTCCCACGCCATGTCGTCTTCCGCCCCCGACGACACGCAGGCTTCGCGCCTCGATGCCGACCAAATCTCCACGCGCAGTTCGGTCTACGCCTCAGACAACGACACGGATTCTACCGAGACCCGCATCCAGCGCAATAAAGAAAAGCAAGCCATTCGACTCATCGCCTTCGTCTCAGCCAACATCATCGCTCTCGCCTGCGGCTCTATCGTCGTATTTTCCCTCTATGCTCCTCTTCTGCAGTCTCGCCTGCACTATTCCCAGTTCCAGGTCAATGCCGTTGCCATCGCAGGCTCTGTCGCCCTCTACCTTCCTATTTCGGGTGTCGGATATATCTGCGATCGCGTCGGTCTAAAACCGCTCGCTCTGGGAGGAGGAATCTTGTTTGGTAGCGGTTATGGCATCGCGGCGGGCGTGTACAGGAAGCTGGACCTTGAGTATCGCAGTCATCCTGATTATCGGGTTGATAACGACTGGTCGCTTCCATTCATGATGTTCTCGTTCGCCTGTGTTGGTGTGGCGACTTGCTGTCTTTACATGGCTGCTGTGTCGTCTTGCGCAAAGAACTTTGGAAAAGGCCGATACAGAGGTTTGGCGCTTGCTACACCGATCACTTGTTTCGGGTTGAGTCCTATGTGGCTGAGCCAAGCGGGAACTCGTCTCTTCTCTGAGACACGATCAGATGGTGGCAAGGGCGACTTGGATGTGTTTCGCTACTTCCTTTTTCTTGCTGTTCTCACCCTTTCCATGGGAATTTTGGGTACCTTTACACTGCGTATCGTAGATGAAGATGAACTTATCGACGAGGCTATCGAAGAGTTGGAACAAAGCGGATTGCTAGACGGAAGCTCCCTACTCGGCCGGTCCGAGCGGAGCTACGGTGCAACTGGCGAAGAAACAGAGAGCTCAGCGCTGCTTGACCCGTCGAAAGATGATGCCAAGTGGAAGAAGAATTGGGTTCTCAACGCTGAAACGCGTTCGTTTCTTGCCGACCGTACAATGTGGCCGTTCGCGCTCGCATTCTTGCTTATCGTTGGACCGGGAGAGGCTTTTATTAACAATCTTGGAACAATTATCGGAACACTTACGCCGCCTGAGATGGAGGGCTTAAGCCATCATACGTCTGCTGCGACACATGTGTCTATCTTTGGTGTTACAAACACGGCCTCGCGAATTTTCATTGGTACCCTGACTGATCTGTTGGCACCGTATCCCCAGACACAGCATGTTCAAGGGCCACAGACTCATTCTGCGGTGAGCAGTCGCTTCTCCATCTCCCGAGTCGCCTTTATGGCCTTTTTCGCAACCATGCTTTCCATTGGGCTTCTCATTCTCGCTTCTGGTGTGGTGCAAAACCACGCTGAGCGCTTTTGGCTTGTGTCTGGCCTCGTAGGTGCAGGTTATGGAGCCATTTTCAGTCTCACACCTCTCATTGTAACTATCATTTGGGGTGTTGAGAATTTCGCTACCAACTTTGGAATCATTGGCATGCTTCCTGCTGCTGGATCAACCTTCTGGGGACTTATCTACTCGGCAACGTATCAGAACGGAGCAAACAATTCAAAGGCTGCTCCTGGGGGCGAAGACCGGGGTGATTTGTTCTGCTACGGAGAGCAGTGTTATGCTCCGACATATTGGGCTGAGACTGTTACTGTGTGGATCGCTGTCGGGTTGTTGTTCTGGGCCTGGAAGGGTAGAGGGGGTTGGGCACAGCGTGGAATCATCATCTAGTTTCCATCTAAGCATTGTTATGGCGTTTGTATAGATCATTTCAGCATACGTGGGTAGGATAGGGCGTACATGACACTTTAGCCGCGTTTCTCGACATAGCATAGGTTGGTTTAGTTTTGTTGATATCATCAGTTCAATATCATAGCGCCTACTAGCCTGCCGTTTCCCCGTCACTTGGGCTATGCAGCTGTCGTTAACTGGGTGTCGTCAAAGCTCCTACATGCACCCGTACAGCTTACCCCGGATTTTAGACCTGCGCCAAGAAACCCACTCTGATACATATTATCAGTCCAGAGTTTCCCGCGGGCAACTATGACATTTCCCCTCATTTGATAAGGCTATCGTGAGTCTCGGTGCTCAAGCTTAGTCCCCGATCAGCTACCACGGGTCCCAAATCAACTACCGTAGTGCTGAATCTTGCCCCTGCTGGTTCCCACTTGACGTTGGATCGTCCTGCTAACCATGCTGCAGGGGAGGTGATAGGAACCCGGTGTTTCGGGGAACTAGGATTCAGACGGGGAAGTAAAGCAAAAGTGGTACATTTGCAGATCGAGGCTGCTGCTTATCTCAAATAAATAGTGTCGTAGATGTGTTCATTGGTATGTTACATAGTATTGGTATATCATCATGGCTGAACAGATACAACGCCAAAAAGGCGTTTCGCTAACGTGGTTAGCTGCGTTGCCTGTTCTTCTTGCTGCTGCTTTCACGGTGTATCCTACTGGGCTACGGCATTCGGGTCCAGAACCTGCGCCTTCTGTGACGATTAAGCAGGGAACAGTTATTGGGAAATTCGTTGATGATGGCACGTTTCCTCAACCGTTAGAGGGGTTCATGGGAATTCCGTATGCTGTTCCTCCTGTAGGTGAGCGGCGGTTTCGACATGCTGAGCCCGTAGGAGCGAGTAACGAGACAATCGAGGCCTATTACTTGGGACCTAGGTATGGCCTTTTCTTAATGACGAATCACTAAAGTGCTAATGAATTGAAGATGCCCTGGCAAGCAACTCGTTCCTTTCCTCAAAGATCCTATACTTGGACCAGATTATGAATCAGAGGATTGTCTTACCATTAACATCTGGCGCAAAAAGGGCCATTCTCCAGAGAAGGGAAAATTGCCAGTTGCAGTCCTGATACCGGGTGGTGCTTTCAATCGCGGTGCAGCAAGAATGCATAATTCACATACTATGCTTGCATTTTCAGAAGAGCCGTACATCGCTGTTAGCATGCAGTATCGCATTGGTGTATTTGGTGGTCTGAATACAGAGTTGACCGCCAAAGAAGGCCTTTTGAACCTGGGATTGAAAGACATGTATGTTGCGCTTGAGTGGATACAAGAAAACATTGAGGCGTTTGGTGGTGATCCTGATGATGTAACTATCATGGGATTGAGTGCTGCTGCTCATGGTGTAAGTGACTTCGATCGGCCAATGGGAAACTAGTTGCTTACCAAAACAGATTGGGCATCTTGTCATGGATATAAACCAGCCTAAAAAGCTTTTCCATAAAGCGATCATGGACTCAGGCGCTCATACAGCGCGCGCAGTTCATCCCCCAGATGCATCACTCAACACACAGCACTTCCGCGAACTCTTGGATCTAACACCCTGTTCTCACTTCAAGAACCTTAAAGATCCCAAGATACTCACTTGTTTACGCAGTCTACCCTCAGAAACGGTAGACAACGCAGGTAAAGACGTTTTTACGCGCTCAGATCCTTCCATCCGCTGGGCCTGGCAGCCTGTTATCGACAACGACATCATTTCACGACGACCAATTGAGGCTTGGAAGTCTGGCAAGTTCCACCGAGTTCCCATTCTTACAGGCTCGGCGGCGAATGAGGGTGCTTATTATGTTCCGCTGAAAGCTGACCAGCCAGAGGAATTTACACGGTTCTTCAAGAGCTTGCTGCCGCACCTTACGGCTTCTGAAGTCGAGGAGCTGCAGAAACTGTATCCTGATCCTTCTACGAATCCTAACTCACCTCATGTTGATACACGTGGTATATCAGGTGTTGGATCGCAGTATAAGCGGCTTGAAACTGCCTACGGACACTACGCGTATACATGTCCTGTACGCCAGACAGTCATATGGGCGACGTACCACGACGCTGCGCAACCAGCCTACTTATACCATTGGGCGTTGAACAAGACTGCTTTGTTTGGTGCTAACCATGGTGATCAAATGCGCTATCAGACCTTCAACAGAGAAGTTCGCGAGATATCACCAGCGCAGAGAGAAGTGTCGGGGCAGTTCCACGCGTACTGCACGAGTTTTATCACCAAGGGTAATCCAAATGCTATAAAGGGGAGGTTCGCGCATAGACCGGAGTGGACCTCCTTTGAGAATGGGAAGGGGAAGACGATGCTCCTTGGCAGAGGGAACGATGAGAGAGCTGGGGGCAATGCGGTTGGGAAGGCGGCTGAATTGGTGAATTTTACATGGGGTGATAAACAATGTGAGTTTTGGTGGAGGGTTTCCAGTAAATGGGAGGATTAGATAACCCAATACAAACGGGTTACTGTTAAAGAACGAGATATGTCCAAGGTATGTATACGATTGTCACTATTGTATCCATCTTGTGCCCGGGTAAATGAGTACTGGACCCGTCATCGGCTTGAACTCCGATATGCCAAGAAGGATACTGTTCACTAAACCTTGCTTAGACCCGCCTAGCATACCCTGCATGTTAATATGGTAAGATTTATTTACGTAAAAGCAAAATGTCAAAGTGGAATCCCCCGGATTTTGGAATGGCTTGCCGAACGTTCACCGATTGAATCTGGGGTCGAACCTGGGGTTCACGAGAAGCAGGGCGAGGTATCTACTCTTAAACGAGTTCAATTGCTAACTACATGACATCATAAAATATCCTAACACTATTCTAGTATGAGTATCGGAAGTTGGGGTTCTCAAAGTCTGTGAGATCCTGCAACGCCGCATTCTCGTCCTCAATGACAGGTCCCTGCTCATCACGAAGACGGTTTCGGCGGATAAGCACAAAGCGTAGGATGATCGCAAGGATGACTTGGCCTGCGACGCAGCCGATAATGAGCTTGCAGCCTGTTTGGTAAATAGGCGCCTCAGATCCAATAAAGGCCTGGGGACCAATAATGTTGCCGATACAGTAGGCCAGGAAGACGAAGGCCGTGGCGGTAGTTCGCTTGGTATATCCACCAACGTTGGAGGCGGGCATTTGAAGCGCGACGATAAGAGCACCAACAAAAGATGCACACTGAGGATGTTAGTATGGGACTGAGAAGTATGTGTAAGGGATAGACTTACAGTGTAGTAACCAGCAAGCAGACCACCATGGTTGGTTCGAGGAAGTTGCCAGAAGAGGCACACAGCAATGAGTGTGGGCAGAAGCCAGACACACATAACAATCGTGCGGACATTCTTGAACTTGGACGCCACATAGGGACCCGTAAACATGAAGATGGCATTGCAAGCACCATAAGGAATACCGTAGGCTGTGGTGAGCAGCGCGTCGTGGGTGAATCCCTTGACAATGAGTTTTGAGAAGTTGGCGATACCTCCGTTAATGATCTCGTTGAGAAGCACGTAGAAGAACAATAGCCAGACCTGCGCATCGGTGAAAACCTCGCGGATCTGGTTCCACTTGATCTTGCGGTTGAAGACACCAGTCTTGTTGCGCGCACTCTGAGCAATAAGCATAGCTCTCTCCTCAATGGAGTATCGCTTGGCTGTCAGGATGTTGTTGGGCAAGAAGAATAATAGGAGGATGCCCCAGCAGATGGTGAGTCCGCCGCAGAGGACGTAGATAGTACGCCACACATCCCAGCCCTTGGCCTGACCGACACCAAAGAACAAGATTCCACCGAACATGGCGCCGAAACCGTTGAAGCAGTAGAACAGACCTGCACGGGCGGGCTGTGTCTCGCGGCGGAACCATTGCGACACGATGAGCATGAATGCGGGGGTGATGACGGCTTCGAAAGCGCCGAGGAGGAAACGGCAGACTGCGAGGCCGGCGAAGTTTTGGCAAGCTGCTGTGAGGCAGAGGATGGAACCCCAGCAGATGACAAAGACGCTCACCACTGTGCCTGTGGGCAGACGCTGTGTGAGATACGAGGCGGGCCATTCGGCGACGAGGTAGGCGAAGTAGAAGATGGAGGCCATCCAGGAGTATTGATGAGAGGTCATTCCAGTTGTCGTGAAAAGGTCGAAGACAGCTGAGTACCCGAGTGCCTGCTTGTCGACATATTGGAGGAGGTAAGTACCGCAAAGAAGCGGCATGAGAGACCAATCGACCTTTTTGCGAAGTTTCTTGAGTGCTACTTCATCATTCATAAGCTCGGCTAGTCGAGAGTGTGGAATACCATGTTGTTGAAGGAACAGCTCTGCTTCATCGAGGTCGGTAATAGTGCCTTGCTTGATATCGGCTTCGGCATCTTCATTGTCAAATGGTTGGATCTTCTTGACATCCTCTGTATCTTGAGTCTTGTTGTCTGCCATGATGAAGGATGAGGATGTGTTTGAACAAGGTGAGATGGTCAGGAAAAGAAAGACTCGTCCTGTCCCTTGTCAAATCGAGGGCGACTCGACGCCTTTTTGAACTTGTCCATATCCACCTAATTACTGAAGGAGGGGGGGCGATAAACAGCTGTCGCGATTCATGGTTGACCCTCGTCTTTGGATCCGGGGAAGCGCTAGAGTAGTGGAGACGGAAATGATAAGTCCAGTGGAGAAGTTGGAGCTTGGGATAGAGATACTAGATACCGCTAGTGGGAGCCAAGCCAAGAAGATAGCTACAGTACAGTACAGTACCTATGTGCGGGGATGAGAATGAAATGGGCTGATGAGCTAGGATGTGTTTGTTATCAAGCGAAAGGGGCCAAGTTTGCCGAGTTGGGTGGCCAGGTTGTTGTTTTCCGCGGGAAACTTGATAACACTAACTTTACTATACGCAACCCGGAGGCTAGAATTTGAATGCGAAGATAGATAGGATGGCATCATGGCATGTTTTGAAAGAGATAGTCAACCATCTTGGCATCTGATATCGAGATAGAGAATTAAACTGCATGATTCAAGGGTCATATGATTAGATAGCGGCCTGAAACGCGTCATGATTGAATGAGTTGAGCATCATGACTAGAGGTGTTAAGAAACGAAGTCAGAGTTGCCCGAGATTGAGGGACTTGGCAAGATCATACAGACAAGTACTCAATCAATTGATTAAAGTATACATTGTACAGGGCAAAGGTACTGACTGGTCGGTTACAGGCAAACTTGGATGTGTTCACTGTATGTACTATCTCACGTTTTAGACTCCAAAACACCAACGTCAACACCAGCTATCCCATCACCATCTACAGCTTCGATTTTCCATCCCCTAAACTCCAAACCCTTCTCCCCGCAAACCACGTCTCTTGGATCTCCGCCTTAAGCAACGTCTTTGCGTCCCACTCCATATCCGCCACCACCAGATCCGCAATCTTGCCCACCTCCAAACTACCCACTCTATCATCCTGGAAAACACTCTTCGCCGCACCCTGCGATCCCGCAACCACCGCCTCGCAAACACCAAGCTTAAAATGCTCGTTCACCACCTCCTCACATTCAGGCTCTCTAGCGGAGCGTCGTGTGGCGGCGACGTAGATGTTGTGCAGAGGATTCCAAGGCGCCGTGGGACTGTCACTACCTAACGCGAGGAGAGCGCCTGAGTCAGCGAATTCGCGGTAGGCAAAGGCGCGGTCGCGACGGTCGGAGATGAGACGTGGCCAGGCGCGCAGAATGGCTGGGTCGGCGTGAACGGGCTGGATAGATGCTGTAAGACCTAGCTTGCCTAGTCGCTTCGCATCTTCTGGCTTGGATACTTCCAGATGTTCGATTCTGTGTCGTGCACCAGGCTTGCCGTACTTCTCGAGCAAGTCTACTGCCATGGTAATAGCCGCATCACCAATAGCGTGAAGAGCGATCTGGATTCCTGCGTCCGCTGCTTGCTTGACAACAGGCTCCAGATCCTCCCTTGACCAGAACGGCGGTGGTGAAGGGACCGTGGAGTATGGTTCGGAGAGATATGCTGTGCAGGCATCGATGATACCGTCGCAGATGATCTTGATACCCGCGATACGAAGATCAGGAGAGTTCTCCTTGCTGTACTGCTTTGCCAACTCGATGGCTCGGGATACTTGTCGTTGACGCTCCTCCTGGGTACCAGCAGGCTTTATGATCCAGTACGCTGTAACGCGCATGGCAACATCGGGATATCGTCTCTTCAACTCAACGAGAGACTCCCATGAGTATTCGTCCATGGCCATCTCAATAATCCCTGTGTATCCAGAAGCGTGATACGCTTGGAACGCAGCAAGCATGCACTCAATACGCTCCTCGTTCGTGGCAAGCTGTGCAAGCGTAGGCCAAACAATAGTCAAAATGCAGGCCTCGCTGAGTACACCTGATGGACGACCGTTCTCATCCCTCTCGATGATACCGCCGGGGGGGTCTTCCATATCAGCAATTTTCATCTCTGCCAGGCCTGCAGTATTGCACCACGTCGAGTGCATATCCTTGGTATCGACATAAATCGGTCTTTCATCAATCTCATCCAGGATCTTGGCATTCACACCATCAGGCGTCATGGAATGCATCCACCCCTTGGCCATAATTCTCGGAACATCTGGGTTGGCTTTTGCGTAAGTACGCAGTTCGTGCAGAATATCGTCTAGAGTCTTGCAGTGCTCCAAGGCGATCTTGCGGAGCGATTGGCCAAGTAGAAGAAGATGCATGTGACCATCGACAAAGCCTGGCAGAACTGTTTTCCCGCTCAAATCCTGTGTTTCGATAATGTCTTGGGTTTTTATTTGTGCTGCGACTTGCTCTTTTGTGCCGATGGCTTGAATGATACCGTCTTTGACATACATGCTCTCTGCAAAGGTGGGCTCGTCTGCCAAGCTGGCGACGGTCCTTGAAAGGATCTTGCCATTGATGAACAAAGACATTGTGAGAGACTGTGTGTTGTGTTGATGAACAAGAGAAAGACAGAAAAGATTGAGCTGCCTATTCAGTACTTATAGTCCTCTGTTCGCCTCTTTGGGCTGGTCGGTCCCCGTGAGGTGGGCCGCTTGAGTGGGCTAACTGTGCCTATCACCAGATCGTGGTGGTGGGTTGGGCGCAGATTACATGCGAATATGTTATGGCGGTCTACCATAGGCCCTCACCATCGGCACCTACATTTAGTCTGCAATTGAACTATTTCTATCACAACTGAGACATTCATGGAAAATTAAAAGAATCCTGAGGAATTGAAACCTCGGTCTTGGGATGAACATCTCCACTGAAATCCAAACAACCGTGGGGACCCTTGATCAGCATCGTCACGTTCGAGGGAGTTGATTGGTCCATTCGCAATTCGTTAATGGGGCCGAGAAAATCGCTCATGGGGAGATGATCTTATCTGATCCAACGTCATCGGCCGATGGCGGATCTGATTGATAATTTACGACCTAAACATG
Source organism: Fusarium nelsonii (assembly GCA_014898925.1). Classification (NCBI taxonomy): domain Eukaryota; kingdom Fungi; phylum Ascomycota; class Sordariomycetes; order Hypocreales; family Nectriaceae; genus Fusarium; species Fusarium nelsonii. Next base: position 336,033 of record JAAVUC010000117.1, on the reverse strand, counting down.
CACGCCATTCTCCGAAATAGGTCTTGACCGACCCCTACTTTTTCTGGTCTCGTGAACTCTTCAAGAGTGGTTCTGCAAAATTGCGACAATATAGAGTTCAAGACAAGCCAGAATACACACCGCATTCGCGTAGAATGGTAGGTACCTATGTGAGGAAGGGTCACGCGGCTGTTCCTTCAAGCCTGAGCAGGTATAGATAGTCTTTTGCGCAAGTTTGAGCATGTACTCTGCTACGGTTAGCACCGGCCGAGACCAGATAGTCAAAAGCCCTGACATGTACAGATCTGATTAAGCATGTCAAGCTTGTCACCCCTTACCAAAAGCATCGCAGTGCATTATGAGCAGACAGACATATTGCAAAGCTCAGAAAAGGTCGTCTGATCTCTTTAACTAGTATACACAAGATCATCGTGAACTCTTTAGCTTTGGTATAGTGACAAAGCTAGTGTGTGGAGGCCTGGCAAGCATGACCTCTTCAACTGTGACCACAGGGATCGACAATGCGGAGATCGAGCATACACAACTGCATGTAAGATACTCGTTACCAGAGTGTCGGGAGCTGTGGGGTAGTTAGTATCGTTGACGTTGGCGTGTTGGCTTATACGTTATTGCGCCACGCAATACAACATAGCCGGGAGTTTCTGCTTTGTCTATGCATATGTTGGAGTATTTCATTACAGTGAGCAGAGGGCATCAATCTGATTCTGTAGCTGATACTTATGTAACCGAATAGCATGTTCTGATTTGTTGACTGAACAACATCTGCGTGGTCTTGATTAAATCTCTATCTCATGCAGCTGCTATCTCATTCAACTGCAGAAAAGGATGTTAAAATGCCTGTCTTTGTTCTTCAATTCATGGGGAAACACAACTCAGCAGCATGATGTTGACGGGGGAAGAGTAAATTCACTTATTAGTTGGGTTAACTGAATGGAATGTTAAGCCCAGCAGTCAAATGTTGCTTAGGTATGCTTATCCTGCTCAAGGTTGGAGGCTCTACCCACAATGACCTATCACGATGCCTATCCAGGGCGAGGAGTCCGATGTCTATTGCTTGTCTTCTCCGCTTTTTGTTAATACACTGCTCAGCATAGAAAGCTTTCACATAATGTCTTCTTGGAGGAACGTGTCCCCTACGTCTTTAAGACTTCCTCCGGTGTTCAAATAAAACCCTTTCGTGTTCAGCTCAAGCCGTTCTATCGCTTTGTCTACCTTGCTCAGTCCAAACATTCTTCCCTATCAAAATCGATCTACTCTCCAGGGTATACATAGCCTGACATCAATACTTCGCTCTCGGGGTCAACATCACTGGACTTACTCAATATGTCAGACCAAATTCGACTTCATGTCCAGCACCTCCCCATGGGATCGAAACATCAATGAAGTCCGGAAAGCCTACCTCGCCGCTGTCTCTGACTCCCCCAGACGCAACGGTCCCTCTACTTTCTCCGCCACCGACCTGACATCCCTCCGAGGAGCAACCGTGCCGCTCTTTCTTCTGCTGTCAATACCGACAAGCGGATCAAGCCCTACAGACCGCGTCTATGGCATGGGATCGTACCGTGACATCCCAAGGACAGGTCGTACTACTATATCTTTCATCTACAACAAACGATACTTTCATCGAAATCTAGCGCTTTAAGCAGCTTGGACGGCTTGGGTATTTGGTATACTGCAGCGGGCATTGAGAGATAATCCCTTGACAACATTGTGGACAAGGCCCATGAACATCTCGGAAACCAGGAAACCGGGAAGTGAAGCTTGACACTCGATGACAGGAAATTTTAGTACGTGTTTGGGGGGGGGTTGTTTGGCCTCAAACGATATGGGTCTTGATACTGTCACTATATCTGTATGGTGAAGACGGTTGAGATGACGACAGAACTAACTCATCATGGAGGACCTCGAGGGAACTCGAAAATGATAAGCCCTTGGAGGATCCCATAATATCACTCTTTGGCACTGCCATGATCTTCATAATCGCGGTGTCTGTATTTCTGCGTGTGATTGTCCACGTCTAGTTCTAATGTGCTACGGTTACTTTTCGTTCTAGTGATAGAAGAGCTGTCCTTTAAGTCTACCAGCGGCTCAACCGTGTTAGGAACCATTCATCCGCCAATCTGACAAATGTAATGTCAGTTAGGAACCATACATCCGATAGCCTGCTGGTTCAGACGTGCCTCTTCCGTCTGTGTACGGCGCACTATCCCGCAATGTCCAACGTGGAGTTGCATGCACCTTTGACACAAAACCCTGACACTAAACGATTATTCCCGTACATATCTAACCACAGGTCACCGTCCTGTTATTATTTGTTCTGAAACTCAAAGCTGCCTAGCGCTTACGACGACAACTACCATCAATTTACCAGCGGATGCTTGCTTCCGCCACAACAAATCACCAGTCTCAGAAGCGCACATATCTCCAATCAAATATGCAGGACGAGTGCGATATCGGATACCGCTTACAACTGTCGGGATTAAAATAATTGGGAGATGCATTACGCCCGCAACTACCAGGATGTCGGCAAACTTGCGCACGGCAGATGTAAGCATAGTCATAGATGGATTGTATCTGACGGTAACAACTATGTATTACCAGTATGTGACAATAGTGATAGATGATCTTCCTATTATGACTCAGAATATGTCATCCATAACAAGACTATCACTTGTTGAGTGCAATTTGCCTGAATCCGTTATATTTAGTAGTTCCTAAGGATTCCTAACTCTGACCACACTTTGAAGTTCCAGACAATCCGTATGGTCATCTCGGGCAGTAGCAAGGGCTGACGTTGGAAAACATTAATCACTAATGATGCTCATCAGAACAAGTAAAGTCATTGTCAGATAAAAAATTCATTCATTCTAGTACGGGTATATCTCCATCATCAAGGTATGAGCCAGTATTAATCGCCCAAAGAAAAGCCATCGCGTGCTGCCATATGTCCAAATCCTCCTCAAAGTTCAGGTTATCTATTCGCTCCGTCTTCGATCATAGTAGCGCTACTACCAACGAATTAGTTGCCGTCTCACGAATTGACTAGTGATTATGTACTGACCTGATCGAGCTTCCCATGACTTGTATGGGTCAGCTGGCTTCTTTGTAGGGTCGACAGAGCCAGACAGCTTCCTCTGGATCTTTTCCTTCAGAGATGGTTTATAGCTTGTTTCAAGACCTGAAATTGTTAGAACGTTATTCTCGATAATGGGGGATCTGAAGCATACCAGGCTTTGTACTTGTTGAAGGCTTGGTTGTGTCAACGAGTGTTGACTCGGAGACGTTAGCAGTCTTGTATGTAGCTGAGAGTTGAGACATGTTGAAGTATAGAGTGGATTATATCTTGAAGTGTTGATATAGAAGTATATTCAATTGAGTAGTATTGAATGTTCAATGTCTTGAATCGTGATTGTATATCGAATTGATAGCCCCAATATCGAGGGGGGCATCCAGATCTACTTATACTCACCTCAATGCAATAACTCGGCTTGACTTGGATCTGCTTCATCAGCCGCAATCCGCAATTGAGTCACAGCGAAACCTCTAAAACGGTGTATGCGCCCTTCATGCCATCACATCTTGTCAGCCCTGCAGCCAAACGACTCCGTCTCCGAGTGACACATTCCGCACTGCAACACACTAACGACTCTTCGGCGTGCTCAATTAAGCCAAACCCCTGCAAGCCGAGCGAACCATGTGGGGAAGCCACGCTTACCGAAGCTTTTAGTTCAAGCCGAGCTCCATAACATTGAAGCCGACGCTAAAGCTGAAGCCGTAGCCATTAAAATTTAAGCCGAACCTCTACTTTTCCAAGCCGAGACCGTGAATTTTCAAGCCGACATACACCTCACCCTCACCGAAACACCCCAAATTTCCAAGCCGAAACCGAGATCCATTGATTTATCGTCGTCGGATTCATCAGCAATAATCGCATCATGACCGATGCCCCTCTTCTTCGACGCTTAAATGGTCGGCCCCAGGCCTGCGATCCATGTCGAGCGCGGAAAGTTGCGTGCGATCATGGCCAACCCACTTGTTCTCGGTGCGCCAAACGAAGAGAGTCGTGCGTATACACCATCTCGGAGCCAAGGGTTAAGAAACAGCGGCTTCGGTCTCCAAGCCGAGCCACGGCCTCAACCAACACTGCTCCAAATACAGTCACTGTTACAAGCACTACTACACGTGCAAGTGTAGGTCCAACTACAGAGTCTACCTCAACACCTTCATCTTCACCTTCACTAGCCCCTGGCTATCTCGGCTTCACCAGTCACAATGCAGTCTTTGAAGAAACGAGGAATAGTCTATCACTCGTCCATGGCCCTTCGCTCGAGGTCGAGCCAAGCCCAAGAAGGCCGCCGAGGGCGAGGGCTTGTGTGATTGAGATGCCATCTCATCTTCGCGAGATGGGCCTCTATGTTCTTCGTCACTTCCCTGGTGCTCGCGACGATGTCATACCTAATAAACTTCATTGTCTCATCGACAATTGGATGGTCGGGGTCATCGAAGACATCTTGCGTACGATCCAGCAGGACTGGGGTGAGTATCTTGCTACGAGAGAAGATGCGCAGCTTGAAGAGATGGCGTTATATTTTAGCAATAATACTTCGAGGCCTATCCGCGATGAGCATTCGAGCGCCAAGGCTTGGACTGATCAGTTCACCGGGAGCAACATCCGCTGGGAATCGATTGGCCTTATCTGGACCTATTGGAATGGCGCTCCTGGGATGGAGGCGGCAGCCGTGAACAAGTCTTTGGGCTATTGTATTGAGCTTGTTCGCCATTTCACTACTGCCAATGACATACTCCTTTGGATGTGTTACCGCAGAACAACCACCGAGTCTCTTATAACAGGCGACGCTGGTAAGTACGTTTCAGCTTCCACTTATCCATACTAACACCTCCAGGTTTGTTATGCTGGAGCTACGCTGCCGAAACAGTTGCCCTTTTAACCTTCCTCGGCCACCACGTCGGCGTTGAAGATCCAAACTACATCCCCTCTCTATGTTCTGAACACCAACGCCGTATAACAGGCCGCGTCTACGCTCTCGATAAAGTCCTCGTTTCCTTCACAGGCCGACCGCCACTTCTCAGCCATCGCTACTTTTCAGCTCCTCTGACGATAGATATAGATGATAAGGATCTCATGGATGGCGACGCTGCTATAAAGCGCGCGATGCAGAAGCTGGACTCGAATGGGTTCCGCCCAGATGGTAACGTACTCGGCGCAGCTCTGATAAGAGCTCGTGCGCAGATTGCCCTTATAAAAGGTGAACTTCTAGAGATGGCGCTGGCGATTAATGTGAAAGCGACCTTTGAGAGGGTATCGTAAGTCTTGGACGACGAGGGTCTTCTTCAAGTAGTTTACTGATATGGATAGTGAGCTCAAGATGTGTAGCGAAAAAACGTACGAACGATTCCCTCGCAATCTAATTCATCGAGCAGACGAATTAGATGATCCAAACTGCGACGTAGACGACATCTACAGAAGAATCCTCGTCCGTCTGGAGCATCTGCAGAACCTTTTTTTTGCAGAGAGGTTATCACTTCGTTTAGGGCATGTCGACGAGAATCGGTTGCTGGTGATTAGCTTTGAGATGGTCAGTCTGACGCTCTTGTTCTGGACTCATCAGGATCGCTTCGCTGGAGTGAGAAGAGACTTTGAATGGCTGGTAGGTTCAAGGATATTAATTACCTCATCATTTCTAGCTAACGAGCATAGTTGATGGCATTTGCTGCGCCAGGAGGGGGCATCCTCTGTCTCGAACTCCTCCGCCCAACATTCCGCGGCACCCACCCTGACTGTCCCAAAATAAGCCGATCAGCAATCATACAAAAGCTCAGTCTTCTAATCGGCTTCCTCGACTGGGTCCGACCACCCGCTCCCAACGCCGATCTCTGCGCAGATTGCAAGGCCGTTATACAAGGTGTGCTGGACCACAACCTCAACGCGCCCATCGCAGGCGGTGGAGCACTTGATACGCTGGATTGGGATATTCCGACGCAATTAGACTTCAATTTCGATCTTCTGGATACATTTGATTGGTTGAGGCCGGAAGTATTAAACATGACTGCTTGAGGTGAGGAACGCTTGAATGGATTTGTTGGTTTGGTCGGGCTGCTCGAGATAGATCCAGTGGCCTGTGTCGAGACTGACAATTTGGAGATTCAGAGCCCAGGAAGAGAGCATTTGCTGTTGCTGTTTCATCGACTGCTCTGGGTGAGAGGGCACGATGAAGAGGACCGGCTGCTGGATCTTAAAGTCTTCAAAGCCCTTCTCATCAGGTGCGAAGAGGTTATCCTTCCACATGCGATACCATCGACAAACGCCCTTGTACCCGTCCGGTGAACCGAACGCTTCCAGGTGTGCTTCTTGAAGATCTTCAGTGTACCATGATGCAACGGGAAGTCTACGATCCTCGCGCACAAAATCTTGCATCTGCCCAAGAGGGTGAAACCACTCGTCCCACTCCTTCCGATCGCTACAAAACATCAGACTCATAGCAGCTTCGGCATTTCTCTCAAGGATGGGCTGAGAGTCTAAGTCTGCTAGCCACAGGATGTATCCGAGCATCTCGTAACCTAACATTTGCTTGGTCATCTGGTTGATGAAGTCGACATCGAAAGGCGTTCCAAGCGCTGGCGGTCCAACAGCGAGAAAAATGAACGATTTCCAACGCGAGGGATAATAAGCTGCTAGTCGCGATAACAGTGTAGCGCCAAAGTCATGTCCCACTCCAACAACGGTGTTCAGCGCAAGATGGTCCAGAAACTCAATTACTTCATCACTCATCGGCTTGAGTCGATACTGATCAACATCACCGGGCTTGCTACTCCTACCATAGCCGAGCAGATCAAGAGCTACGACTCCATATCCTTCTGACGAGAAGTAACGAATTTGATGAACCCAGTCGCTGAGGGTGGATGGGAAGCCGTGCAGGAAGAGAAGTGTTGTGGTGCGGGTGGTAGGTTTGATGGAGATGAACGAGTATGTGTTACCGCTGCGTGCGGTGAACGTGTTACGTGGAGGTAATTCCGAGGCCATTTTGATATGATTCAAGTTGATTTTGAGGTGAATTGGGATAATCGCGAGGTGTAAGCATGATTCGGAGATTTATATTGTCGCGCGGACAGTTATCGGGGACTTCTTTACGTGATGGTGATCTACGTTGCGTTGCGATCCACTGGTGGAAGAGCCTCAATCACTATATCAACTTCATGAAAATACCATATGTGTCTTCCACGTCGTCAGGTAAAATTACGCCTATTTTCACGACACGAAATTAGGTTTCGGTTATCGACTGCTTCGCGCTCTGCGTCAATCGCCGGCGCTAGGGCGCACCAATTAATCTCCTATTTCCAGCCTCAACGTCGACCTCATGTCAGACATAACCAGCGAAAGAGCCTTACCAACCAGGTGGGTAGCAATAAAAGAGGCACACCAAAGGAAGTTAACAAATAGTCTTTAGTATAAGTGTCACCTAAAGCTGACTTAAAACTTTTATCGCTATCCTAATTCTTAGATAGCCAAAGAGCTTTGGTGTGTCTATCTTTTTGCGACCTGCCTACCAGCCAATTAAGTATTGAGGTGGCTGAGACTTACGTGCAAGTGCTTGAGTCCGAGACAGTTTCGCTTTATGAGATGAGAAGTGACGGATTATCACAATTACAGCCAAGAGGAAATGGCTTAAAGAAGCGAGACTATCGATTTCGCGGGTGGAGGTCTCACTCCAAGGCCAATAGCTACTGAGGACGATAGACCGTGCCATATTTTACGCAATTGCCTCGTCTGGTACTCTGAAGTACCACTCAAACATGAACCGCCTATGGCTTTACTACGCGTCAAGATAGGATATTGACTCTGACATCATAAGTGACAAAACAACTTAATCACTTCATGGCATTTTAGATGGAGTCTCCGTTTCGGTATTATTTGCCACCCTAAGCCTGAATCATAATTCCTCCACCACCTTCTAACCAGGCTTCATTGCAAGCTCAACCTGTTCATGCAGGCTGCTTTCTCTGCATTTAGACGAGAGGAGATTCTGATGCGACATCTCGATTAAGTCCACCTAACAGATTTGAAGGTAGGCAAAAAATCTTCGTTGCCAAGGATGGCTGCAGCTATGAAGCAGCGTGACGTCGTGGCATGTCGCTGGAAATTGAATCACGTTCACACCAACGAGTCAAACGCTTGTATCCATTACGACGCGTGATTGAGGACTTTTTCAATGTGGAACCGGCGCCGGGATAGTTTCAGCAGGAGGTAATGTTCCTAATATCCTTTGTTTCTATCAATATCGTATTTAATATGCTTCTTGAATAGACCCGTTGAACATTACGTGGACAAGCATCGTCATTACCCTAGAGACAACAAGCATTCTGGCAATGTTCCGCGGTTGCGCGCCGCACCAATTATCTACCTACAAAGTAGCGATAAGATAAGACAAAGGTCACTCGACATTTACCCAAAACGTGAACGTGGGGGAGCAATGGCCGCTGTGACGGACCGCTGGGATCTTGTTCCAGCGCGTGGTGTGGCCAGAGCTAATCTTGACACGTTACCACGTTATTGGACGCCGCAATTCCAGAACCAATCTAACCTCGCATCAAGCAAGGATTCAGAAAAGCTTAGCTTCGCTTCCTTCGACAGTTCCTCTTCCTCGACACCCCCTTTCTTATTTTTCCCGTGCGAAAAAGAAAAAAAGGCCGCATCAATTAATTTCTGGGCCGACGCCATCAACGGCGCAGCAGCAGAATTAAACATAAAAAAACAGGACTTTATCCATGGGTTATGCGGAGAGCTGCTTTTAGATGGACCCGCACCTTGGCCAAGCTTTTAGGGGATAAATTCCTACCAGATAAAAGAGAAAGTACTTCGGTGAATGGTTCGATTCATGGGATGGTGTTTCTTGTTGGCCATCCAAGTATTGGTCTAGCCTACGAGTACCTACCGCTAATTTAGCAATCTTAGAACTTGGTAGCAGGACGGATACAGGTAATGTCAATAGTAAAGCGCCCCTTTTTTTCGTCTAGTGTCTAGGTACTACAAGTAGTGTAGGCTCGCTCAGACAGTTGAGGGTTTTCCCACGTGCAGATTAGATGAGGTTCGAATCAGTGTTTCTATTGAAAGAGCAACACGTAATCTCGTCAAATGCCGAACATTATACTTTTGGCGAGGTATTCTAGAATTACTAGAACCCCCTTTTGAATTTTGTACGTGGTCTATATACGGACCGATGGAGGGAGGGAATACTTGGATGAATGGATGGATGTGAGGGATTGACCAGAATTACGCGTACTTACCTACTTTTGGCGAGACGTGACAGGTCCGGGAGACCGCCGACCGACTGACCTGTCCTCCACTGTACTGTAGGTCGGTATCGTATCCAGTACAGCGGGCGCTTACCTACTCTGCTTTCGCACACGCAGCCCGCGGGTGATGGACGCTAACTTAAAACCCCAGGCCTGAAATTCAGGGTCTTGCGGGCACCCTGGCACTGCAACGCCCCCCGCCGCCCCTGCTCCGCCCAGCTCCACAGGGGTTCTTTTCCAAATTGGGTGTTACCTTATGGCCTTGGTCAGGTCTAGTCTCCGTAGGGGGGCAAGGAAGGGGGCTGTGGTTTTCCGACGGTAGGGAAGGGATTTTCGTATCGTAACCAACAAAGTACTAGATAACTATGCTATGCCAGAGAGGGGATGTCCATCCGATTACGCGTAGTGTTGTATCCTGGTACATAATTAACGTGCGCGTATGTACGGATACCATCTGAAGCACCGGAAAGTGGTACGCGTACGTACGGTAACAAGCAGAGAGACAAACGTCAAACAGAGGACAGATCTGATGGAGTCAACACTACTGACGAATTATTATGGGCTGGGTTTGTCAATCTCAAACGGTTATCTTGCCACCAGAATATGCATGTAATGGTCACACTCAGGAACACATGCTATCGAGAAGCAAAAGAGTCATGGGTAACATTAAGCTATTTTTCTAGAACTTTGTCTAATTGTTTTCATCGCCATAGCCGACAAATGACTGTCACTGTCACTCTCACTGTCACCTGGCTAAATAGCTAGCTAGAGCTAACCTAAGCTAGGGGAAGAAAGCCTAGATCAGCAGGACATTGACTCTTGTTGTTTCAAGCGAAAAAGGACCAACTCCACTAAAGAGGCGACGCTCCGCAGGACCATAGGGATAATAGGATAAGGACCAGTTTTAATATGTGGTCCGTTCAGAGCACCATAAAAATCTTGGCTACAGCCCATTCTTTCTTTAGCTTGACAAGGGTTTTGGACGATGCTCATCTCTTTTTTTCGCCTTCCTCCTTTTTTCGCTCTCGTTCATGTGTTTGTGCCTCCATTCAGCAGGTTCTTTGCATGTTGCACATCCATCATCGGACAAGGATGCTACACCAATCTAATCAAGGTACTTGGCTAACCAACTGATCATGTTCCTACATACTAGTACTGTAGAAAATCCTTTGAGGGGCCTTGGCCCGTTCGTACCAGCCCCATTTAAAAAGCTAGTCTTAGCTAGAGCTAATCGTTTGACGTGCCCCGGGTTGAGGGGACCTGCTTTGTTGAGATTGGATTGTCATGGATCACAAAACGGTACGGCTGCTGCGCCCATTCGTTAACTTGTGGTCCATGGTGGTACAGAAACGAACGAGCGAAGTGTCTAATCTGGATCTGGGGGCGTAGCTTGAGTAAGAGGAGAAACCAAGTGCGATAATTATGGATATGTACTTCGTTAAGGAGACAGACCACACCCATAGGTACGAGGTAGCTCGCTCTGCCCCTGATCATCTCGAGAGTACTTATCTCTTGTGCTGCCTCGGCTGTTTGCTCTGTTGCTGTTCTTGCCTCTGTTTGCTTTTCACATTCGCTCCTTCTCTTATTTCTCTTGTAGTGATTCACATACCGTGCTTCTCTCGAACCACCACCTTTTGCGCATTACTCCAGCACCTTGCCTCCCAATCGACCTTTCCTTTCCAGCCTACACACACACATCGCGAACCGATCCCGATATTTCACAATGAGTCGCGATAAGGTCTTGACCGCAGCGGCGGTTGAGCGAATGATTGCCGACGGCCAAACAATTGTTGTTTATGAAGATGCGATTCTTAAGCTCGATGGTTGGATGGACAGACATCCCGGTGGACGATTGGCAGTCTTGCACATGGTTGGTCGCGATGCGACAGATGAAATGAAAGCGTAAGTTATGATTTTTTTTATTACATCTAGAAAACAAAAGAAGGAGAAACGAGGAAAAAGGATGGAATGTCGTTGTGGTAGAGTTTTGAGGTTATACACACCCATGACACTACACCAAAAAGAGAAAAACACCATGATGACCATCTACAACACCCTATTGGCTTGTCAGACGAGATGATCCGACCTGCATTGCTACGTGCGAGGGGTCAAAGCACCACCATATACACTACCCTCCATTACGATCAAATGAGATCAGATCAGATCAGATCAGATTATTAATAAGACTTTCTCGGATATAGCTACCACTCCGAATCGACACTACGAACGATGAAGGCCTATCGGATCGGCCGGAAGCAGGGTCCTTGGATCAACCGCACACCACCAATTAGAGGCGGCATCTTTCGCAAGGACGCCCCCGATGAGGTCGAACTCTCCGATTCTACAGCTTCAGACACAGAGGAGAGTCTTAGCAGCAGCAGTATTCTTGACGATGCTGCCAGTTCCGCATCTTCCGCGACCGATGATGTGGTTGTCGAGGATGCCATGAAGACTGAAGGCCTGCGACACCGTAGCGCTACCATTAAGAGCGAGAACAACGGAAAGAGATCTGCCACACTACGCGTTGCTAACGCTGGTGTCGCCCGTGAGATCCAGAGCGATCTGGAGACGTACCCTTCCATTGACGGAAAGGTGCAGACCGACATTGCACGCAAGTATCAGCTTCTTCACGACAGGATCCGTGATGAAGGCTTGTACCAATGTCCTTACATCGAGTACGGAAAGGAATTGGCTCGATACACCACCTTGTTCACACTCTTTGGTGTTTTGTTCTATAACCAGTGGTACATCACTTCTGCTCTGTTCCTAGGACTATTCTGGGTATGTTTAACTTGTCTTTGTTGCTGAGATAGCAGGCTAACAAGGAACTGCAGCATCAAATTATGTTTTCAGCGCACGATGCTGGTCATCTTGCGATCACCTCCAACTTTGTGGTTGATACTCTTATTGGAATGTTCATTGCCGATTTTTGCTGTGGTCTTTCCATCGGTTGGTGGAAGAGCAGTCACAACGTCCACCACCTCGTGACAAACCAACCCGTAAGACACCAACTCCCACCTAGACTCTGTTATCGCATACTAACTATCTCCAGGAACATGACCCTGATATCCAAAACGTCCCTCTCTTCGCCACGTGCCCCTCCTTCTTCAAGTCTCTTAAGTCAACCTACTACAACTTCACTTTCGTCTGGGATGCCGCCGCCGACTTCCTCGTTCCCTTCCAGCGCTACACTTACTACCCCGTCATGGGCATCGCACGTTTCAACCTCTACCTCCTCTCGTGGCTTCATGTTCTCTCCGAGAAGTCATCTCAGCTTGGAAAGAGCCGCGCCTGGTGGATTCGACCTACCGAGATCACCTTTATGGCTTGCTACTGGTTCCTCTTCGGCTACTGCCTCCTCTGGCGCGGTCTTCCCGACTGGACCACCCGTGTCATCTTCGTTCTTGTGTCTCACATCGTCACCATGCCTCTGCACGTTCAGATTACCCTTTCTCACTGGGGAATGTCAACTGTTGATCTCGGCGAGACGGAATCTTTTGCTCAGCGTCAGCTCCGAACCACCATGGACGTCGACTGCCCTGCCTGGTTGGACTTTATTCACGGCGGTCTTCAGTTCCAGGCTGTTCACCATCTGTTCCCCCGTGTGCCTCGACACAACCTTCGCAAGGTGCAGGCCATGATCCGCGAGTTCTGTGCCGACACCGGTGTTCCTTACTCTATCCTCAACTTCACCGACGGAAACAGAAAGGTTCTCGGTCGTCTCAAGGATGTGAGCGATCAGCTTGATATTATGATTAAGTGCCAGCAGCACATGGCACGAACAGGAGAGAGCGGTCTGCATTAGAATATTCATCCATAATGTTTTCATTTTTGCGGTTTTTAGACTAGATAAGCATATCTGAGCGAGTGTGATTTCCTTTTTATGAGACAGTACAAAAAGCAATATAGAATTCTGTCTACTTCAGTTAACCTTTATCCTTCCTGGGCCTGTTTATCCCGTGTGATCTTTCATCAAAGTATGGTATGCCAAAGTACATGCTTGTTAATCCAGTACTAAGCCATCCAACCTAAAAGTCGATTTGTTTCCAAGCGCAAGACTGCTAATGGTGCACTCTACCAAGAAGTAGGTAGCCAGTCCTCCAAGCAATATCTTCTGCCAATACTACCCTCTGCAGAAACTGGGCGTGATGATACTCGGCAATGCGCTTACAACCCCAAAATTGTTCTCACAACTGTAACGTTCCGTTGTATCAAGATAGCGGGCTAGGCTTGTAACAGCAGCATCTGCCAACACTTGCCTACTGAGATCTTCGTCATGACAATAGAAAACTGTCGCTGTCCGCGTCGAGTGGTATCGTGAGATGTGCATTTAAGGCGCGTTAACCATCTTGAGGATCTCTCGGCGCACGTTCGCAGACAATACCGTGAGGTCGGCACCGGCGTCCAAGAGAGCGATGCAGATGATTTTGGCGGAGGTCGAATCGTTGTAGTTTGACTGTCCCAGATGGAAAGCGAACTCCAATGGGGATACGATATCCGATCTGCCGGCACCCTCTTCGGGGGTGCTGTCAGGCACAGCACCGTGACTCAAGAGCCACTTCACGGATTCAATTTTAGCCTGGTAGATCGCCTCTCGAAGGGGGCACCAGCCTCCAATGTAGTAGAATGATTCGTTGTTCCACCGATGATAACCAACATCTTTCTTCTGATAGTGATCCACAGGAGCCCCGGCTCGGATACAAAGATAGAAAGTATGAAGGTTATTGGTGCATGCGGCGAAAGTGAGTGGAAACCAGCCCTTGGCTTTGGTTTGCTTGTAGATTTCGGTAATGAGAAGGTTGTAGAGCTTCTTGTTGCAGCGTGGGAGACGGGCTGCGGCCCTGAAGCGACAGAACGAGTTGACTTTGAGAATGATCTCCGCTGGGAGGGCCTCAAGGGGGCTGACGGCGGTTTGAAGGGCAGACATCTTGTCTTTGGTGAGAGTAATGTGGTCGATGTGTACTTGGGGATGATAAAGGCTCGATAATGCTCGAGAGGCCGGATGTCAGTGATGACCGACTGATGAAAGTGAGAGCGAGTGCGAAGAGATGATAGAAAGGGAATGGGGAATGACAGAGCCTCGACGGATGATAGATAGAGGGATAGTGAAGGGGGCAGAGCAGGAAGAATCAGTGATTGATATTGAGACCTTTGGTGAGTAGAGTGTCAATAAAGGGTAGAGAGAAGATTCGGATGGGTCGAAGAAAAAGACCAAGAAAATAGAGGTATGGTGATGTTCAAGGAAGACCTTGAAGAAAGGAGGAAGAAGAAGAAGGAGGAGAGAAGGAGGAAGAGAGCGTTGAGTAGGGGAAGTGGTAAACAAACGGTAGCTCGCGAGTTAATGCGAGTATCACTTCGTGCTGCCTGTCTGACAGTGCCAGCTCAGTGCCAGAGTGTTTGTGCAGTCCGATATTCCTAGGAATCGATTGGCCGGTAGGCTGTATTGTGTAGAATATAACGCAATAGCCAACAAGTTTTAGTCGAGAGGGTGATAAGTTTATTGATCTTGTAGAATGGCGAGAGAGCTTGGTAGAAAGACTTGTCAAGGGGCTGATATTGCATGGGGACTGCAGCTTTATATATGATGACGAACATGGCCGCATCTCGGACACGCTCCTCCTGTTCACTTGGATGATTTATGTATTCACGAGAACTGAAGTTCTTGAGGCACGGATGACCGCCTATCCTAAGAAACAATTACGTATTGGCAGAGAATGAAGAAGTTCGGAGAGTGATTCTGAAGTGTTGATGCAGCGTAGACATGTTCTGGACATGCTCGAGTGCAGTACATAGGCCGATGGCTGTTAAGTCGATCACAATTCAAGGAAGAGGTGAAAGGAACTTCACAAGAGAATCAATATGTAATTGTAAAAAGAATAAAGACTGTGATATAGTATCTAGAAATGTAACACCAAACTCCATCGCTAAAGACCCCAAAAAAGCACGAAGCCTTACCAAAGCTGGTGAAGACGACAACACTCAACTCCTGCTACAATCCAATCTAAATGCTCCCTATCACGCTTCAAATAAAGTGATTTCTCATCGGCGCCTGCATGACGAAGAAGACTAACAATCATCCGACCGTACCACCGCCACACGTCACGAGACGGCATAACGAACCCGTCTCTATACCACTTATCTGGAATACACCACTCAGGAAGATCTGGCATCATAACAGATTGTACCGCAACTTGGAGAGGGGAGTCGAAAAGCATGGGCATACTAACCTCGCGATCACCTACAAAGTTGGGATCTGCGCCTTTCGAAAGAAGCCAATGTACGACACCAGCTTGGTAGAACCGTATAGCGGTATATAGAGGTCGACTCAAACGCTCTTCAATGCGACTATCGAGATTGGAAATAGAATTAGCTTGAAGACTTCTTTCGAGGGTGAGGATGTTACCGTCGCGACAAGCTTCGTAGATGTGGGCTCTAGCGAGGGACTTGCACTTGGATGCTTGTTTGTATATGTCGACGATGAGGGTATCGTATAAGGCGTTGCATGTGCGTGCGAGATTAACTTTGGACTGGAAGGTATTAGCGAGAGTCATGATGTTCAGGATGATCTCGGGGGGCATCTTGACCAGTTGTGCTTTGGAGCCGATGGAATCCATCGTGAATAGTGAGGAGTATGTTTTGAGTAACTGTGATAGTAAGGATGAAAGCCGTAATCGTAACTGTCATGAATTGACTGTTGTGAGTAACGAGCATGGATAGCGAGAGTAACGGCAGTTTTGTACCTTGACAACGAGAACATGGCGTTGATAGTGTACTGGCCTGTTCGTCTTGTGCTTGGAACATGCACCTTTCAGAAGCCGTGTTCGGTCGAATTGTCCGCCATCCCAAGTACAAGCCTTTGTATTACCGAGAATGACATATTGTAACAAAGGAGAGAGAATTTCCGCGACTGCGAGTCTGTTTACCATTGTTTACTTACCTTGACAATGTTCGAGCAAAAGTTCGAGGTACATACAAAGAGAAACACAAGACTGTTGCCAATGGGGTTGACGAACATCTGGTGACAGCCGCAGCAACTACACGAGGCAATGTGAGATATAAGAAACCAACTTTCCGCGGCTTTATCTCATGAATAACTTCTTCCCTAAACACTTCTTCTACACAGTTTACGAAACAGCTTCGCCGATTATTACTATCACCGTACCGCAAAGTTCACACGACACCAACACACTCTAGCATCAACGCACCAAGCCCCTCTACAACCCTGTCATCCTATCAAACATCTTGCCCATCATGTCACCACTCAAAACCCTCGAATCTGGTACTTCCTCCTTCATAATGCAGGTATCGGAAAACCGCCCTCGGCAAACCAGCAAACTCGCCACTCTCCCTACTGAAATCATCAACCAGATCGCTGAATGCATCGACAGCTGGAATGATCATGATAACTTTCACAACCTGCGATCTCTGGCTCTGTCTTCTGCAAATCTATTCAACGTCATTCGTCCACTCTTCTATAATTCTGCCAACTATGCATGCTTCACTCATACTCTTCAAGTAGCAGATGTCGCTATGGTGGAACGATCTTACGATTTTGGAGACATGAATCTGCTCCCCGAGGATGAAGTAGGTGGGAAGTGGTTCGAGAAAATGCCCCAGAAGATTGCAAGTGCAAATCAATCGCACCTCATGTCAGATACAGACCTATTGACTATCTGCTGGACGGTATCGTCAAGAATGGGTGGACTAGTCAGCATTATCAAGCTCTGGTATGGCTTCACCAAAAGGGCTTCAGACTGAACGAAGTCTGGCTGTGGAACTTCAGTGAGGAGTGCAAGGCGGATTTCGAAAAGAAGAAACGCTGGTCCCCCAATCTCCCTAAATCAGCCAACTTGATTCCTGAGCTCCTGCTGAACCTGCTCCAGAAACCCGGCCTGAAAAGACATGAAGCAAATGGAATTTGCGAGATGATCCATTTCCTGAGTAGCAATGGGTATTCTGTTCCTGTTTTGACAAACCTCGTCCTGTCTCCTCTGCACGACATGCAACACGGCAATGTTCGGAATGAACTTTTCACTATAAAGCTTGCTATGCGAAGCTGTTGTCCGCCTTTGCTGCTGGAGCTTCTACTGCAGGACTATGCCCGTCGCGGATACTCACTCACCACCCTTGAAGACGATACCGAGAAGCCCCCACTTGCATTGAAGGACTGGTATGACTCCGTGGAGACGTTTGTCTACCTCGATCCTTGGGTTCTTCATACAGATATCAGAAAAGAACTGCATAAGCTCACCGAAGATCTTGTGGATCCTCTGGGTTGGCAGGGAGCATATCCTGGAGAAGCGGCTGACACTTGGGAACAGAAGATCAAGATTCTGAACCACTTCGACGCCATCGACCAGTACGAGAATAATGTAATTATGGCTATACTTCAAGCCCTCCGAGCCATCAAACAGATGCCTACTGTCGGCGATGAGGTATATCGCGACCCAAGGCTAGCTCGCTGGGTAACCCTCTGCGAATCGGTCAAGCCCTTCCTCTACACGTGCGAGCTACAATCTACCCTGGCTGACTCGGACCCTAAGAAAAACTGCCTTCATCGCTTCGTCATGGAGCACGGATTGATATTTTGGTGGTGACCCACGCATGGTCACGATTCGGAGGCCTTGGAGAACCGAGTGGTTGAGGATGTAGATGACATCTGACAGGACTTTAAAAGTCACTTCGCAAGAGACGGGGGCTATTGGAGAAAGATTTCCAGAGCCAGTTCGGGTACATTGCCGCGATGGTTTGAGGTGAGTTATGCTGCATGGCTTATCTCAGTTGAGAGTATGCCCTTGTAGGGGTTATGAGTTGGTTGGGGATGAAGGAGAGTGTAGGGAGGGAGTAGTATGTCTTGCTGGATCGAGACAGGTATCAGGATGGATATGAAGTCTATTCTGTATGGGGGTGATATGTAGGAAGATACCTTTGAGATTGATTTAGTTGAATTGGATTGCAGAACTGGAAAATATTTGAGGCGGGTTATAAGTCTCTAACAGCCTAAGCAAAGACGTGATTAAATGGCTGATTATACGCCAAAGTGAATGAAAGGAACCCAGTGAAGAGGTCCGATATCTTCATCCTCATCGTCGCAAGACACAATATCTCTTCCACCATCTCTCTCAACCTTTTGGAACTTTCTTTTCCTTGTTCCCGTCAGGCTATCACCTCTCCATCCATTGTTCATTTTCCTTGACCACTCATCTCGGAGTTGACGTGCTGCTGCATGTAATCCGCGACTAACAGCTTCATCCATTATCCCATCGTCCCTAAGACTCTGGTACAACACTCTTGCAGTCTCGACACAGGACTCATCATTTACCTCCCACAAAGTACCTATAACGTGGCGAAACCCTGCTAATTGACATGCACTAATAAGATGAATGCTCTCATCTGAGAACCTCTCGTTGTCGATGCGACCTGTTCCACATGCCGAAAGATACGCGAGGAACGGTGGATTATCGTGCAACTTTGTGTCAAAGAGCGAGGTGACGGTAAATGGATCACTGTTCCAATCATTAAGCAACAGCTTACTACTCAGAGGATTCTGGTTATCGCTTTGGCCGTGACCAGCAAAATGAAAGATCGTGCAGTCGCGTAGATGAGGAATGATATCTTGTTTCATCTGGCCGGGTTGAAGAGGGTCAAGGGACATGGTTTTGCAGATATCTCTCACTAAAGAAATCTCTCGAGGAGCAAAGGGTAAATCTGCGCGAATTCCTTGTGTAGTCGCCATTGAGACAAGAAGGGCGTATTGTGATTCGCGTGCTACGCTTTCGCGACGTCGACCCTGAATGATGGACTTGATTGAGGAGTTGTACGAAGACACAGCCCTGTCCAGAACCGTTTCATTGGTTCCGGGATAGTAATCACCAGCAGCATGAAGAGCAAACTTGCTGAGACTACCAGTCGGTATCCACCAAATATGAGGCCAGTTGCCATCCCTTGGTGTGTTGCAGTAACCCAGAAAGTCCAGTACTGGGCTGGTGATTGTTTCCCACAACCAGCCTAGGATCTTGGGTGACCCAAGCGCATCAGATGGCTTCTTGCTCAAACCGCCCCATGTGTGTTCATACGAAGACTCATCCCACTCATTGCTGGACACCACGGCATCCCATACGTTGAAGTTGTCGTTGGAGACAGACTCGTTTCGTCGGAACGGAGCAGAAGGCTCAATCTGTTGAACCTGATACGCGCCTTCCACATCAGACAACTTAAGCTTTGGCAAAGGTACCAGACGAACTCGGTCGGGCTCGATGATAATCGCGTCGCATCGGAATTTGCTCACATTGACCACTACTATAGGGCCCCTCTCTGCAGCGGCCATCATTTCCTTTTCCGAAGGTGGTTGAAGATAATCTTCGAAACCAGGTTCTTTTCGTATTTTGCGTATCAGTTCGTCGAGCTTGTCGTCAGCCTCTTTCTGCCTTTTGGTATCGGCCTGCCAAGTCTGCTCGGGATCGCTCAGTGCATCGGACCACTGTACAGGATCATCCAAAGCGGTGCGAAGACTGTTTAGTTCCGCTGAGTACTGCGGACATTGAGCCTGTAAGCTCGCACGATCAGTTCTCATCTCTTCCATTGACTGAGAAAGAATCCCTCTTCCCTCCTCGAGAATTCTCAGGACCTCAGACAGGCCCTTTCCCGCATTCAACGCCACAGCGGCTGCATCGGATGCCAGCCCTGACACTTGACCTAGCATATGTAATTTGTCTGAGTGTTGATGTGATCGGAAAATAAGTTTTGGAAATAGCGCAATTGCACTGGTTGAGACTTCGTAGGCAAGATCCCAATCTGGCACATCTGCACAGTATGATAGAACATGGTCTGCGGCCTGAATACGGCGAAGAATAGGTGACTGTTCTGCACGAACAGCGGCCACATGGCAGTCGATACACTCTTGAAGCCCTTCATTTGATTTATCCGAGTGGTACTTGTGACCCAGATGCGTTCCCAGGTTCCTCAATCGGCCAGTCAGACTGGGATGGTTTTTCGGAGTGAGATTCACTGCTTCGCGGCTTTTTGATATGGCTTCTTCGAGGAATTCTTTCACTGTAGGATCAGATCCGAGTCCTCCTATCCAGTGCTGATAGCCCAGGGTTATTCCAAGCTTATCCAATAGTGCCGCACGTAACGAATCATCTTGAGGAGCCATGTCAATAGCCCGGCGCAGACAGTCGATCGCCTCATCAAGATCCCATTTTACTCCCTGGCCATTATAAGCATCTATCAAGAGATTTCCCATATTTCCCCAGAACAAAGGGAGGAGTGGATCATCGTCATCGAGCGCGTCGATGGAATCCCTGGCAATAAGCAAAGCCTCATCAAGATCGGGCATGGACTTTTGTCTGACATATCTATCATGAAGCTGTGAAGAAAGGTTGTGAATAATTCTGGCTCTGCTTGGATGATCTTCTGGTACTATGTCGACGGCTGTGCGTAGAAGTCGGATACCTTCATCGAGGTAGGTTATCGCTCCAGTCGTAGAGTGCTTTTTATTGAGCTGTTTTGCAATCCGAGTCAAGTACAGTGCTCTGTCTGATGAGTTCTCCGGAATGGCATCGACGGCTCGTCTTGCTTCCTGAATTGTCTCTATGGCTGTATCCATTCTCCCTGTTGTTTTGTTGTTAACGTAGATGTAAATATCATGGGAGTTTTGGCGTAGGGCTGACTGGAATAAGGCCAAGGACATGTTCTAGCCACTTTCTGTTGGTGGGGATATCCGAGGCATGACCTGCATTGCTACCTAAAGCCTGGCCAGGATCGGGGCTTTTATGCAGGTAAACGCCCTGTAGCTATTAGCCAGAGTAAGCAGGCCTGCTAAGCGGAGCGAAAAGAGTCTTTTCGACCGCGCGACTTAACTTCTTCATTTGCTCTATAATTGTTGATTATTGACATACGCGCAGTGATGGCTGAGTTCACCATACCACAGCCGTTGCCGGACATTGCGCCCGAGATGGGACCTGACGAATATGCGTCGATTCTTGAGCAGTCTTTGGGCGAGAGGCCTTCCGATACTTTGCCATTGTTTCGACAAGTTGTTGGTTCTGCTCTATGTTTAACCCATACCTTATCAATATCGGCACTGTCGTCTTTGATCCAAATCCCTGAACACACTATTGTCCAGCAACTCGACTTCCTCTGCCCAGTCGTAGACACGCCACGAGCCATGCATGAAACACTCCAGCCTTTTCCTACAGCGTTCAAAGACTTTATGTTCGCTTCAGAGAGCAAGTATCACATCAAACCAGCCGCTGTTCACGAGAGCCTGGTCATAGGTTGCTTTCGTGTAATGAGTGAACATCTAAGAGTGAACATCTGCGGTTTGTCGTCAGCTGGAATTGATCGATCAGTTGCCCCACTGGAGCAGATTGGTAAAGCTATCCCCGAGGCTCTTGTGTATGCCTGCACGAATTGGGTTGTGCATGTCCGAGATAGTGGTGTCAAAGAGTCAGACAATGGAAGGACACTTCCGTTCCTTCGAACACATTTCCTCCACTGGTTAGAGGTTCTAAGCCTAACGGGAAACGCGACGGAGAGTATTTGCATGATTCAAGCTCTACAAGATATGCTGCAGGTAAGTATACTTCTGCCGGGAGCAGTCATGATTACACTGACGCCCAAGTAGAACACTGGTGGTGGAGAATTAACGTTATCTGGCTTTCTCCAAGACGCGCTGCAACTGCTACACCGCAACATGTCAATAATCGACTCAAACCCTTTGCAACTCTACTCATCAATTATAATGTTCACCCCACAAGAGAACTCAGTGGCTAGGTCTTTCGAGCATGAGATCCCGCGTTGGATCTCTCTTCGGCCAGAACGACACGTGCCAGAAGACGATAGTCGCCAGATCTTTGAAGGCCATCAAGATGCTATCTATTCCGCTGTGTTCTCACCTGACTCATCACTGATCGTTTCCGCTTCCGACGATTGCACTGCGAGAGTCTGGCGTGTAAGTGATGGCAAGTGTATACATAAGCTAGTCGGCCATCAAGACGGAACCATGTCTGTCGCGTTCACCCCAGAAGGGGATGCCGTGGTATCTGGATCACAGGACAAAACCGTCAAATTCTGGTCTCTGAAGGACGGAAAATGCTTCAGAACACTAAGAGGCCATAACAGTGCTATTCATGGCATCGCTGTATCGCCAGACTCGAAGTTGCTCGTCTTCTCTTGTTCAATCCCACAGGAATCAGGTTCTGGAAAAATATGGATCTGGTCATTCAGCAAGAATAAGTATCTACGTCAGCTGCGAGGTCAGTGGGGAACAGTCAATGCTGTGAACTTCTCGCCTGACTCCAAACTTGTAGTCTCCGGCGCAGACGATGGGGTGGTCCGCGTCTGGAGGGTCGGGGATGGCGAGTGTGTTTATACCCTCAAAGGACATGAAGAGCCGGTGCACTCTGCTCTCTTCGCTCCCAACCTTTCCTATGTGGCATCCGGCTCGACGGATGGTACAGTTCGGGTGTGGAAATTTGCTGAAGAAAGCTGCCAACATGTACTCGACTTCCACGTGTGGACTACATCGATCGATATCTCTCCAGATTCGAAATTTATCGCAGGCGCGTCTTCAAGCGATGTTATCCAGATATGGAGTGTTGACCGCGCTTGTTGCGAGAATGAACTGATTGGTCACAATGGTTCTATCAATTCAGTCGCATTCTCGAGCGACTCCAAGTTCCTGGTAACAACTTCCAATGACCTTACGGTCAGGGTTTGGTCAACAAGTCGGCCATCTTTAAAGCTCGTGCGCGATAACATGTGTGATAACATGTTTCGCAGAGTTGAAGCCATGGTGATCTCACCCGATCACTCTACACTGGCATCAGCTGGTCTCGATGGATCAATTAGACTGTGGAGTTTCCAGAACGGGGGACTAATTCGAGAAATGAGGGCTGCAAACAGTGATTCCCTTTATCTAGAAGAGTTTAAATTCTCTCCAGACGGTAAGCTTCTCCTTGTCCTCGGTTATTCTTCTGGGAACGTTGGTTGGCTATGGTCCATTGAAGATGGGCGATGCATCCATGACTTTACCGAAGACGAGTGGACTGCCAGTACTGCGGGTTTCACGAGCGACTCTAGATCTATCGTGTTGGGTTGCGATGACTATACGATCCGGCGTTGGACTATAAACGACGGCTTTATGAGCGATTTAGTGGGTCATGAATCGGCAATATATGTGGTAGCAATGTCGAATTGCTCGAGACTGTTCGCATCCGGTGACTATGATGGCATAGTCCGGCTCTGGGATCTATCGAAGGCCGCGTTATTACACGAGTTAAAAGGCCCTGAAGGTCAGGTCACTGAAGCTGTGTTTTCTTCCGACAAACAATTGCTGGCAGTCTCGTACCCAGACAAGACTATACGTATTTGGGAAACAGAGAGCGGACGCTGTGCCAAGACGTTGGTATGCACTGACAGGATAAGCTCTGTTGCGTTCTCGCCCGACAGTTCTCTTCTCGCATCTACCACCAAAGATGATACCGTTCAACTGTGGCGAGTTGAGGATGGGAAATTTTTACAAACTCGTGAATTTCCCCGTGTTGGAACTTGCAGTATCGAGTTCGATCCCAGCGGCTCGCGACTGGTATTCGACGCTGGCCAATTGTCGATTCAAGACCTGGGCGCTGTGAATCCGGCCACCGCGCTGATTGACACTGGGTTTGCGCTGAGTAAAGATACTAGATGGATAACATGGCGCGGTAATAAGATCCTGTGGCTACCAGGCTCCTTTCATCCTGCTTGTTGGTTGATCAGGGGCTCTACGGTCGCGATTGGTTGCACTTCAGGAAAGGTTATAGTATTGAGGTTTGGAGAGATCCAGGTGTAAGATATGGCAATAAACATCTATAGCTGGTACGGTTTGGGTTTCTGGTGATTTGAACTGGGTTAGGATAGAGTCGTAAGAAAAACATCACCCTTGCCATATAATAAGCCGATATCAAGATATCGGCAGCGAAGTTCTTAGTGGGAAGTTGAATGTTACCCACTCCTCAGCCCCTTCGCCCCCAGATCGAAACCTATTGTTCGTAGACGGTTTCTTCGGGAGCCCTCCGATCTTAGGAAGCTCTAACAGATCGAAGGACGTTGGATGCGACGTTACCAAAACCTTCAACGTATCATCGCAATGCATCGCTCCCCTCTCTCTCATCTCCTTAGGTACCATTGTCCTCATCTTCTTACTGAACCTGCCAGTATAACCCTCGCTTTCATCAAGAGCAGGAATCACTGCTGATCCGCAGAACACATTTTCAACCTGCCAGAAAGGACCGAGGCTGAAGATGTGTAGATATAACTCTTTGGAACTTTTATTTTTTACAGTTAACTCGAACATGTATTTGTTGCTGGCGTCTTGTTCGACTTCGACCAGTGAGTTCGGATTGAACCGACTTTTAGCTCGAGTAGTGATGTCGATGTCAAATGAGGATCGGAACTTGTCTGATACCGAATTGTTTGCAAGGGCTTTTGCAAATTCGTATCGCACGATGTGTTCAAGCAGAGCGGCGACGTCTTCCGGACTCACAGCATCTCGTTGTAACACTGGTAGATTCTCGAGGTCCTGGCCATTCCTTCTGTATATCTTGTACTCATCGCCAATAACCTCTACAGCAAAGAAATACGGGCGGTTCTCCGAGGCACGGTACGCAGTGAGGGAGTACCTTTGGAAAGCCGCAACCCACTCCTCAGGTTTGGAAATCTTGCCGCTAAGAGCTATTGTAAAATCGTCAAAGCAATGCTTTGTTTGAGGCTCAGCAACGCAGTTAGACTCAGTCATCATCGTCGCTCCGTCTGTCAAGGCCAAACAAGAGGTGAGAGGACCCATGATGCTGAGTCTGGCGGTGACCGTGTTATTATGCAATGCATCGTTGTGATCGACCACTCCGGAAGGGTAAAGGATGAAGTCATCGCCTTCTCGGAGCCCATGAGCCTCGCCAGCCTGCAAAACCACGTTCTGTCCACTCTTGAAAGCTGGTATGACAGGTCGAGTAGTGGCCAGCGTATGCGGTCCAAAGAATTCTTGGTTCTTGTTTCCGTATAATGCTGGGGTTTGGTCTAGCGCATTTGCTTTGAAGCTTGGGGAAAGACGATAGAAGATATCTCTATGTCTCTTGTTCACGCCAAAATCTCTCAGACTACGCGATAGAAAGAAAGATAATGCGCCGTGTTCCACGCCATTTAAGATAACTTCGGTTGCTTCTTCATGCGGGCCGCAAGCTGCTAGGATGGCATAGCCGCTGGGATCAATAAGCCAACTTGGCTGCATAGAAACATCTCTGTACTGAGACGGCAGATCTCCTGTAGACTCAAAGAGATCATTGTTATCGATAACAAATGTTTTCGCATCGTAAGGAAGAAACCGGACGTTTTTACGTTCTAGTCGATAAATACTTGCAGCAAAGCAGCAGTCGAGGACGAGTGTGACTATCACATCCTTCCTGACCATGGCATTGAGCGCCATCGCCAGTCTGTGACCACCAAGTGGCCTAATCATGCTAGCATCTTCTCCATCTAGAAGAGCGAGGGCCAGGTCTCCAGTTGCCTCATTTGAGAATTCACTCATTGGTTCCAATCTGGTGCCATGTCCTGAGAAATGGATATAAACACAATGTCCTGGTTGTGCTTGTGCAGTGACGTCTCTGATGGCTGCAGTCACGTTATTGTACGTTGGCCAGAGCGAGGAATCCTCTTCCAGCCCCGCATCGGGTTGTGAGCTCGGAGTTGCTGTAAAGACTTTGATGTTTGTAGGAATCGTGTGCTGTTGGAGCAGTGAATTGATTTGTTGGACGTCCCGAACACAACCGTTCAAAGGTCTGTCTGGATAGGCATTGATACCCACCAAAATCGCGTGATGGCTCGGTTGATTTGCCATCGTGGTTGTGAATGGTAATCGTTTCCCTATCAATATTGATCTAACCACCGGGCAAGGAGAAAAGTTGAAGTGACAACGGGAATAATGAACTGTTCTTATTCTGTAATTTCATTTTCAGCCGCACAGCCTGGTCTGGTACAGTTCCAGTACCTTGTCAGCTTTGCATGGCCCCCAAGCCAAGAACTGCAGTGCTGCCCGAGAGCCTGCATATATCATCCACATTAAACTCCACGCACCAATAACGAAGCCATAGCCCCCCTCATCTATACCTTAGTTGGCTTCCAGTTCGTCAACACTTATCGGAGCATTGTTTTGAAAGGGTCGTCCATCGCTGTAGCAGAGAGAGCACTTTCCGCCCTTTGGAGGAGTTGCTACCATGAAGGGTCCATCACGAGATCCATCACTTCGGAGGTAATAGACAGTATCCCCAACGGTAAACCCAGGCATCTAAGGAAAGCTTTAAGTCAGTCTTTAGAAGTAATTATTGGTGGATGTTGTACCTGTGTGTAGGCTCTGACATGCGGACGCTTGCCACCGGAGATGATCTCGGGCGAATCTTGGTTTCTAGCGATACAACTCAGATTAACAAATTCACAACTTGGCCATGGGTTCTGACCACTCACTCTTCGTTGTTTGACATTTCGATTGTGAATGGTAATTGAAAGAGCAAAGATGAACCGCTAGCGGGACTCAGTCACGTACATATATAGTGCTTCGCCTCCATGCTTCGCCTCCTAACGTGTTGCAACATCATTGGCTGTGAAGCGCCAGGCTGCATATTCAAAATACCTCGACATATTTTGTGGTATGTGACAAGCACTGACATCCATCATCATGTATTCCTGGTCTACACCTTTTCAATAAACGAAATGACCGTTCCTCCCATTCTTCCGGTGGCTGCTCCAGCGACACATCCCGCGAAAGCTCAGGGTAGAAAGAGTACGGCTGAACATCCCAACCAGATTCATTTCTAACAAAGCTTAGTTGAGGACTTCAGACCGGGCTATCCGAGATTTACATCACTTATTTCGTCGCATGATTCTTTCTTCCTATTCCGGCGTTTCAGCAGACTTAGAGCTCGACTTCTCTTAGTAAAGCAAGACAAATTAGCTGTTCTCGAGCAGAAACTAGACGACATTGACAATGCCGAAGCGGTTCCTATTTTCCTTGGTAAAGCTCGCATCGATAGAAACCAGGAGCGTTTGTCCGTTCTAGCGGAGATAGAGTCAACCCTAGCCGAATACGGTAATGGCATCTCTCTCTCCAAATAAACGTACTGGACACTGACACTCGTTATAGACAATCTAGTCGAAAGAACGGAAAGAACTTTGAGCTTTGGGCGTTCAGAGATAAGGGATGTGCAGAGCCTAAGGAACTGGGTAGATGGCAACGGATGCGTGGCTAGAGATGAGACTTCTTACCTATCTGATGAAAAGGATCTTTTCTCGCTATCTCCTACGCTAGATAGCGCCGCTACGCGTTTCGAAGATTGGATAGAGGACAGAATGGCACAGTTCTTTTGCCATAGCAGATTGGTGAGTGAAGGCAATAGTATTGACTGACTTCATTGTCACTGACACTCAGGTAGGACATACTTGGTCGCGATGTCTCCTCAGACCCAAATGTTCACATATACTCCAGCACGTTTGTCAAGCGTACAGCAAAAGCATTTATGATATGTCTGGTGACAATGCTGTTGTTGCTTCCGATAGTCATCTGCAACCTTGTTAATGCTCTTGCCACTCGCCTATTGATTGTAATGTTATCGACGGTTGTATATCTGCTTGTCCTTTCGGGATTAACGCAAGTGAAGACTATTGAGTTGGTCGTCGCTGGAACAACGTAAGTGATTGTCTCGTGTGCTGTGCTGGATTACGACTAACGAAATACTGGATAGTTATGCCACAGTCCTCACTGTTTTTGTATCTGGAACAGACGGGAGATAAAAAATGGTTAGTGATGAATTATGTACATATAGTAAATTTCCTGATGTTCCATTCGTAACCCGTGTGCGATTCGTGTGCGAACTCCTGTCATTGTTCTCGATATAGAAGGAATACTTTCTTATACGGCCGTAATCAGACCAAAGAAAGGAATTGGAGAAACAAATTAAACATTTATTAACGTTTCTTGGCCCTCTCAATCTGCCTTGACTCATTTCAACCGATGTGGACTCTCTTTTCACAATTTTTAGTTGTGTCTCTGTCTCAGCCTCATTAGGCTCTCGGGGCGGTGCTCATGACGTGATAGGCGTTGCAACCCACCATCGGCTCGGTGGCTGGCTAAGCCCCAATTCAATATGATGTGACATAATGACCCGAGTTCTCGACGACTGACATTAGAAGAATACTTCAACAAAATTCCACGCTGTTTCCAGTTTCTGATGACTTGCCTGGACCGCGAGAATCCAGTTTATGGAGATGCGACAGCACTGGTTTATTATGGAGTCACACGAAAGACGCCCATACCAGATCACCTTGGTGGCTCCCATGAAACAAGATTACGAGACAGCCAAGTTGTTTCTGGAAGATGAAGCCTGCGAATACACGCTCAAGACCTCGGGAGCACTATGTACCCTTGGCAAAATCGGTCCTCATCACTTCATCTTGGCTGGTAATAGCGAAAATGCTCTTAATACTGCTCTTTTCGTGAGCAGCACTGTCGATGAACTTCTCTCAGAGTTTCCATCAATTCGAGTCGGTTTCTTAATTGGAGTTGGTGCAGTAGCACCAGCAAATGGGCTCGCCAGAACAGGTGACGTCGTTGTTGGAATACCGCAAGGTCTGGAACCCGGAGTAGTCCAATTCGATTCCCAACAGACAGCTCACCTCAACCGGCTTTCTGTTACTCATGAGATGAGTCGACCACCGTCCGTCGTCCTGTCAGTTGTTGATGGTATGAGGTCAGGATCAGGTCGGTCAGAATTCAAAGAGGAGCTGCATAAATACGCAAGAGTCATCTACCGCAGTGAAACCGACCAGGCCAACCTGGGTTGGAGCAATTCTGTCAGAGTTTTACACGGCAGGATTGCTTCTTCTCAATCAGAGTTGCCGATAAACTACTTCCTCAACAAGGCTGGGCACGATAACAAGGTTCTCTGTTTTGAAGAAGCAGCAGCGAGACTGAAGCCACAATTTCCTTTTCTGACTATTTGTGGTGTCACGAGAACTACGAACAGCTTTGAAAACAACACGAAGAAGAACAAAGCAAGAATGGCTGCAATTGTGTATGCCATGTTGATGGCCCGCAAAATCGATCTTAAACAGCTTGAGAAACACCATACTTTCACCGACCTATTTCTTTATAAGCCATTTAGTCTTGAACGCCCAGGCTTCCGCCTCGTCCAGCTTGAGCAAGGGACTCAATCGCCGTTGAGATGCAATCTATTCCAAGCATATCTCGGCGAGGAAGAGAGTATAATCCCTTATGAGGCACTCTCATACGTCTGGGGTAGTCCAAGCACTCCCAGCGAGATTGTAATCGATGGCAAAGTCACATCTATCACAACGAGTTTGTATGACGCTTTATGTCATTTGAGGCGACCAAATGAAGACCGGATACTTTGGGTCGATGCTTTGTGTATAGATCAGAGCAATATTAAAGAACGTAGCCATCAAGTGAATCAGATGAGCGAAATCTATCGAAAAGCCGAAAATGTTGTCATCTGGCTGGGATACCGTGTTGGGGATGCTGTCTTATTGAAAACGGCTGTTGACCAGTTTGCGAAGCAGCTTCCCTCAGAAGCTTTTCGAAAGTGGCCGCGCGAAGATGGACGGTGGCAAGTCCAATGGCGCGAAAGTCGAGAAAAGCCTTGGCATATTTGATAACAACAACTTGGTCAATGGACTAAACATCTTCTTGGAAAATCCTTGGTTCAAGAGAATTTGGATCCTACAAGAAGTCGCGAATGCAAAAAGAGCCGTTATTGAATGTAATCTCGGAAATATTCCCGCAAAGTTATTCGCCATGTTACCTCGCATGATAGGCTGTCCCGTCAGCGATCAATGTCAAGCGGTGTTGGACATTATGCCAGGACCTTCCTCGACTACATCTTGGTGGAGTAGAGACCGCAATCTCTGCACATTGCTGTACAAGTTTAAGGGAAGCGAAGCTTCAGACCCTCGCGATAGAGTCTACGGATTGCTAGGAATAGCTTCTGATATGGCTAGTAACGCGATAGAAGCCGACTACAGCAAGGAAGAGGAGACGATTGTCCAGGACTTGTGCGTTTATTTTTATGAAGCAAACCAATTGGACCAAAAAGCTCCACCGAGGTCTGTGACCGAGCTGCAGTCCCAACTTTCCTCCCTGTCGACTCAAGTTATCGCCAAGATGCTTCAACAGCAAATCACAACACAGCGTTTGATGCGATCCCTGAGCCGGCAAGGTATCATGACGGAAATCAATGGAGGCTTACTTCACACGATTGTAAACTACGGTGACGTCGTAGCAGGAATGTACCTGGAGAAGTGCGAGATTTATCGATCCTTTTCTGTCAACCTTTACACCGCTAAGATCGCGTTTGAGAAAGCTCCACAGACCTTTGACATGCTTTTCCAAGGGCAGTATATCCCTCCAAATGTCATGAGCGGTATTGTGTTGTGGATGGCCAAGATGGGCTATCCTGACTTGAAAAATTTTCTCAGAAGAAAAGGGCTGGTAATCGACCCTGGCGAGGAACTTGTCATGTGTCTTATTGCGTACGAACCGGAAGATTCGAAATCACCCTTGCCGTTATTGTCTGAGGCACTCAGTTGTCCAATTGACTTAAGTGATGCTATTTTCGTTTCTGCCATTAAGAGAGGTATGGTAACACTTCAGTTCGTTTTACAACACAGCCGGAAACCGGTCTATGTCAACAAAGAAGTTCTTATCGAAGCCATTTGTGCCGGCAACGAAGCTCTGAGCCTTGTTCTTGAGCAGCCTGACTCTGCCTTACGCCTTAATGGAAAGCATGCTGGTGAACCCTTCCTCATGGCAGCTGCGAAAAGCCCGAAAACACTTCAACTTCTCTTGGACAATTCCCAAGATCCTATCGAGTCAGCAAACACAGCAATCTGCCACGCGATATGTTATGACGTGCCCAAGCTCGAGATTTTCCTTGAGGCTTTTCCCTATAAAATTGAGTTGAGCCCCTCCCTCTTTGCGAGAACATTGGGATCAAGCCCGACAACACTTAGACTCCTCTTTGAACATTGTGCTCGGCCTATAAACGTGACGGGAGAGATGTCTGAGCAGGCTGTGGAAGCCGGTATTCTGTTTCTCAAGGTGGTATACGATGATTGGGCGTCTCATATCGATTCCACAGAGCTCATCACTACACAAGCCGCTATCGAGGGCGCGGAAGCTCTGGCATATCTCATCAATAACTCGAAACGCAAGATTCAGATCACTCAGCGTGTGGTCGAAGAGTCAAAGGCTTCTGAATCGAGTTACTTCATGCTGCTCGAGCTGCAAAAGTCAGAAAGAGATGTCAGTGAGGATGAGGCGATCCAAGCAATTCAAAGTGGGCGCGAGGCTTTCTTAGAATTGTTTAATCGACCAGATACTAATTTCAGACTGACCAAGAAGATATACAGCATTGTATTGGTACATGATTATATTTTTAGGGTTTTGAAAAGGAAACGGTTGAGTGAAGTGCTCCTGTTGTGTCGGTAATGCTATGCCAACAAACAAAACCAGGGTTTGAGCCCGATGACTGAACGTATCATGAAATTATGGCTATTCTTACCTCTATAAAGATTCTTAAAAGAAATTACTATGTATGCCATTATCTGCCTCCCCACCCTGACAGTTCTTTATGACAAGCATTCCACCCATCAAAATACGGTGCTCTAGCCTCGCCACCAACCTTTGAGCCTGCAGATCTCGCAAGAGACTCAAGCATCATGTTCCCCCACAGCCAACTAGCCGGTCCCTTTCCAGGATGTAAGCCATCTTGGTAAAGATTCCCAAGAAGGTGAATGAGCTTGGACCACTCAAACATCTCATGTCCCGCTTGTTCAGCAACCGCTCTCCCTAGACGGTCCATCTCCATCATTATAGCGTCCTCCATACCACTCTCCCTATGAACTGTCAAAGCTCGGAACATGATAGGCATATCCTTGCCAAACTCATAGTTAAGGCGTTGTGCGATCTTCTTGATGCGAGCTGTCACGAATCGGACTTCTTCCCATGCCATCTTTCTTTTGCTCAAGGTCATCGGCTTCTCGCCCTCATTGTGCATGGCTTTACCGCTCAACCACAAAGCCTTCTGGTCCCATAGTCCATTTTGCCACAAAATCAAATCGGGACGACCGGTAGGGCCGTTGATGGGTGTCTCGTGGGGTTTCCAGAACTTGTCCCAGCGTTCCTCCCAAGCGACGTCCTTCATGTTCTCGATCCACCACCAGTCTGGTCTGTATGTGAAGGAGCCAGCGGAGTGGTAGTAAATCAAGGTGAGGTTAAAGGCTGGCACTTCGCAGAGGCCCTTTGCCTGGCGAGCTGTGACATCCTGGATGGGGAGATTAATCTGGCCGCCAAATTCTTCGCAGAAGAATTGAGTCATGTAGCGATCAACTGAGTCACCGAACATGACTACACGACGGCCCCAGAGCCAACCGAAACCGTTGGCGTCTTTCATATCGATGAAGTCATTGACCGTTGCGTTTCGAGGTGGGATGTTGACTTCTTTGTGTCGACGGTAGCTCTCAATGACGGCCATGCGCATCCACTGCTGGGGGTTTCCATGAGCATTAAGAAAGTCGGGCTCGACAGCGGTGTCGTTGAAGACAAGCTCGTGGGTGGGTGGATACGCAGCATACTCAGGTGGCTCTGAGTTGAGATAGTCTTCTGTGTAGGGGATCCATTGCGTTTCTCTGTACTTTTTTGGGTCTGTAGGGATGTAAAGATATCCGGGGCGTCGGTAAGGGTCTTCACAGTTGCGAGCAACGTCGGGTGTAGGTTCTGGAGTGTATGTAGTTTGAGGAGTAGGTGTTGATACAAAAGAAGTAACACTAGAGACACAGTTAGCTAACACGTTACGTGTTGATGATAAGATTTAAGTTACTCACGTTACTTGCGACGAGCTACAGTACTGTTTAGCCTTTTCGTGCGCAAATTGAACCGGCGATCTCACAGAGTCGAAAAAGAATGTAGAAAGAACGACAAAGAAGAAAAGGCAGACGGCAATACAAGTTCCTACCCTCAACGCAGGGCGCGACGATAGAGTTGCCGCGACAGCCATATCAGACGTAAGAAGAAATAAAGAACGAATGGGAATAAATAAGGACGAGTACAGTATCACAGTAAAGGGTCTCTCTGATGTGCGGGATCATCAGTTTTACATATCTTTCTCGATAAAATAAAGTGGCTCCCATGCTTACGATCCGCAAGAACCTCCTGAAATGAACAGGCACAGGGCCCTTTTGTTCCCCATGCTGACCACCATTTCCACTTCTCGCTTTATAAGGATGGTGAACTGTTATTCTGGTGGGCAATGCGTTGGAATGGAGGTTGGTCGTTGGTTGCCGGTTTGCTGCGCCGTTACGCGGCTTGTTGTCTTGGTGAGACAACCCTTGTACCGGTTGCCCAGCTGCCGGCGTTACAAAACCGACGTCTCGTTTTAACTAGCCAGCCCTACAGTTCAACGATCTAGAAACTAAACTTTGGACAAGTGGGACAGACCAGATAAACTAGCAAAGCCGAATTCTTGCATTGATGGTTGTGAAAGTTAGCTATCAAAGCTAATCTAAAGCCCATTCATGGCATTGCAACTCGAAAGAAGATTGTGAACAACCATAGAAAGTTACTGGTGGAGACAAAGGATGACGACGCAACAAATCGAGATGTAGATCATCAGGAGGCAGTCCCAAATCCGATTCGATCCATAATAAAAATTCAAGCTTTTGCCAACAATTCGCTTGTTCCTTTCAGGGGACGAAATATGGGGGCAATACCTTTGCTATCCCGCATGACTTTGTGTATCAAGAGAGCTTCAAGTAGAATCCTTGAAAGACTGAGTTCTGAGTGAAATCGCAATTACTGAAAGTCTGAGAGGATTCACTGGTTTGGTAAGTGATCGTATGATACATGAGCTACAGCCAACCAACATGGTAAAATGGTGGCATGAAGGATCCTGAACGGGGTATGTCCGAGTCTGACAGAATCCATCCTTGACGGATTTAATTTCGCTGCTGCGCCAGACTTTGTAGAGATGGAATGTCAACCCTACATGCAGATAGACAGGCTGTTCTCTTTTGCTTCCAAACTTCTTTGCCCAGACATGAGGCTGAACGTTAGCCGTGACGACGTCTCTTGGCCCTCGTCATTGAACTCTGAGGTAAACAAACTTTTCAACCTTTCCAGGTTTCACCTCTCGTTTCAGCTAGGAGATAGCCCCGGAAATACACTCTGCCTGTCACATCGACGTTGGTCAAAGCAGGGAGCCGGCTTGTTGTAAGCTTTTAGCTTACTTTAATTTTAAAAGAATGGGGACGTCTTTTTTCGTGAGTGACCCACCGCCAATCAAGAAAGATTTGTGCCGCTCGCAAGGAATTAAAGACGCGGTCCGTCATTTTTGGTGAGACATTCTGCTGTCATTTAACCTTTTCTTTCCGATCCCGTCAATAGCTTCACGATATTACGCCAGATCATTCTTGTGTGTATCGTTCAAGCCACAAGGGAGTGGTATGCGCCCAAGTGCCGAGCTGAGGCTGGAATGCGAATCTCACACTATAAGCCTGAAGGCTTGTTAGTTGTCTTTCAGCCTGTGTTACCTTGACCTCCTGAACTAGGATCTCGATCAATTTAGCCATTCGCCAAACAGTGCAGGACCCCCAAAATGATTCGGAAATGTCTAAATCATAGCATTCACAGTTTATCGGGCCATGTAAAGTATTCTTCAGACGAATCTCAGATTTATCTCATTGTTGTATCTATATGATCCACCAATCTTCCGCTCTCAATCAATCCCCAATCTCACTCTAAGCAGAGCGGACAAAGCGAGACTTGCTCTTCCAACCCCACGCAGTAACATCGCGCTTGTTCATAACAGCAACGCTCTGGTTGTAGTCGCTAGTACCGCGGGAAGGATCGGCATCCTTAGCCTGGCAAAGAGGACCAGCATCGGGAGCGCCAAGAGCACCAGTGACAGCGGCAAAGTGTTGCTTCTCGGCAGTGGTAGCAATCATGTTGGTAGCAGCCTCTTCAGTCCATCCGTTGATGAAGTCGCCGTGGGAGCACCAAGCATCACCGCAAGAGAGCTTGAAGGGAGCCTCGCCTTGCCAGCCGTTGGGGAGGACCTTGCGTAGGTCGTAGCGGATGCTGAATCGCAGCTGGGGCATGGACTTGCTGCCCTCGGGGCACCAGTTGGGGGTGCCGTAGTCGCGCGACTTGTAGGCAGTCTCGAGGGTTTGCTCGTTGACGCATTGAGGGAAGTAGAGCAGCTGCTGAAGGTGGGTGTTGCAGGTGCCAGTGGGGAAACCGTTAGCACCGATGGGAACAGGCTGACTCTCACAAGTCCACTCAGCCTTGGCCTCGGGAGGCATATCAGCCTTCGTCTTAGCCAAAGCGTCACCAGCTACCATCTTCAGGTTTTGAGGAATAGCAACCTCGGCAGGTGTCTCGCCGAGGTTGTAGTAAGCGCTGAAGCGCATGACGGGAATAGGCTCGTAGTTGGTTCCATCGGCGGTGTACAGAGGCGTAGGGATCCAGTAGACCGACAGATCGTTGGGGTTCTCAGCGTTGGTGCAGCCCTTTTGAAGCTCGGCGCTGGTCTTGGTGTCGACGGTAACGGCATCGGAGCCGAAGAAAGAGTGCAAATGGGACTTGTCATGCTGGCCGGGGAACACAATCGGGTCGATGTTCTTGAGCATGAAAGGAGAAGCAGCGTTGACTTGGGTGTAAGCCTGAGCGGCGCCCACTAGGAGGCCAGCAGCGAAAAGAATGGAGGAAGACATGGTCAGTGAAGAAGAAATTGTCCAGACAAAATTGTTAAAAGTAAGTAAGTGTAGTTTAAAATGTAATGACAGTCAATGCCAACGAATGAAAAGAATAATGAAACAAGAGAACGAATGTTATTGTCTGAGTAGGGACTGAGAAGCAAGAGACACAGAAAATGCGCAGATCACGTCGAAATCATGGTGTTTTAATACATAGTAGACCTTGAAATGCCAAGAACCATATGCATCCCCAAGTCAATATCGTTCCTTTTCTTCACGATGCAATCTCCGTCATTGTTTCAAGCTGAATTGGCCTGGATACGAACAAACTGGGGCACAGCTCTATTGTTATTTGCGGAAGAATTGAACAGGACGAGTTTGTAACAAGGAGCCGCATCGCGACTAAATATTATTGGTCAGTCAAGGTGCGCCTAGAAACATCAGAAACGTTAGACCCTGCGATAAGGTTTTGAAACAAGGAGAACTTCTCTATCTGGTGGTTTCCGTGTTTCAACATGCGGACAATACTGCTAAGCGAGACTGGGCGCTACGGTGGGAAGAATGCCTTTAAGCGCTGTATTTCTCACAATTCCTGGTGTTATAGCATGGAGAATATGATTCGAGTTACATTCGGATGACAAGAATTAAAGCTTTATCTTCAACGGGTCATTCCATGCTTCCGGAGCATTTATCGTGGGTTCTAATGCCTTTGTGCTGCACCATAGCCGAATCATCTATCCGATTCATCCGGAGCTTAATCTTGGCGAGAATCAATTCTCCTGATATTTCCCTGCGTCTTAATGCTTCACATATAGAGCTAATAATTGCTTTTGACTAAAACGGCAGTTCAGCCACTATTTTCTGTCCGCGTATCCCGCCTGAAAACAAGGTTGTGAATGGTCCTTCAGTTGTCGATACGCGTATTGAACAAACGAGTTTTCGGTAATGAGAATAGGTAAATAGTATAAAATTGAGACCAGAAGGCTTCCGTGTTAATAAGCTGGGGTTCTTTCCTGCTCTTCTCATTGAACTTACAACAGACTCTTTTTATAAACGTTTGGTTGATCATGGTGGTCATGTTTTCGGCATCCCACAAGATTATGGCGCACCATTGCCCAGTATATTCATGATTTGACCATACATCTATCTACAGCTTGATATATCGATATTGGATCTATATCTTTACAAGTGTTGTCAGGACTATGTACTGTCGCAAAACATACAAGGCTGCTGCGTATTGTATGTACCGGGTAGGATAACGGTGATAAGTGCATCAATTCAAGTAGAAAACATCAATGGTTACCATCATTGTCAATAAACCAATCCCTGATTATAAATGAATTTAGTCCATTTCCATCAATATTCGATAAAGTTCGTATCGTTTGTGCTTTGTTAATTCCTTTTGT
Organism: Fusarium nelsonii; assembly: GCA_014898925.1. Classification (NCBI taxonomy): domain Eukaryota; kingdom Fungi; phylum Ascomycota; class Sordariomycetes; order Hypocreales; family Nectriaceae; genus Fusarium; species Fusarium nelsonii. Next base: position 298,522 of record JAAVUC010000117.1, on the reverse strand, counting down.
CTGTATCACCACAGACATCAACTGATATCTCGATCCCAAACCCAAATGTGAACGAACGACCAATCCAGTTTAGTGAATTTGAGTGGGTATGACATCAAAGGTGCAAAAGATCTCTGCAAGTGATACAAGGTATGAAACGATCTCAGATAAAATCACAAACACATTTCCACTGAGATGATGGATTTTGAAATGAGGTATTGTAAATGACATTGGCCAATTAGAAACCAGCTTGATCATGTTATCTCCAACGCTAGAACCTCTTCCACATCCTAAGTCACAGGGTCGGTTCAGCCACTCGTCGGATCGACACACGTTCTAGATTACCCCAATCTATCATTTTAGTAACTGCGAACTACAGAAAACATCCAATCAGAACACAAACACTAGATAAGTCTATCGAAAAGGGTTCAGAATCTGGGGCACCTTCTTGAAAGGGAGCCGTCGGGTTCTCTAGCCTCATTCTCCATAGGGCAGTTTTCCGCCATCCCACCCAAATACACCAGAACAGAACAAGTCAATTGGGCACAACACCCTAAATAAGCTGATAGATAATAAAAGCCATAATTATTTGACCCCGAGTACCTCCCCTGATTCATTCATTTGTACCTCAGATAATTGACATCTCTCCCTTCTCATCTCCCATCACATCACACAACTTGCCCACCATGCGATCAAAACGAGTCATCTCCATCGTCACCTGCCATGCTGAGGGCGAGGTCGGCGATGTTGTTATCGGTGGTGTCATCGACGTGCCAGCTAAGACGATGCACGACAAGCTCATCCGCTATATGGCTGAGAAGGATGATCTACGAAGGCTTCTCCTCCAAGAGCCCCGTGGTCGTCTGGAAATGAGCGTGAACCTTATCACCCCTCCTTGCCGCCCTGACGCCGACGCTGGTTTCCTTATTATGGCTCCTGGTGACTGGGTCCCAATGTCTGGTTCCAACTGTGTCTGCACAACTACTGTTCTTCTCGAGACGGGTATCGTACCCATGGTTGAGCCTGTCACAACAGTGAGACTCGATACCGCCGCTGGATTGGTGGTGGCTACTGCGGAGTGCCAGAACGGAAAATGCAGATCCGTTTCTTTCGACAACGTTCCGGCTTTCGTTTACGCTCTAGACAAGGAAATCGAAGTCCCCGGCATAGGCGTAATTTCCGTTGATATCGCCTACGGAGGGCAATGGTACGTGCTTGTCAAGTCAGAAGCACTAGGTATCAGAGTTGAGACCATCAATGCCGATCGTCTTGTTGATTTCGGCAAGAGGATAAAGGAGGCCGTGCTAGCAAATTGCATGCCTACACACCCAGAGAACCCAGCTATTTGCGGTATCAACAACACTATCATCACAGAGCCTTTGGAAGATGGCCCCAACGGCAAGATAGTCAAGCATACTGTTGTCGTGACACCCGGTCGTCTGGACAGAAGTCCCTGTGGAACTGGAAGCTCTTCACGTCTAGCTATTCTTCACGCCAGGGGGCTTGTAAAGGAGGGCGAGGAGGTTACATTCAGAAGTATTATCAACACTGAATTTGTTGGTAAGATTAGGGGTACCACAAATGTGGGTGAGCTTGATGCAGTGTTGCCCACGATCAGGGGACGGGCTTGGATTACGGGTGAGAAGAACGTGCATCTTGACCCTGAGGATCCTTTCCCAACAGGTTTCCTACTTCAGTAAATTTAAATAAATATCGAATAACGAAGCAAATATTTAATGCCGAAACAAATTAGCATCTGTTTTCATAAGTGATGTAGAACGCGATCAACACGTGGACGGTCAAGAAATGTGATATGGTGTGAACTGGGTGAACAAAGCCTCAAGCTTTGATTGAGCTTTTTAAAAACCATACACGGTAAGAATATACTCATAGGAACATTGTTATTCAAGGCAAATATGTTACCATCGAGATAGCTGACGTGAATAGTATGGTACTTTGCTGTACTTTGAACTACTACCCAGGGCTGACCATACTTTGGTGCTTCACGTCTATCGTTGCAAAAGGACTTCTCAACGCCCAAACTACGGGCTTGTTTAATCAGCTTCTACTTAATCAACTTAACCAAACAGACTTCATGAGCTAGACTATACGGGATCTCTCAAACGTACAAATTTCTAAACAAGGCTATGCTAAGTATTACAGTCTATTAATTTTACAACTTCGATCGAGGCTCAGTGACCTTGCCGACCAGCTCAACCACACCCTCAGCAACTCCATAAGATGCCATGTAACCCCATCCAGAGTGTCCGTAGTTGTGAATCACCCAAGTCTCGTCGTCCAACTTCTCCTCCTCTAATCTCATTCCGCCTTTTCGGTAAGGACGAAATCCCACGCCATGTCTGATGATGTTCAAACCAGTAATACCCTTTCCACCAGCAATATCAGGCATGAGGTCCACGACTCGTTGCATGATACGGTTCGCGGTGTTGGGACAAGGGTTAGGGTCCCAGTTGCCGATCTGATATGTTCCTCCCATAACGGTACCTCCACCAGCGGCTCTTTGCATAGCATAGATCTCCTCGCCACTCTCATCAAGGGCGCTCGAGCACATGAAGAGGGGAAGGTTTTTCGGTGTTTCGTTTCGCACAACAACGACTTGGCCTCGTGCAGGAGCAACGAGGGGATCCTCCACACCGCCGAGTTTCAATGAACCAAGGCCAGTCGCGTTAACAATAATGTTGGCCTTCTTGCCAGTGTGGCTGAGATACTTGGCTTCGTTGATGTTTGTGAGAATACCGCGCTTGATGACGACTCCGTACTTGAGACATTGGCCGAGTAACCAGGGCAGGTAGATGGCGACGTTGATGCAAACACCCTGGTACTGGAAACCGGAATCGTAGCCCTTGGTAAGTTCCTCGGGGGTGTTGTCTCTAAAGTTTTCGAAGATTTCCTTGAACCAAGGGTTGTCGGCGTAAAAGTTTGTTGAGAAACCAGATCCTCCAGACTGCATATCCTGGTCACGACGAAGGACATGGGTTGCTAGTATGTGGTTAGTGACTATTTAGGGCTACGTCTTGTGGAGAAAATCTTACTCTGGTAGTGAATGCCTGCCTCGGGAGTTTCATCTACGAGCTTCTTGAGGGCGATCCAAGTTCTTCTCTCCCATCGGCTGGCTTCCTTAGGGGCTAGGCTGTGATATTTCTGTGAGAAGAGTGAAATATGAAGTGAGAATAGTTACTTACGGAATGACGTTGGCTCCAGCCCATGGTGAAGCATATTCGGCGTCGGAATCACCAGGCATGTGCTTGCCTACAACAGTGACTGTGTTGCCCTCCTTGGCCAACAGCAGTGCTGATGTGAGGCCTATCACACCAGCGCCTATGACGACAACAGTGTTTGACATGTTGATTAGGAGATTAAGACAAATATTAGATATCGTTCGCTAAAGAAAATAGAGAATGACAACAGCGTTGAGAATAATGAAGTAAAATATATACAAGAGGCTGAACCATTTTAAGAGCCATTCATTCGTCTACAAGCGGCTGATCACTCATTGCAATTGATTGGCTATCTCGCGGATGCATGCCTTTCTTGACAATGTGGACCGTATCGTACGTTTCCTCTCTTGAAAAGGGCATCTGGGGCAAACTGGGGTAGTCTCGTTATCTGGGGCCGCTAGTCTTGTGCGGGGTGGACTCGACAAGCCATCGACTCTCGCGCTGGCTTTCCCAAAGTTGAAATGGTCTGAGTTGTCGTGTGACTGGTAAAAGATAGCACTTGGTTGTTCTGGACCCGTAACAAGTGAAGCGATTCTAGAGGAATTGGCTGGGTCCTGATTGGCCTCTAACCGCTGTTGTTCGGGTTCGTCTAGACACCGGATGATTGGACAAAGTCTCGGAACATAGGATATATAATTAATTCTGTTCTTGGCCTCTAGCAAAGATGATTGCGAAACTCAACAGATAATCCAGACACCGTTGTCATCAGAAGTAACCGTCTTCCCACCAGAACTATCAAACCACTGCCTTCCGCCTTCCCCATGGTCTCGGCCATAGTCGCGGATTCCGGATTATCAGAAAACCATACATAAACTTTCTGAGTAGGAATAATCTCATAATGGAAAGTCTACTGCGTGACTCTTATAAACGTACTTCACTTAGTGTTTCACTGTGTGTCAAGATATGGTTAAACTATACTTAAGTCAACTTTCAACACATCTACTCTTCAGATCCAACTCCGCTAGCCATAGCTGTTTCCCATATCTCGCTCATATACCAATCTTTAACTTTTGAAGGCGGCCACAAAACATTTGACAGCACCCCTCTCACATCCTCCCACGTACACAATCCCATAGCCTTACTCTGATTCCTCACCGTACTCTCGAGAAACGGCCTAAAGCCAGGTTCCGAATCCATATCTCCCTCTTTCTCGTGCTCATAGACGCTGACCAACCCGAGGAATGATTGCCAGAACGCTATGTCCGTAGGTTGCGATAACTGGGAGGTTTCGATAGTGATCTCGCGCTGCAGAATGCGTAAGGAGTGGAGGAGTATCTCCCTCTTAAAGGGACGCCAGAGAATAACCACTTGTTCGACATAGAAATGCGTTGCAATGAATAACGCACACCACGATGTTCGGTAGCTCGAATCTTCAGGCGTGCTAGCCTCAGACCCATCCTCGTAAGTCTCGTAGGAGATCGAAGTCAAATGTGCCATGATGACACTGTCGTAAAATAACGAGGATGACCCGTACATCCAGAATTCATCTTGTTGATCAGAAGAGGGGTAATCGTCCACTCCTGATGTGGTGTCGCCAAAACATTTGATCACTGGTCTCCAGTCGACGTCGAGTAACTTTGCACCACTGTAAGGAGGGGTGAAGAAGGCTGGGAAAAGACGAACAGCTTTCAGTTTGAGGTAATGAGACAGCTTGCCAGAATGGAGGTGGAAGTTGTGAAGGAGGTGGATAACGTCGGTTGTGGGAAGGTTTGCTATGTCGTCGCCTTGACCCTTGGCGCGAGCGACGCCTTTAAGAACGCTTTTCAAGCCATTGATGAATGCTGAAGTCCTGCTTAAGTTAGATGATGTGAGGAGGGTTGGTAAGTCAGAAGGGGTACTGACAAGAGAAAATATCGATCTGAAAGCTCTTGATCAAGAGTCTTGTGTTTACAGGTTTCCTTGTCCCATGAACGATTTGAAAGAGTATAAATAATGCTCAGATGTGTTTCAGCCAGCAGCACATCACCACGACAGATCTAAGGTAATCAGAATGACTCCTCGTATAACTTGAACAAGCTTTACAAACCTCAGTGTAAGCCAAAGTAGCGATCTGTTTGGTCAGGCCAGCGACCAGCTTCGGATCTCCGCCAGACACCCACTTCCTCACCAGTCGTACAGTTTCGATCTTGTGATGAAGAAACGTTGACTCAAAATTTTGGAGACCACCAACATTGAAAGCCAAGTGTATTCCCGCCATGAGGACTGCGTTCCGAAGTGCCTCGGGATCTGAGATGATGAACGCAAGGCTACCTCATGTTAGAACAAGATACCACTGTGAAGAGGAAAATCTGTACTTGCCTGTCTTTTGTGTGGTCTTTTGGTGTCGCCCCAAACGTCAGGCCTGTCTGATAAACTAACAGTCCAAATCAGTACAGGGTCTGGAATCTAACACGAAAGTTACTCACAATAATGAAACAGTTCCTGCGATCTCAGGGGCATATTAACAGCGACGCAGCTGGAATTTACTGTCGAGCCCGAAAGAAGCAACTGTTTTACCAGATCCTGCTGCTTAGGTGCTTTTGTCCTTTTTGCTTCCTTGCAGATTTCCCATGGCGTCGTGCCCCGCCAAGGCGGAGCTTCGCCTGCCGCCTTCTCCAGCACTCTTCTCTCCCTAAGAGGGATCTTAACCGGAGGATACTCACAAGTTCTCTGACCTTTGGCACAGTTTTGGCTAACTAACAGTCAGAGTGTGTTGGAAGTAGTCAAAAGTAGTAAACTTACCACTGCGGTCGTTGTTCGCCACATCTGACTCTGCGACTGCGACACTCAGAACAACCAGCTCGGCTTCGCGTGTGTGCACGACGCTGTCGGACTTTAGCTTTACCAGCAGTTACGTCCTCGGTCTGCAGGTTTTCATTAGCGTCCTCGGGCATTTTCCTTCCGTCTCCTTGGATTAAGCTTATTTGGCGTAATCACAATGATGCAAAAGAAAAAGAGGATGGAATGCAACACAGGCAGCAAGGTCTGTATTGAATAAGGCTGCAGACCTCGTAAGCACTAAACCAGGCTCAGTATATGCAAGGATTGGGGTCCGAAAATTACTGTTATTGAGTGACCTGCCACTCTTGGCGTGAGGAATTCTTTATCCGGCGACATTGTAAGTACTTCTGTAAGAACGATGGCAAATTTCGCATTCGGTTATTGTAATGGTGAAACTTGGCATCCAACATCTTGGCGCTTCTATCGGCCGAGTGCAATGCTCCGTACATTCTCTTCTATTCATATCCTGGTATCATTTAGTCTAATAACTCGTCCAAGTCTATCCGTAATACCCTGTTCTATTAGCATCCCCGTAACCCTCCATTAAGAATTCCACATCGGGCCATCCAGCCATGTCCATCTCGTTTCCTGGTATAAGCTGCGCCATCGATCCCTCAATTGTTCCAATTCCTGGGAATGGAAGGAAGTCTAAAAGTCCGTCCATCGATCCGAAACTTGGTCCTTGACCCGGGTTCTGCTGTGGCTGCGTCTGCTGTGCTGGCCAACCTGGAGGATAGGGCATGTTGTTCGTGTTTATGCCCTGTGGAGGAAGATTCGATGCAGCTGGTGGATCGGTCGGGTTGTTGGCGCACTCTGAAAATGTATCGACAACTTGAGCTAGTCGCTTCATTGAGCCGCACTTGTCGGTGTGATTGATCACGTTTCGTAGAGTCGCTACTAGACGTCTGATCTTGCTTTGCAAGGCTACTTCGTCTGGTCGGACCCCCTCAACTAGCTCTCCAGGACCTAATCGAAGTAGCCGAAGGATCAATATCATAGCCGAACAGTAAGCATAAAAGATATCAAGTCCGGAAAGACCGTTTATAACATCGAAATGGTCGAGGAGGATCATGAGGTAGCTCAGTTGACAGGCGTGCTTCACACACAACGCAGCGTGCGTGGGGACCGGCGTCTTGGGCTCTCCAGCATCGGCTTTTCGTGTTGATGCTACATCGCGAAGTAGCAGTGGCCGCGTGGCCACAATAGCGATATAGTGGAACTGAATGTGCAGAAGTAACACAGCACGAAGTTGTGCCTGTGTCTTCCAAGCCAGCGACACCTTGAGCTCCTCCATATCCACAGCGCCCTCTTCATCAATGGAAGGCAGCGTACGACCCTCCATCTTAATCCAAGAGACGTCCAGTCCCGGCGCTTTTCCAATATCCCTTTTCCATCCATCCAAGGCATTCATAACCTCATCTAATTTCGGTCCCGGGCTTCGATTGACGCCATGAAGTAGTCTCGTTCTCGCGAGGATAGCTTGAAGTTTGATGGACCATGATACAAGTCTGGCATCAGTCCCTATGCCGCCTTCCACAAAGTCTTCCCTAGGGGGAACGACTTCGACGTCAAGTTCCTGCAAGCCGCTGGGTCGACCGAGACTTGAAGCAAGGAACTGTTCAAATGAGTAAAGGGTGCAGAATACCCATTTTCTGACTTCTCTTTCGAGCGGCCTGAAGGACGAACTCATGTCTAAACGATGGAGGCCAAGAGCGAAGGAGATGCGAGTTGCCGTGCCTGCAATGTTCCACGCGGCATTCCTCTCATTGTTATTATGTAGGAACAATGATAGCAGTAACAAGACTCGGACATTGGTGAGGGAACACTTTGAGATGAACTGGGGTAGTAGAGCTCTGGCCACAGTAACTGAGCGTCGTCGTAAGCCAGAATGGTCAATGTTGGGAATTGAGCGATCGGCAATTGAGCCAAAGGCGACAATCATGTGAAGACATCCAATCCAGCCCCAGTCAGGCAATTGAAGCGGTCTGGAGTTTGGCATACGGGAGCCTCGCCGAGCTTGGACAATAAATAACTCGTACTCTTCTTCAAACGTAGCTCGATGAAAGAGAGGAAAGTCATCGTGGACATTCTTGAAGTATGACTGAATGAGCTGTTCCAACACCTCGTTTGGAGGAAACTGGCCGAGTATCTCATCCATATCGGCGGTGGGAAGACGCGTAAAGTCGCGCGCAATGGCAGATGTCATGGACCCAGGCGAGGGCCCATCTTGAGGCGAAAGCGCTGTGCGCTGTGGTGGCTCATCGTCATCTTGTCCATCAGCTTCAAGGAGTCGACTTGTATTGTCTTGCGTGAACTTGGTGACACCCTCGCGACCAGGAGTAGGGTGATTGTTATTCGAATCGACCAGATTTCGAAGTTGATTCCAGAAATTGAGTGTTCCGGAAGGTCCGATGTAGTGTTCATGGCCAGAATTGTCTTTGACCAGTGACGATTGAGGCTCTTCGCTTTCTGATTTTGTCGGCGGTGATGTACCAGCAGCATGGTCATCTGCAGTAATAATCTCCGGTCCCGTCGACGGCGTACGTTCATTATTTAGTGGACTTTGTACTAGTTCCTCAACTTTCATGAGCTTGCGATTGGGGTCAGAGATGTTGGGCATTTTGTAGCCCAGCCGCTGACCCAATTGCGCAAGGTCATTGACTGTGTCGAGCGATTCATCTGGGAATGCGCCTTTGACGAGAGCTTCCAGACAACGGTACCTAATTATAAAATTAAGATCAACGAGACCATAGCTTATACGATGGGGATGGATCGGCACCTGTCGCTTAGATCATCGACACTGCCGTAGAAGCGCGTCTTACGCGGCGCGGTATATAAACAGGTGACGTTGTGTTCGACACAATTTACACAGCCTGTACCCGAAGGATCAGGCACACACTTGCACCTTCGCTTAGGCAAGTAAACAAACAAAGAATCAGTGCCAAGTCTTCTTTCGTCTAACAGTGGGGATAGAGATTGTTACACAAGAGAGTCTAGAACCACATGTCACTCACCTTTCGACAACGATCACAGCTCTGTGCGTTCCTCTTACGAGATTCGTCAGGGATACGCCTTAAGCGACGTTTGGCGGCTATCGCTGAGGATTCCGACGCGGCTGCTGATGCTGACATGGTTGACTCTGACTCTGACTCTGCAGTCCTGACTCTCCAGCGAATGCAAGAGGGAGGCATTCATCGAATCGATGCTTCCTCTGGCTGGCTGGGGGTTGGGAGAATGAATGGAATTGAGCGGTCTCGGATACTTGCCGCGGGTGGGACGGCCGGATGTATACTTCCGGTAGTAGTCGTAGATGGCGTCAGACATAAACAGCCGCTGGTTGAATGAGGGGAATACCAACAATTACGGCAATTAACATCAAACACCATCAAATGCTTTATTCATCGTCTAGTTGTGAGTTGCTGTGTTCAACATGTTGCTTCGTCGGGTTGTTACTCCATCAATCATTAATCATTCCAAGTCCTATCTCACTGCCAAGACTCGGTTCAGAATGGCTAGCACATTAACCCTGCCAGACTCTAGAACATTGGCATATTCTTTAGACCCTTCCACCAAGTGTACTAAGGCCCCAGTTATTATTCTTTCCAATTCTCTTCTAGCACCGCTACCAGTATGGGACCATGTTGTCAAGGATCTCAACGACAATGGCTATCACACATTACGATATGACCAACCTGGTCACGGAGGCTCATCGGCGCCTAAAGACCTAAGAAGTACCACGTTTGACTCTATTGCCGAGGATGTCCATCATCTTATAAAGACATTGCGTATCAACAAAGTACACTCGTGGATTGGTGTTTCGATGGGTGCTTCAACTGGTGTCTACTTCGCGACAAAGTATCCCAACGTTATTCGTAAACTCGCCATCTGCGATACCATTTCCTCATCGCCTGTCAATGCAGGCACAGAGGATACATTTGGTCCTCGCATTGCTACAGCTCGAGAATCGGGTAATCTAGATTCAACTATCGAAAGCACGCTTGATCGATGGTTCGGCAAGGACTGGATGAATGCAAATCCGGAAGAAACCAAACGCATGCGAACCGTCATGTCCGGTACAACCCTTGACGGCTTCGAAGCGTGCTGCAATGCTCTCAAGAGCGAAACATTTGACTTGAGGCCTCTTTTTGGAAAAGTTGGTGCATCTGTTGACGAAGCTATCTGTGTTGTTGGCGAGAAGGATGCGAATCTACCAGAGACTATGGCAGAGATGCGAGATGAGATTCAAAAGGGTTTCCATTCTGTCAGTAAGGACACGAAAGTTAATCTTGTCGTTATCAAGAACGCTGGGCATGTTTCGTTTATAGATGGGTACGAGCAATTTGTGAAAGAGCTAGGCAGGTGGTTGGCACAGCGAAGCACTACAGACGATGTTTATGATTTTAATGAACTCAAATCCTTATATGAAGTTGTCAATTAGACCCATCTGACTGGATCAGTTCTGCTTGATCATGTTATTCAAAATCTGTTTGCTGTCGAGGCACGCCAAACTAGTAACTTTTACGCCGTGAACTGTCTTGTATCTGCATAGAAATACTGACTATCCTGCACTACATGATATTGAGATGGATATAATTAGTCTTTAAAGAATAAAAAGCAAGAGCTGTACGGATCCATACGGAAGAATCCAAGTGTTGAATTTCCCACTTCTTACCCTAGACAAACTCACTCTCAACAAGGTCATCAAATCGCTGATGCAGTGAGACGTATTCAGGCACAATATTCAACGGATAATAAAAAGGATCATCGGCGAACTTCAAAGACAACATATGCATGATGCTAATGCAATGCGAGCAACTCTTTGAGGCAATCCAAACCATCTCTGACCCCTGGCGCCATCAGCATCGGCGAACAAAATAACCGAGGTGTGGGACTGTCTAACCGAAGCTTAGCTCACCGATCTGCAGAAGCGAAGCGAGGTAAATCTGATAACAAAAAGAGTTGGCCGACGTCAGCTCTCATGCAAGACAAGGGCAAGGATTATTTGTTGTTCGATATTGCATGGGATAACTAGTTTGTAAACATGCATGCATCAGTTCGCCGAAGCATGCTGTCATCGTGATATCACGCACGGTTGGGGTGACATGTCACTGTATCCCTGTACCTGAACTACATGAGAAAATATAAGCACTGTTGCGTGGAAAGCTTCCTTCTATCCGGGCATCATTAATTCGTTATATAAAAGCAGGGTTGTTCTAGTAATCAACACAGTTACTCCCCCCTTGGTACCGTCATGACAGGCGGTTCAAGCTTCACCGTCCTACCATGTTTGATCAACTCTGTAGCCTGCATAAAGAACGAGTCAATTCTCAAGATGACAGGTCTCAAAAATACTTGTGCTGCTTCGTCATGCGTAGCACCGAGTCTTTGCAAGGATAGATGAAATTTCTCCAATAATCTGTAAGCTGCCTCGATATCTCGGGGGTCACTCGCTAAAAGGAACAAGTATATCAGGAAGTTGCCGCAAAGGATAAGTTGTGATCGGGCAACTAGAGGGTATTAGCAAGAACAAATGATATCTGGGGGTGTGACCAATTAAAACTTACAGCGACCCCAGAAGCTCGTGAGTTCTTCCTCGGTGATATATGACATGAAAGTGGTGAAGAGCTCAAACTCGGCGAGCGCTGTGGAGAGCCATCTTTGCAGATTCGAGCCAGGTGTTACCTTTGCGGCTCTTGTGGCGGGGAACATCAGACCACGAAAAAGCAATACCTGCGTCGCAAAGAAAGAGATGTGCAGGGGTCCTGATAGCTGTTAGACATGATCGGCCAACTTTGAGGATATCATACCATTGTGAGCGTAAGGCCTCACGGTTAAGCAGCTCGGTATTAGACTCGGCCATTCCTTGAGCGTTTCTCGAATGGGTATCAGTTGCGTACGCGTCTGCGTATTTGACCGCACACCACTATTGCATATAAGTCACTGTACAAAGACTCTACTGGGGGTGAACTTACTGGCTGCAGTCCAGGATAGCACGCATCTCTCTTGACACAGTGATCTGCTCGAGGAAGCGAGCACCATCAACCACACGAAACGTGGCATCCTCAGGATCAATCATGTATTTCAGATCATCAGGGATATCCTCCCCGCACCGCAGATCGTCCATGTCAGGCGGCGAAGTCGTGAAAGACTCATAGCTGATATGCGGAGGATTGCCATGGCTAACTGCCGACCAACAGTCTGTGTAAAAGACAGCCCACCAGAGCTTCTTCCGTAGCCTCTTCTCCCATGGTGCAATGTTCCACTTGCCAGGATCCTGGTGCAGGCCGAGCATCTGCGCGACGGACGTCGCTTGGCACGCCATCACCCAAGTATAGGGCGTTTCGACGCTATCTATCTCGGGTGGCTTCATATGTATCAGCAGCAGGCATGACATTAGTCGAGACAGATTAGGCGCCTCGAGTTCCCGTCGCAGCGCCTCTTGGGCACTGTTGGTCAGCTCATGCTGCTTGAAGGGACATGGGATCCTTGCGAGCTGGGCATCCTGGGACCAGAAGACACAGGCCAGAGCATAAATGGCGCCCCGTAATGAGGAGGGTATCTCGAGCTTGGCCGTTGCGTACTGCCGAAGGAAGCGAGTCTTGTGAACAACGGGGAACCCTACGTGGACGTGGCGGAAGTAGAGCCGCACGAGGGCCGGGCCGTGGGGCCAGACGATGCGTTCTATAGTGTCCGAAGCAACCTGAGTAGCCTCGTTCTTGTGGTCGGGGAACTCATCCAGCAGAAGCAAGAAGTGCATCGGGTAATCATCCTGATCAGGTCCGCCGTGGTAGACTTGAACAAAGTTGGCATCAATACCTTCTCTTTCACTGAGTAGCACCGATCTAAAGGCGTCAAGAAAGTAAGGATCCTGCTCTGAGGCTAATGCCATAGCATGGGCTGTTCTGCCCGGTACATCTTCAAGGGCATATACAGCTTCCTGATTAGGTTCAAGGCGGGGTGGATCAAGGCTGAGGCTATTGGGGGCTGAAGGACTCTGACCAGGAATAGGCGGGAGATGGGGACGGACGAGGCCATTGTGTACAACGGCGGCCGACTCATACCTGTTGCGGTTTGCTTCGGAGGCTGCGGAGGGAGAGATAGCAGAGGTAGAGACAGAGACGGATGCTGTTGCCGAAACTGCTACTGAAGCTGGACTTGTTGGGTCGTAACTCTTGGACGACTCAGCAGCTGAAGGAGACGGTACTCCGGGACCAGGGATAATATGTCCCGAAGCAGAAGAAGGTCCGGGCCGATGACCCAAACTGTCGGTATCGGAGAGGGATTGGCATACTAAACCTCTGCTTTTACAAAACAGGCCTGAGTTACGGGTGACGCAATGGTTAGTTCAATGGAGTTACAGTACAGTATAGTAAAGTAGGTGTGGCTTAACGGATGTGTTAAGTGTCAAGGATAGATAGATAGATACGCCCGCTAAAACGGTAGCGAATAATAGGATTGAGTGGCAGTGGTGATAGTGACAGTGATAGTGGGGTTGATTTGGATGGAAAAATTGGGTGCCTCTCACATGGGGGCTCAGCAGTAATGACACAAGCCGTTTTACGGCGACGACACGCATCGCAGGGCCTGTTCTTGCGACTTCTGGGCTGACGCGCTTTACCAAAGTTACTGCGAATGCTGAACTTGCGCGAAGTGGTCGAGGAAGTTGCCCTTTCGGGATGTTGATCCATCGAAACGTTATCCATGGAATGGTCCATAGTCAAGTCAAGCCTGTAATAGTAGTGTATGGGTCTTGGGGTCAGGTACCCGAAGCCAGCCGTAGAGACCAGACGGGATGGTAAGGAGGAAGAGAGGTAGGGCGTGTGCGTTTGCACGTGGAGACACACACACACTGGAACGAACAAAAAGAACAAAGGCACTGCAGAAGGAAGGAAAAAAAGAAGCGAGTTCGTCGGCGAAAAACTCGCGTGATGGAGGGATGGGGGGAAAGATAAGTTGGCCGACAAGGGGGGGCTTTTGAATTCCCAGGGATGGTTCTCAATGGTTTCGGCACTTGATGGAGCGGCGTGTCCGTAAGCAGTAAAGATGAACCGACAGAGTCTAATTACGTACTAGTTCTTGATCCTTCAGCAAATTATCGTCGCGGAAACAAATTTGGACCTTCTGTAGCACTGTTGGTTCAGGTCTAGACAGACGCGGCTTGGAGATGAGATCCCAATCGTGGGTGAAGATCCCTGAGCACAATTGAAGATCTCAATACAGGGTCTACCCAAGAATAACATGTGCCTGAATCATGGATCTGGTCCCAGCGTTGTGGGAATGAGTAGTTATAATACATTACTTATTGTACAGGTAGGTAATTTTAACAGAAAACTTTAAAACAAAAGGCTCGCAATCCAATCAATCCAATCGCCTCAACATCAAACATCTAATTTAAACAGACGTCGCCAGGGAGTTGGGACCCTTGTTGTGCGGTATGATGTGTTCCTGGCTCCCAGGCTCACCCTCAGTGTAGGGCATATTCCAGCTGTCGTGGTACATTTGCTGCGTATCTTTCGCCGAGACGCCGTCTTTGACAAACTCGTCGAACTTCTCCTCTGGCACAACCAAGTGAAGAACGTAGTAAACGACTGCACTGATCACAAAGCCAAAGAGGTAATTGAGCCTGTACAGCTCAATTGCGCCGTCTGAAATGTGCACGGAGGGATTGACTGCCGCGATAAAGCCCGGCATCTGAGGTGCGACGCCTACAATCCACTATGAGGTCAGTTAGTTAAAGTCCGGCCGTGAAGATCCATAAACTCCGTGTCAAAGCGTAACTTACCGCTGCAAAAGCACGCCAATTGACGCCCGCACTATACCAGTAAATGCTCTCACTACGGCCCACATAGAGATGGTCAACGTTGATCTTGCCTTTCGCCACCAAATTGTAGTGGGCGACCATGAGGCCAGTCATGGGAGCAAGAAAGACGCTGTATCCCGAAAGGACCGTGAGGAAAACGGTAGCTGTGTTGACGAGTCGCCATGGGTTGACGATGGGACTGAGAAAAGCCATCAGGTACGCGCCGCGACGAATGTTGATGTACCGGGGGAACACAGAGGCCAGGTCAATGCCGCCAGACAGTGCATTGCCTGGGAGATTACTGCCCATTTGTGAGATGGACAAGGCGAGACCGGAGAAAAAGACGGCTGCTCGAGTACCTGCGGTCGGGTCCTTGGCCAGCATGGCTGCGAGTAATGTAGGCGGGTTCCAGATAGCCTCGCCCATTCGTTTCTGTGTAGCAGCTGTGACCAAAATACCAATAACAGAGGCGCCAATACTGTAGAGTGGAAAGGCAACCATTTGGCCCCAAATTGCATCTCCCGGTTTTCTCGCAAGACGCGCATAATCATTTTGATTGAGAATGCCTGCCGCAATGCCTCCAACAGTCGACATAATACCCGAGATCAGAAGCCAAGCAACGCTATTCGGGCCACCAGTTATCGGAAGAGGCGTGCTGTCGCTGATGGTGTCGCCAAAGCCATCAGATCCCATCGTCGTGAGGGCCCATATCAGGAGTACCAGGAAGAAGACGAGAGTCACTGAGCTGGCAAAGTAAAAGAACTTTTGTATCTTATGCGGTCGGATCCAAAGGAATGGCAGCGTGACGATACAGAAGATGAAGTACGACAGGAACTGAGCCGATGTCATACCAGTCGAAGCGGGAATCGTATTGGGGATGTGTTTCTCGAGAGCGGGATCCCATGATAGAAGCATGAGATATGTGCATTGTCCGCCGACCCATGATTGGAAGCCATACCAAACTGTGAATGTTAGTTGATGTCTGTAAGGTCGGAGGGTAAAGCAAGCATACCGAGGGAAAGGAAGATGCGATTCCAGATGACGAATTGGGAACCCCAAATTCCCCAAACTGCTCTGCTAAAGACAGGGAATCCAACTGCGATTGTTAGCCACCAACAGAGCCTTCAAGCAGTAACAATTGACTACTTTTTGGGTAAATACTTACTGTGATAATAAGCACCGGCCAAAGAAGCAAGAATCAGCGCAGCCGTCGCGAGGATATTACCCAGGATAATGGCAATGATGGCCTGCCACCACGTCAAACCCAGAGGAATAAGAGCGCTTCCTGTCAAGTAGGTAGCGATGTTGCAGTTGATGAGGAGCCCTGTTCCATGTTGCATACAGCGGTCAGAAATCGGCAAAGAAAAGAAGTCGCTTATGCAGCATGCATTGCATTGCATGCATGTCTTGCTTTATCCTGACAAGATGGAAATACGAAGAACCAACCAAGAAAGAGAGGAAATACATGCGAGATCAAAACATACAGAAGTTATGGAACGTTAGAAATGTCCATGTTCGTCTTTCGCTTGCTACTGGTCTAACATCTTCGTTCTATTTGGCAGGGTGTCAATTCGGTTCAGCTGAATGGACGCGTTGGGATTGGAGTCGGTCCAGAAGGGAAGAATGAAGAGAATGCGACGTGACGTACGATGAACCGCGAGCCACGCGGTAGCTCAATGCGCTGAAGGAGATTCGTCAAAGCCATGAGACGCACGTCGGAATAGCCTCAATCGGGGAAAACAGTACAATGAAGAAAAAAGAGCTTCTAGATCGATCGAGAAAAACGCCCTGTCGGAGTAAAAATCAAGATTCCAAGATCAATAGTGTGGACAGTAGCCTCGTTTTTTTTCTCTCTCTTTGGAACGGCTGACCTTGTTTGAAAGAGAAAAGGGTAAAGAAGGGGTTTAAGGGTATGGGGAATTGAATTGAATGTGGGAGAAGCCCCCCGGGGGAAACTTTTAGTTAGGAGAACACAGACACTAGAGACATCGCCCCGAAACTTTAGTTTTATGACTTGCGCTTCATCTTGCTCTCTATCTGTGGGTGCTCATCAATCAATCACTCAGCCTTATCTTTACAGATGAGATGATGAACTGACCCATTCGTCACTGGGTGCCATTGTTTTATCTGTATGTTTGTCTGCACGTACCAGGCCTGACCTGAATCCTACCCCAGACTCATCATTTCATAGAAGAATAATAGGGGCTTTTGGAATGCGGAAGACATAAACATACGGATACTTGACCAAGCCAAGAGATGCATTGGCCAATGAAGAGGGAAATTGAGAAGAAAAAAAGAGGGAAAAGATCGACAAAACGATGAGATTGCGATACAGATTCCGATTCCTGGGGGGGTCGTCTCCTAAAGGGTAAGGTCACCCTCGGAGAGAAGTGAGACTCCAAGGGAGTGGTTCAGATTTTGTTGGCTGCATGTACCTGTACCCAGCTTAGTTAGCTGCAGGCATCATCAGTACAAGCAACCAGAAACGAATCCAGAGACCAGAAACCCGGAGAGTAACTACCGCGAGATGGAGCATCGCATCAAACCCACCTCGATCGGGCAAGTTTGCTCCGCTTGGCGTCGGCCAACTCTTCTTTTTCCCATCTGGCCCCTCCTTCACGTCTTGACCATTGGAAGCGACAAGGAAATCGTCGGAGTAACTAAGTATTTTTTTTTTCTTCTTACCTTCTTCTTGTTCTTTTTTTCTCTCGTTTGTGCATACTTAGCTTCGGCGAAAAGGAAAGGGATACCATGATATGTCAGATCAAGAAATGGAGTGATACATAAAAGAAACTGAATGCCCTGTTTTTTAACTTCCCCGAGATGCCATCAAGCCATGCTATCAGGCCCGGCCCCAAACACTAACTGACTAATAAAACTTACTGGACTTTTGATCATCATCGCAATAAAACGAAACAAAACAAAAGGAAACAATGTCCTCCCTTTACCGAATTGGAGTTGATGTTGGAGGTACAAACACCGACGCCGCCATCCTCGACATCAGAGCCACAAACAACCCCGGTCGTGGCGTCCTGGCTTCTCACAAAGCGAGCACCACAAAAGACATCACCAGCGGCATTGAAGCGGCTATAAGAGCAGTCATCCACGACTCGGGTGTCGATCAGAGCTGCGTTCTCAGCGTCACCATAGGGACTACTCATTTCATCAACGCCCTCGTGGAAGCAGACGCCAGAAGACTTGACCGTGTCGCTGTACTAAGGTTGTGTGGCCCATTCACCAGACAATTACCACCGTTTGCCGACTTTCCACTTGGTCTAAGGACGATTCTTGACGGAGGAGTTTATTACCTTGATGGAGGACTTGAGATTGATGGAAGGGAGATTTTGCCATTGAATGAAGAACAGATCCGACAGGCAGCCAGGGATGTTGTCGCCAAGGATATTAACGTCATAGCTTTGGTGGGTGTCTTCTCACCACTCGACCACGACGGCCTCCACGAAGAACAATGTCGACGAATTATTCTCCAAGAATGTCCGGGCTTACAAGTTGTCTGCTCTCACGATATCGGCCCAACTGGATTTTTGGAGCGCGAAAATGCGACTATTCTCAACGCCTCGATACTACGCACTGGACATCGCGTGAAGAAGGGCTTTAAGCGTGCGATGAACCGACTTCAACTCACATGCCCTCTCTTTCTATCGCAAAACGATGGAACATTGATTGATGCCGAAACAGCGGCCGAGTTTCCGATCAAGACTTTTGCGAGTGGCCCGACAAACAGTATGACTGGCGCCGCGTTTCTTGCTGGGCTGGATCATCATAAGAGGGCCGACGAGTCAGAGGCTGAAGAGGAGGAGCCGCAAATTCTCGTCGTCGATATTGGAGGTACCACCACGGATGTCTGCGCCTTGCTCCCCTCTGGATTCCCCCGTCAAGCGCCTGGTTTTGTCGAGGTAGGAGGTGTCCGCACCGCGTTCTCAATGCCGGAGGTTGTCTCAATTGGTCTTGGAGGTGGAAGCAAAGTGCAAGTTGATGCCGAGACACAAAATGTGACCATTGGCCCTGGATCTGTCGGTCATTGCATACAGAAAGAAGCAATGATCTTTGGAGGCAAGACTCTAACAGCGAGCGATCTTGTCGTTGCATTGGGCAAAGTCAACCTGGGAGACCCATGTCTGGTTAGCGACGTCGCACCACTCATCGTGGAAAACGGTCGCAAGGAACTCAAGAAAATGCTTGAGAATGTCATCGAACAAATGAAGGTCTCTTCAGCGCCCGTGCATGTCCTTCTCGTCGGCGGTGGTGCCCTGCTAGTCACAGAAACTCTCGCCGGCGTGGACAAATGCATCGTGCCCATCCACCAAGGTGCAGCTAATGCAGTCGGTGCAGCAATCGCAAAGGTATCTGGCGAAATCGACATTGTGGAAATCCCCGAAGGACGATCCGAAAAAGTCATTGTCGACGCAGCGTGCGCTAAAGCGATCGATCTCGCCATCGCTAAAGGCGCAGCCAAGAACGATGTCAAGATTGTCGAGATTAACAAGATGCCGCTTCAGTACATGTCCAACGGGGCTCTACGGATACAAGTCCGCGCTGTCGGCCACTTGGCTATCCCCGAAGAACTCACGCCGCCGCCTTCGCCACCTGTAACGAGTATGCACGAATTCGACGAGGATGAGGGCGAAAAGGTCAGCGTTCCTGATGCTCTGACACCGACGTACAAGCCATCCCTGCACGTGGATCTCGACGCCTACAGACCCGATGTACAAGATGGAACATGGTATCTCTCCGAAGTTGACCTCGAAATGATCGCCACAGGGTGCGGTGTTCTAGGAACAGGCGGCGGCGGACCAACACACCACGAGTACCTCAAGAGCTTGGACGCGTTACGGAAGAATCCCGACAAACGGATGAGAGTTGTATCGCCCAGGACTCTTGATGACGATGCGATGGTTTGCTTTGGTTCGTGGTATGGTAGTCCGAGTGTGATTAACGAGCGCATTGCGGGTGGGAATGAGATTGTCACTGGGATCAATGCTGTTAACAAAGTCGTTGGAAACAAGACTTTTGACGGCATGTATATTGATGAGATGTAAGTATCGCAAAACTCAAGGAATTGATGGAAGCTAATGGGAGTAGTGGTGGCGGGAATGGTATGAGCGCTTTCCCTTCGGCTGTTCACTTCGACGTCCCCGTCGTTGATGGCGATGCCATGGGTCGAGCGTACCCAACCATGTATCACGGTAAGTCGTTCGATTCTCTCATCTTTAATTGCATTTACTAATTTTATGCAGCTACATTTAGTGTATACGGTCACTCTTTGACACCATGCGTTCTCTCCGACGCAAGAGGCAATGTCAGCGTAGTAATGGTAAATCCTCCATCACCACCGACTTTGTTCCATACTAACAAAACTAGAACACCGATAGCCCCGTCCGTTTAGAGTCCCTCCTTCGAACAACAACGATCGAGCTCGGTCTCGGCTGCGCAGTATGCGCCAACCCCCTCCCAGGTTCCGTCATCAAGTCGCATGGCGTTCCCAACACCGTATCTCAAGCGTGGTATCTCGGTCGCGCTGTGCACAATGCGCGACGGAAGAAGACCAGCTACGTGGACGCGATCGTAAGTTTATTGTGCTTTTGTGCGCGATTGATGTGTCGCTAATGAATGACAGTTCGATGTCTGCGCTGGAAAACTCCTCTTCACCGGCAAGATTGTCGACGTGAGGAGATACATTGGCGGCGGCTACACGATGGGCTCAGCCGTCATCGCGCCTCTCAGCGCCGACGAGCGCGAAACACATGGAGCGAGCAAACAGGTTGTCGCCGGTGGCGACAAGCATATGGTTATACCTTTCCAGAATGAGTATCTTTACGCCGCCCTCAGCGACGCCGACGGCTCAGAGGAGTCGCAAGAGGTTGTGTGCACAGTGCCCGACCTGATCTCCATTCTTGGTCAGGACGGCGAGGGCATCGGTTCTCAAGACTTGCGATATGGATTGAGGGTGAACGTCATCGCTTTACCAGCGCATCCGCTGTGGAAGACAGATAAGGGAATGAAGGTCGGTGGCCCGGAGGGTTTCGGGCTGAAGATGGGATATGTGGGTGTCGACAATGACTTTACCGAGGCGAGGAGCGTGATTGAGGAGTTTGGGTCATGAGATATGAACGTATGAATTTGCATTTAGCATGAGGCACGTTGGGTTATGACACGGACTTGAAGGTATTTAGAGGTTCATCATATGAGGAGTTTCTGGAAGCATAGCAGGATTAGGATGCTGGTTATACCATATTGACAATAGACATGTCATTTCGATAACTACAAGGTGACATAAATTGAGATCCGATAGTGTAAAATTATCTGGATAGCCTATTCATTGAAGGATTCTCTGGAATTTCTTTGTTGATTGTGAGAATAAGACCAACCTCAAAGAAGGTAGTCTCGGCAGCTGTTAGCTCCGGCAGTGTTCGACTTTCGGTGCGGCACGGACGGCGCGCTACATGTGGCAATCTTGGGGCAATTTAAATCGGACGGCGTTGAACATCTGGAGTAGAATCACTTGGTGAGGGATTGGCTGTTATCGTCAATCTACGCGTCAAGATGTTAGACTACCGGCAGATGCACGACCAAGCTTTTGCCTGGCGCAAGTTGGCGCGTACTCAGCCCAGGTCGCGTTGGCACGGGAAGATTGTACATACGGTCGCAAATGCGACAACAGAACACCAGTATTATAATCAGTTTAGTAGAAGGCTTCAGAGCCCTTGAAAGCTACTGGATTCAATTGATGGGTCAGAGAGCGACAGGTGTAGGCAGACGGGCAGCCCAACTGAGTACTCTCCGACCCTGTCTGGTCTGGAATTTGCTTCACCTTGTCAAGTCTGTCGCATGCTCTCGGGGACACGATGCAGCCTGACAAATATTAAAGTGAAAGAGGTTGGACTTGCATGACCTGACATCATCGATCACAATTGAAAAATCCTTCCGTCGGAAATAACAGGCCAAGCAATAAGCGTTGGTGTTGTGAGACTTGGCATTAACAACACCCGACTCAACTAAACTGCCCACCAAGAGCGCGCATGACAAGCAAACATCTTCCAGAACGCTGGACCGGAAATCTCAAAAGAGGAATACAACAGGAAGGGTTTTTGCGTAATTTAGGCAGAATGCGAAACAATGTGACAATGTTAAAACCCTATTAAGCTGTTGATTCTTGTCCATCACAGGACCCAAAATGTGGTTTGACCAAGAATCAGGCATTACCATCCCAGTCCTCTCTCACTTTGCACAGTATTTCTCGCCTGTCAAAACACAAACAGCGCATGTGACAAATTCAATTCTCCGCAAAGTATTAAGCTTCCCCATAGACCCAGATCAATTCTTGTGTCTCATTGCAGCGCTTATGTTCAGTATTCGGACCTATTTGTGTGTGGGGAGATCTGGGGAATACACGCGATGAGAAGTCAACTCGGATCCGAAATGAAAAGTGCCTTGATCGTGATGTGATCGGCATGACACCACTCATGCAGAACCTCGCCGAAACAGACATATTTTCAGCAGCCCTGGGATACGTGAATTGATTGCCTGGAAAGGATGTAACGTCACGGAGCGAGTGGGCTACAGCTTAGTAGAGATGATGGAGAAGTGGAAAAAGCCGGGGAGAGAATTGGGTCTTGGAGATTGTCGACACTTGAGCTTAAGTGAAAAGTCACCTAGACTGTACTTGCAATTGAGATACCCTTCTCACGATGTGTCGACAGTCATACAACAGTCTTCAGCGCTACACACCCAATCGACTCAGAAACTTGAAGGATTACAAAACTACGTCATCCTCAAAAAGCAATTGGTGCAATCTTTCGGTTACCACCGTCTCATGAACCCCAGACCGTTATCCCCGTGCTACATTGCATGGTCTGTCCAGTGGATCCCACCTCCATCCATCGTCCTACAGCACAGGCAATGATCTCCATCGCCAGAAGGCTCGGCATCGCATCTCCAAACCTGGTCGGGCACAATGTTCCACATCAAACGTGGTGAAGGATTTTCGTTACGGTGGTGGTGTAACCCGATGCCCTGGACTTTGGAGAATATATAACATGTTCGCTTTTCCCAAGTTACACTCGTTCCGCTTCTCTTGCACAGGCTATTATCCATTGAGAAACTGCTTTATATGCCAAGATGCCTATTGGCAATATTTATGTGATCGCCGCTACTTCGGTAGTAGGTGGTGCGCTCTTCGGTTTCGACATCTCCTCCATCTCTGCCCAATTGGGTGAGAATTCTTATAAGTGTTACTTCAACCAAGGTCCTAAAGGTCCCCCATTCGACGATGATCTAGACTGCAGTGGCCCGACGTCGCTGAACCAGGGCGGTATCACGGCTAGTATGGCAGCTGGATCCTGGCTTGGAGCCCTATGCTCTGGAATCCTAAGTGACCGCCTTGGAAGAAAGTATTCTATCATGGTGGGTTGTATTATCTGGTAAGTCAAGCTTGGATGTGCTCTTATGTAGACAAATTCTAACGACTGGTAGGACAATCGGCTCTATTCTTTCTTGCGCATCGCAGAACATCGGCATGCTAGTCGCCGGCCGTGTCATCAACGGTTTCGCCGTCGGTATTGAATCAGCTCAAGTCCCCGTCTACATCGCCGAGATCTCTCCACCGTCAAAGCGCGGTCGCTTCATCGGCATGCAGCAATGGGCCATCACATGGGGTATCCTGATCATGTACTACATCTCCTATGGCAGCGCCAACATTGGCGGCCGTACTTCAGCAGACTACTCTACCGCTGCATTCCGTGTGCCTTGGGGTCTACAGATGGTTCCTGGTATCTTCCTCTTCTTTATGATGATGCTTCTTCCCGAGTCACCGAGATGGCTGGCTAGGAAGGATCGTTGGGATGAGTGCCATGCTGTTCTGACGCTTGTGCATGGACATGGGGATCCTGATCATCCCTTTGTGGCTCTTGAATTGCAGGATATCAAGGACATGTGTGCTTTTGAGGCCTCAATTGCTGATGTTACCTACATTGATCTGTTCAAGCCTAACATGCTCAACCGAACTGTTATTGGAGTGTTTACTCAAATCTGGTCCCAGCTTACGGGAATGCACGTCATGAGTAAGTTACTTTTGATACAATGTGAAGCTCCGATTACTCATTGATTGCAGTGTACTACATCTCATACGTCTTCTCCATGGCCGGCTACAAGGGCAACGCCAATCTTCTCGCCTCCTCTATCCAGTATATCATCAACGTTCTCATGACAATTCCTGCTCTTCTATGGATGGACAAATGGGGACGTCGCCCAACTTTCCTCATCGGCGCTGCCCTTATGTGCACCTGGATGTTTGCCAATGCAGGCATTCTGGCAGCTCACGGTACTGTCATTCCCAAAGATGAGCGCGACTCACCTCAGGTCTCAATGAGCGTGGGGGGAGGTCCTGCAAAGGGTCTCATCGCCTGCACATACCTCTTTGTCGCCTCTTACGCTCCTACATGGGGACCTGCCTCTTGGACATATCCACCTGAGCTATTCCCTCTTCGTCTTCGAGGAAAAGGAGTTGCTTTCGCTACCTCATCCAACTGGGCTTTCAACACTGCTCTCGGCCTTTTCACCCCTGTCGCTTTCGAGAATATCACTTGGAAGAGCTACATCATCTTTGGCATTTTCAACGTCGCCATGTTCATTCATGTCTTTTTCATGTTTCCCGAGACAGCCGGAAAGACCCTCGAAGAGACCACTCACATCTTTGAGGATCCAAATGGTATCAAGTACATTGGTACACCGGCTTGGAAGACTCACGTTGCAACCCACTCTACAACCAAAGCTGAGAAGGGTGATGTAGAGGCTAAGCTGAGCCACGCCACGCATGAGGAGGGTACTGAACATACTCCATCGCCAACTGAGAAGTGAAAAGCAAGATTTTTGTTAAGGAAATGGTTATGAGAATGGTCGGTTGTACTAAATAGCGAGTCATGTTAAGTGACACTCGAAACCAACGCTCACCTGGTGGGATAGGAAGCGCGGCCTTGCCATATGTTAGCAGAAAACACGTAATTCTACAATGTTCGTATACTTTCGATTAGAGAAGTATGAATAGGTAAAACGCTGGGAATTGTTTCCGCGTTATACGTCTTAGCTCATGAGTTAAGGTTGGCTTGATCAGAAAGCCGATATTGAAGGTACTGTTAGCTACGCAGAACTGGGCCGGAACAAAAGTACTACCCATACAGTGGGCTTGGAGATTGTGCCACCATGAAGCCAGCCTATGGCGAGTGATAAATACGCGACAGGTCAATCAGCAGCCACCAACATATAAGCCACGAAAACCTTGCCATGGGCACTTGAAATTGCAAAGAACGACAGGCTAAGCTTTCGGCACTACCCGCATGCATAGACCCTTTCATCAACTACTTGGCGCCAGAAAGACATTGATTTTTGCCTGTCTTCAAGTCATGAAGTGCCATTGCCTATGGTAGGACTGGTTACACACATCCCTTTCATGTTATTCGCCAAGTGTTCCGTCCGTGATCACATCACTCATAGACAACATTGCGATTTCGAAATCATGAACTCGCGCAGGGACAGTAACAGAGAGATAGAGAAAGACGAAAGATAACCATGTCAATACAAGAAACTTAAGTCCCAGCCGGCTGGGAAAATAAATACATCGCGCTTCTCAGACCATTTCTGGTATACGTATTTCTTTTCCTCTACCATCAAACTCTCTGTCCAAGTCCCCAGCTCGATCTGAGTTTTCTTCTCTCACTCCTGCATGCTCCTGAGTTCCGTGCAACAAGGCTTCGCAGAAACAGCGTCATCTGGCAAGTTCAGAAGCTGAGCCTCCAGAGAGCCAACGGGTGCCTCATGAATACAATGGCTGAAATCATTTTGACAGCCTACACTACCAGAACCAGGTAGATCGATAGGTTCTTTAGAGTTGCCAGCAGGGGATTGGCCCAGTTCCCGGGAGGTAGAACTGCCCAAACTACTGCTGCGGAATTTGCCGAAAAAAATACCCCTCGGTGGTTGCCGTGCGCAAGACTTCCTTACCCAGTGGAGTTGGCCACCGACAGGGAGTCTGAGTGTATAGCCTGGCACAGCATTCGGCTCTTTGTATTCGCGAGCGCCAATGTGTACCTGGATGTCAGGGACTGCGGAGGCTACAACACTACCAGATGTGGCGTTGATTTGAGTGCTTTCACTGGCAGAAGTTATACAGCCTCCACACTCGCTACGGGCGATCTGGCTGCTTTTAACTTTCCACAGCCGACGTACCTTTTTCCCCATGACTGCCAGAATAGCAGCGCTTGTGTGAGCGACGTGGCCGGTTGCCCAAGGGAAACAACGGTCTGGGGGCTGAGAGTTGTTGGATTGGACTGGACGCGGATCCGTCGTGGTCTCAACACTAGCGCTGGAGCCCAGATTTGGGCCAGGATGATAGCTGGGGAAATACTCTTTGAGTTTCTCATCATCGAATGTGATACCGCAGTGGGAGTAAAGCTGTTGAATGACCCAGGCGAGAGGAGCATGAACAAAGCTTTCTTTGTCGCGGTCTATCCAGCCCATATCGCCATGATTGCCAAGAAAGAAAACCTGATGGACATTTGTTCCATTCATGTACGTTGGACTGAACGGTTCTCTGTCTTCGTGGAGGGAGAGACAGTGGAAAGAGTACTTGACGTCTGCAAACGATTAAATGTCAGTTCTTGAATAGGTCCTTTTGAAAGCGAATGTGATGGCAATGTAATAGGGTGAAATGCTGTTTGTATGGAATTAATGGGTTTATTTTTGTTACAAAATTCGGCAATAGTGTCTTAAAGTGTATTGGGAGGTGCTTGTCACCATGAAGGACTGATCTATCTCAAGGGAAGTATTGCCGATAAGATTCCTTTCAATATGTACTTACTCTTTGCAACTTTCAAGACACTGTCATCTCTCCTTGCTCTCTTGCGAAAGAATGCCAGTGGCTTTGCAACACCGAAAAGCGGCAGACCTAAAGATCCAACCGTATCGAAGCAACACAAAGCTTCAATCGCAACATCGGTCCAGCCTGCTGTTGATTAGAACAACAAACACGATACGGGTAATGGTTTTGATTGAGCTCACGGTCATAATCGAGCAGCTCTGAACTGACACACGGTTCAATGCTTGGGTTTCTGTCGCAGTGTTTATCCAGGAGATGGAAGAATTTGTTATCGCCCCATTTAGGCAAACCGAGAACGCTGATGATCAGGGCTAGATATCGAGCAGCCCAGGCTCCTGCAAATGTGATGTTAGGACTTTAATGTCTCAATGATTGGGCCAGGAAGGTGGGCGAAGCTGGACAAGAGGGGAAAGATTGAAGACGTCCTTAACTCACCTCGAGAATACCCACACAAGATAACTTTATCGCCTTGATAATATGTCTTGGCGATGCTCCCTGCTCTCCTGTTAGAGTCAAAGTTTCTAGAATAGAGTAAACACTCACTGTATGCAGTGATGACGTTACGCTGTGTTCCCCAGCCGCAAAGTACTGTATCAATCAGCAGGGAATACAGAATATAAGATAGTAAAGCGGAATGACTAACCTCCACACAAACGATCAACAGGGCTGATATCTGTCCCTACACCGTTGACGCCAATCGGAACAACGTTGTGGTTTTTGGACACAAGGGTGGGCAGAACCGATATCACTGTTTCGTGAGAGCTGCGCAAGCTGCCGGCTAGTGTTCCTGGTGCTAATCAGGCGATGTGATTAGAGGATGTGGGAAGGTTGCGTACCATCAAAAGACACCCACAGAAGCCTTGCAGGGCGTTCTGGGGTGGGGACACGGACAGGTGTGAGGGAACTCATATTCTTTCCAGGGAGAAAGTAGGGGATAAGAAATGTGGCTGCAGATAGCAGCCGATGTACAATTGTCTGCAGACTCTTCGTTTGAGTAGTAGTGACACAGTGCCAAGAGGTGGTAGAAGGACGGACGAACCGGGTTACTTGATGGGGATATTATTATTCAAGAACAACGTGAGACAGACAAGAGGAACACTCACTTGATTTATACTAAGCGCAATAAAAATAAAAGAGCAAAGCAGACGGAGAGACCGAACTAATCTCTTTCTTGGTTACAATCGAGCGCTGTTCTCGATAACTCAGTCTGTTGGTGGCTCCCACGTGTAGACATTCGCGGCCTCGTCAAAGTCTGCAATCACGAGTATAAGTCGTTAATATTCGTATGCTTATGAGAAAGATATTCTGCGGGGACTAAATGATAGGCTATGCGCTGTTGAATCAAGCGAGATTCGCATCATTGTATACTTTAAGACTAGATTACCCGCGTTTATATCACCACCGCGGCACGCCTCGCGGGCTGGGCTATCGCGATCGCCATATCGGCAAATGTGGCACGCCCATTGGAGAACAGGGCATGTGGCTGGAGAGCGGTCGAACGCGCAGTATCAAAAGTTCATTACTGCGTTTTGCAATGGTACATAGAGTAATGCACAGGAAAAATCACGGTCCTGTTGTAAGAATTGGCCTTGCAGGGCTTAGTCCAGGGCCTCTGCAAGAGAAGGCATCGGATTGGCTGATATGAACTGAAGATGAAAGCGGGCTGGGACTTGCACTGTTTTTCACTTGCACAAAAAGGGCTACATCACGTCGTGTCAACGAGCACTCGATGGGCCACGTCAATAAGAAAGTGAGCAGTTGTGATATTGCGATGCTATGGCAGTACTGCCACTCTGGGTTCAAATCTCATGACAATAGTTTTGATATAAACGACTTACCACTTGAAAAAGAACCATGTTATTGAAGGGGACTTTTCATAAACTCTCTCCAAGGCATCATCCTTGCTTTTTCATCTCAAAGCCTAATGTTCCTTGTTATCTCGGATATCTCAAGTAACTTCAGATACCAAGTCCGTTTTACCCCTAAAAAGATGGCCTTAACAATGATTTGATATCCATTCAAGAGGAACCCTAGACTGGGGAAGGCTTCACGGAAATCGAGTATATCTTATTAATGGAATGTATGGGATGGGCACAACCTGCGCATGAAAAAGTGATCATTGTAATTAATACTGGTATATAAGCTTTTCTAAAAATTTCCCTTCCGTTTTATCTCATTTCATTCCATTGTACCCATTAACCGCTCTTGACGACATCGATAATCTTCTCAACGACCGAAGGATCAGATAGGGTAGAAATATCACCCAACTGATCCTGCTCGCCCATAACAACCTTTCTCAAAACACGTCGCATAATCTTTCCAGATCGTGTCTTGGGCAGATCAGCCACCATGAAGATCTTCTTGGGGGCGGCAAAGGGGCCGATGCTGTTGCGAACCTGCAGTCTCAGCTCGGCGTGCACCTCGATCTCGTTGGAGCGGAAGGCTTCCTTGAGGCAGACGAAGGCGATGACGGATTGGCCTGTAACTTCGTCGGCGACACCAACGACTGCTGACTCGGCAACAGCGGCGTGCTCGACCATGGCGGCTTCGATTTCGGCGGTTGAGAGACGGTGACCGCTGACGTTGATGACGTCGTCGACACGGCCGCGGATCCAGTAGAAGCCATCTTCATCACGAGCAGCTCCATCACCAGTGAACTAGACGTTGTTAGAAATCATGTTTGCGGATAGCGAGATAATGACTTACGTAGTAACCAGGGTAAACCTTGAGATAGGTCTCCTCAAATCTCTGGTGGTCGCCGTAGACTGTGCGAGCCATGCTAGGCCAAGAAGACTTGAAAGCAAGAACACCCTCGACTCCATTGCCCTGGAGCTCAACGCCTGACACGGGGTCGATCAAAACTGTGTCGATACCGAAGAAGGGCAGGCATGCGGATCCAGGCTTGGTGGGTGTGACACCAGCCAGGGGAGTAACTGCGTGAGAACCAGTCTCAGTTTGCCAATAAGTCTATAATAACCCGTTAGTCTCCTTGCTGGTAATCAAAATGGGTGGGAGTACTCACGTCAACAATGTGACAATCACCCTTTCCAATAACATCGTAGTACCACTTCCAAATCTCAGGAGCAATAGGCTCACCGACTGAGCCCAGAACACGAAGGCTCTTGGTGTCATGGTTGACAGGGTCGGAACCAGCTCGCTTCAGCAGACGAAGAGCTGTGGGAGCAACGTAAAAGTGTGTGATTTGATGGTTGGCGATGATATCCCAGAAACGAGCAGCATTAGGGAATGTTGGTGTTCCCTCGAAAACAACGGTAGAGACACCCAGGAGGAGAGGCGCGTACACAACGTAGGTGTGGCCTGTGATCCAGCCGACATCGCCGGCGCAGAAGTATCGGTCTTGGTCGTGAATGTCGAAAACGTACTTTCCGGTAGCAGCTGCTCCAACAAGGTAACCACCGGTTGTGTGCAGGATACCCTTGGGCTTGCCGGTCGATCCAGAGGTGTAAAGGAGGAAAAGAGGATCCTCGGCGTCCATAGCCTCGGGGGCGATGTAGCTGGGCCACTTGGCGACTTCCTCGTGCCACCAGTGATCACGTCCCTCAACCCATCCAATCTTAGCACCGGTTCTCTTGAAAACAAGAGTCTGAACACCCTCCAGAGAGCTCAGCGCCTCGTCGACGATCTTCTTGATACCGATGGTTCTGCCACCTCGCTGACTCTCGTCAGAAGTGATGACGACTTTGCTCTTGGCGTTCTCAACGCGATCTCTCAAAGAACCAGCTGAAAATCCAGCAAAGACGACGGAGTGAACAGCGCCGATACGCGTGCAGGCGAGAATGGCGACCAGGGCCTCAGGAATCATGGGCATGTAAATAGCGACGGTGTCACCCTTTCGCACACCGAGATCCTTAAGGGCCCAAGAGACCTTGCTGACCTGCTTAAGTAGCTCTCCATAGGTGATAGACTGGCCGTTGTTTCCGTCATCAGTCTCGTGAATAATGGCGACCTTGTTAGGATCCTTGATGGCATGGCGATCCACGCAGTTGAAAGAAGCATTCAGCTTTCCGCCCAGGAACCAAGCAGGGTTACCCTCGATGAGAGAGCCGCTCTTGACGGTGTGGAAATCGCGATCCCATGTGAGAAGTTCGCGAGCAAGGCCTCCCCAGAAAGCATCAGGTTCTCTCACGGAGAGCTGGTGCATCTGCTGGTACTCCTCCAAGCCTGAGACATGAGAGTTAGCTTCGTTTGCTCCAAATTTTCAGTTGGGACAATTGAACATACTGCCGATATGAGGCTTGCTGGGGTGTCCTGAATGTCACTGTTAGTATGCAAGTCGCGACTTAAAAAATCGTGGTTTAACGCACGTGCAAGCATCTTGTCGGGAAGATCTAGAAGTCAATGTCAGTTCAAATACTTCCCCTAGCAAAATTTTGTAGGGGGTGGGTAACGTACACAAATCTTGTCCATCCCCGTTGGCGACGGGTTGAGTAGGTAAATTTTGACGCATGATGATGTGAAAGTTGGTTGGAATGCACTACTAAAGAAAGAAAAAAGGCTGAGATTAAAAAAGAAGTTTTGTGTGAGAAGTAGTAGTAGTAGTGCAAAAAAAAAACCTTGGGAGTTTTTTTGGTTCAATATCGCGAAGAGGAGGCTTAAAGAGGAAAAGGGGCGGACGACCAGGGAGTCCAAGTGCAGTATGTAAATAGCGTTATGTCAGCATGAACAAGGGGAGAGAGAAAGGGAAGAAGAAGAGAGAAGAGAGGGTCTGTTCTGCTTCGTCCGTTGGTCCGTCGTGGATGACCCCTGCTGGCGGATGGATACGATGATATGACGCAGGGCGTTCGTTCGTCAGTTTGGTGATCTGGTCAATTTTTGGAATGAAAAGTGGTTTAGACCGCCAATCAAAGGTTGAGGCTGTCGATCAACAAAAAGTCCATGGTTGAGTTTGAGCCGTTGTTTTTCTTATTGATTGCCTGCGCCACGGGGATTTTATTGTTGGTGGCTTAAATACTACGAGCCTCAGCCTGAGATATATGTACCACGAATATTTCCTATAGCCTATTGACAATTGACTTGTCTCTAAATCACCTGCTACAAAATCACTTGACGGTTCATTCTTTCACTGCCCAAGAGATAAAATTAGGCCAGTCACTTTTTTTTTTTACTGCCATTGCGATCTGGCCTACCGCTTACCCGAACAAGCTCGATCACCATAGAACAGCCTTGGCGATCATCCCACTTATTCCTCCAAGCGGAAATAATCAGCTTGTGTAGCTCGTAATGCACCGCCAGTTTGGTCTGCTCCTTTTTGACAGACAAGGGACCTCGTACAGGGCAACATTGCCTTGCCTGCTTTACCA
Source organism: Fusarium nelsonii (assembly GCA_014898925.1). Classification (NCBI taxonomy): domain Eukaryota; kingdom Fungi; phylum Ascomycota; class Sordariomycetes; order Hypocreales; family Nectriaceae; genus Fusarium; species Fusarium nelsonii. The sequence continues at coordinate 266,536 of JAAVUC010000117.1, read as the reverse complement.
CGTGGAACGAGTCAGCCAGCATAAACATGAACCCCGCCGATATTTCCGTGCATAGGCATTGATTTAGCTTCCGTGTTATCAAGGCTGTGCTTCTCTTGTTTTTTCGTGGTAAATGAGGCCGAGACTGACAATCCATGCCGTGGTCAGAGCTTTCTTCACTGTCTAGGGTATTTGTCTCTGAAACCGGGTTTTGTTGGGACCCTCTCCCAACAAAGACGAAAGTTGAGCCCACTGTGGAAAAAAAAAAAAAAAAAAGAAAATGAGATTATCGCTGTGGTCAGGTGACTACTTTGAGTCTGGCGATAATCTGACCATTCGGTTGTATTGTGAATATCACCTGCGAGCCAGGACTGTCACGAACCCCGAGGTTCAAAAAGCTTATGAATCAATTGATAGTCACCGCATGTGAACCCGAAGATCGTGACACGTGCTAGTGAACAACATCCGTTACCCCGAATGAAAGTGATGAGTCAAGATTTTGTTCACTGGGAATCAATACTATTTATGAGAGTGCAAATGAATGACTTTCAACATAAGAACATTTTATATGAGTTTCAATGGAATATACGAGTTCCAAAGGGAGGAAATTACTCTGGACACGAATGATGTAAAAGTTGTTCATCATCGCAACCTCAAGGAGATGCGGCGCACAACGAGCCGCTGATCCGATAGAGCAACAAAAGATCGACGTTACTCAGGCTTTCTGCCATACACGACGCGCTGTCGGTAGAATGGGTGAAACTTCCCGGATCGAATCTCCTTTCTCAGCTGCGCGCAGTAAAGTGAAACCTCTTCCCTCGACCAGCCGAGAACAATACTAGCCATGTACATGACATAGCCTTCGTAGTCTTGTTCAAGAGCAGCTTGAGCAAACTGGCCAATTTCCTTGAGTCGAGGATCCTTTGGCCATCCTCCGATCGGTGCCTAAATGAAGGTTAACATCCATCTCAATGAAACGATAAACGTCTTGTATACCTTAAAGTCCCAAACCTTGATATCGACAAAGCCAGCTTCTTCCATGCCCTTCATCTGCAAATCCTTATCAATGATTTCAAAAGTGCGATTCAGCTTCCTTCCGCCTTCGATAAAGAACTTGCCCCATTCGTTGATAGCGCAGGTTTCGGTGACACTGCCGTCGTCGCTTTCCATCCTAGGCGACGCCTCGTAGCTCTCAACCCAGCCGCCGGGCTTGCAGGCTCTGAAGGCCTCCTTAAATAGAGCAGACCAGTCGCTGATACTTCCGTACATGTAACGCATATGAACATAATCAAACGAGTCGGGATCGAAGGTCCATTCTTGGGTGCAATCTTCGATTTCGCTAGTAATGTTAGACCCAAATGATATAAGAGGCTTTGATCTGGCCACTTACAACTTCAGATTGGGAGGAACCCAGTCTGGTTGGATTGGAGAGATGTCTGTTCCAGTGACCTCAGCGTTGGGATACTCATCCGCAAAGTCGCTATACCTCAGTCAGCGGAATTTGGAAACCTTCAGGCTGTTTCCGCTTACATTGCCCAGATGCCTGTTTCACGAATTAGATGGTTGTCTCCATAAACTTGCCTTGGTACTCACCTGTTCCTGTTCCAATGTCCAATACTTTCTAGTTTTGATTTAGTGATGTACAATTGTTCTCTAAAAATCGCACATACCTGGATCTTTTCTTCTTCCAGAGGTGCCAGATGAAGCTTGCCTTCCAGCGACAGAGACAGAAGATGATGACTACTCTCAGTGAGTCCACATACTATATGGAATATCTTCTCACTTACGCTATATCCATGGACTCATTATGATGCTCATCATTTGGCGTCCTATTTACCATCAGCTCTGCACTGTTGGTTGCAATGTTTTCTGTACCAGTAATTTGCGTTCCCCCTCTCGGAGTGATATGTCCTTCCATTGATCGTGCGATAATGAAGGATACTTGACGACATAGACTCGGTCGAGCTTGCGGTGTCATCTCCGACAGCTGAATCGGCATCATCGTCCTCCGGCACATTCTTTCCAATGTCAGCACGCGATTCAATGTCCTAGGACTCAACTTACGCCGCCAGTTAGAGTGGCCCAATGCCCGGCATCGTGGAAATCTTCACCAGCGGCTGTAGACTCTTCAGCAGTGGTCTGTTCTGTTGAAGCTGCAGTTTGTTCGGCACCAGGCGAAGACGGAGCGGGCGCTCCCGAAGGAGAGTGTGCTTCTATCTGTGGCTCAGCCATAATGAGAACTAAAGCCAAGATATGTGGTGAAATTGAATCAAGATTGTCACCTAAAGACAGATGACAATTAAAGGCGCGTTTGAAAGCGCGGCCACGTTACATCGGGACTCAATACCCTGCATTATAACCCCGCCCTTCCAGTGTTATAGCCCTCATTTTGTGATCCCGTCAATTTCATCATGGGTTGCAGATGATTAATGGATATTCCTGCGGTGAATGCTATGGTGGAGTAATGACATGCGAACCGTTCACTGTACGCCACGTCACTCCACTAGTTCCGATATGTGATCTCTGAGGCTGATCTACATATGATAAAACGCTGACAAAATATGATATAGGATAGCTGACGGATATTCTTTTTATTCATGCATAATGGTTGGAAGTTTCGAAGATATCGCTCCATCTTGCATTTTACATGAGCTTCGGTCCCTTTAGAACAGGTTGTATAACCTATCCTACAGAAAGGTATCATCTTCATCAGGTGTTCTAGTAACTTTGTCTTATGTATAAGTATCCTGTAGTTCCTCTCGGACTTGATGCTATGGAACTGGAATGCTTTCTATCGCTCTGAACTCATTCTTCCCATACTACCGGGTTCAATGTCTCCTCTGTGGCGCGAACGCTTCCAGAGTTCGAGTGATGCGATTGAACTTTGAAGTTTTGTTCAGACTCAGATACAAGTCTGAGCCCTCGTTGAAACTTCCCCAGGCTGTCCATCCGTACCAAACATCGTGGTTGCGATCAAGAAAAGCCAGCATAGACTGGATGGTCTCTACACATTGGGGGAAAGGTCCTCCGCCGAATTCAGTAATCATCCCCTGTAGGTTGTTCTTTCGCAGAATGAAGGTCACTGCCTCGAAACTCTTTACATAGCCACCCCAGGGCTCACATAGGCCATAAGCCCCTCCGATGTTATCGAAGTACTGATGGAAATCGTACAAAGTATTGTTCGCAGGGTCCTGGATAAGGCTTGGCCCGATACCAGGAGCGGAAAAGGCTTCCCAGTCTATGAGACGAGCAAACTGTGTTCCTGAAACAAGAATCCTTTGTTTTTCGGTGACGTTTCGGATCGCGAGGACAGCAGCTTGGTTTGTAGCACCCCATTTCTGGATGTTGAGGTCATGCGCTAGAATGCCAAGTCAGACCATGGATGGAGCAATTGGAAGGACAGGCAAAATCTTCTTGACTTACGCTCGTTCATCAGCTGGAAGATGACGTTGGGGTTAGATTTATATCTCTGCGCAAGCTTCGCCCAGAGATCGCTGAAATGGTCGTTGGTGACAGTAATGTTAGGGTTGAGGAAAGAAACTTCTGGCTGGCCGATAACAGCACAGTACCAACGAGCATAGTTGTGCTAAGTTGGATGTTAGTACTGGCTGGAAGCACGACCCAACGATCGTACGTACAATGTCTAAGATAGCCTGTCCACCATCATCTGTGATGGCTTTTACCAGCTTGTCCACAGCTTGCATGTTGGTCTCGTTCAAGTTGCCACCAAGAGAATTCTGGACATGCTGCCAAGCCATGGCAATTCGGAAGAGATTGAAACCCTTATCATGCCATGACTTGTAGTCTTCCACAGTGTCGGTATATGGATAGCTCTTGTACGTTGGCTCACAAGAGAGAGAAAGGAAGGAATTGTAAGCCGATCCAAGGATGTTGATATCGTTTGCAAGACCGAATAGATTGATGCTGTTTCCATTAGTACATTTCTTGCACCTTTCTTTCTGTTCACACATACCCTGCCCAGCGAACATGGCTAGCGACAACCGTATGGGCTGCAAATAGGAGCACGAAGCTTTGAAGGTGCATAGTGAAGAAAGGTTTCAAGTTAATGTGTGATTGATGACTTTGGGAGATGATTATCCCAGGCTTTATATAACATTTTCGTCCATCTTCCGAGCCCTTGCTCATTGATAGACTACTCTGATCCCATAGGGTAGAAAAGATGTCGAGGACGATATGAGCTTGAACTACACCTCGCGCTTAGTTCCTGGAATGGAATTTCTGTCGTTAGCGTGTTGCCACTGTTTACGCTAAAACTCACCTCGCGGTATGCTCCCAATAGGGAAAGTGAGGGAAGGATGATTCGGATACTTCGGCACTTACAGGGCAGCCTAATGAACAACAGTCCATTCAATGTTCATCAGAGTTAGTTATCGGTTCTCCAGAAGCATGTAATAATTATGAAGATCTGGCAATTAATCGTAAATGACCACACCGGTTGGGAATGAGAACATGCGACGACAGTGGGACTGCCAATACACTGAGTGCTGAGCTACAAAACGCCGAGTCATGATTAATCTACAACTATTCCTCAGCGCTCATAGAAGTTTCTCATCGGCCTTTCCCTGGGCAGGGATCCATCATGCGCTCTGACCTCGCAAGCGAACGCTCTCCCTTTGCAGACGCAATGGATCATGTCTCGTCCGATGCTGAAAGCCCCCGAAACGCCATTTAATTGTGTTCGAAACTCAAACGTGAAGATGGCACTATAACGACGTAACTTATAATGCAAGGATTAAAACCTGGAAAGTCGTGACAGTTTATAAATTGTTACATCAAGTTGGGTGCAAAGCCCATGTCAAGCGTCAGCCATAGCTCGTGTCTTTAGTAGGAGGAAATTCTTGTTCAACCCTGGACCCCCAGCATGTGTATTAAGGCAAGCTTGTCAACTCAATGATCAAACAACAGTACCCGACCTCAACCTGAGTTCATCCCATCATCACAAATGGCGTCTTTGGTGCCGCTATCTTGAGCACATACTGCTTCCAGAAGGCCATTCCACTGCAATGAAACAGGAAAGAAATATCATTTGTTCAATCTATAAAGGTAAACAAAGTTACCTCCTTTCTATATTATTTTACGTACTTCTTCTTGTTTGTGTAGATCTCAGCCCTTCTTTTTCCACCACATTCCGGTCCAAGCCCATGAGTGCATGGTATATTACATTCATCCATACTAGTCTTTTTGGCCCCCATGGCCATCCCCATACCACAAGTGCAAAGATTGCCTTCCCGAAGAGCAAAGAGGTCAGTCTTCTCACCAACGGTACAGAGACTCGCACACATATCTGCACCCATCTTGTCATCTGATCGGACAGTGTCGCCACCTAATATGCCCTCCATAGGTTGCTAGTCGTCCCACACGTAGCAACCAAGACTTTCATATTCGACACGCAATAATTCTGTATCAGAAAACACCTCAATGGCGTCTTTACCCCCGCAAACGTTTGTGGTGTTGCCGTTGCAGTGCATGTTGCATTCAGAATCGTCTACGATCTGACTGTCCATACGCAGACGATTGTCGCAGAAACATGAGTCGCCGTTCTGTATCCCCCAAAAATTCCAACCCAGTTGTAGACAGAAGACCTGACAAGCTATGACGGACATAGGCTTGACGTGGGTCATATCGTCCAGAGTCAAGACATTGCGTTCATCAGTATCTGCCTTACGGGCGAAGCATCTATGGCGCCAATGAGTAAGAATGGACTTAATCTTGCTTTGGATAGCTTCCTCGGTTGGGCCCACGCAGTATGTTCGTCCTGGAATAAGATCTGCCGTACAGCCGCCTTCCGAAACAGACGGATTAACAAATGTAAAGAGAGGAAGACTTATGTGTGTCTGGACTAGAACGCGAGCACAGTCATCTCCTTCTTGAACCTCATACCATTTTCCACAGGCTTCAGTGGTTTTATCAGCCAGAATACCACCATTGGATGGCGGAACAGCCTTGTCAACATACTTTAAGAGTGATGGTTCTGAACTTGTAGTGCTCACGTCGTGCTCGTACCTGGGCGGTGCAATGCAAATAACTCTACCTAGTGTTTCTGTAGCAGACTGCAAATCTCCGCAATGTTGATGGACCTAAGTATTCAAGTTGGGGATATCTCCGATATATAGTCCAGTGGCGAGAGCGACGGACAGGCACGTGTCGTGCTTCTCGAGCCTATATGTCTGACACTGAAACGGTAGACAGATTGATATGCCTTCAACTATGTCGTTACAGTCGAGTATATTAGGGTTGTCGACGAATATAGCTGCGGAAGAGATGCTGTAATTGAGAGCTAATGAGTCGTAAGTGTCGCCGGCTTTGGTAGTGTGCGTGATATTGGAGGGATAAATGACGGGATTAGAAAGCTCGGGTGGGAAAGGAGAATCTTTGGGGGTGGTGAGTTGGTCCGATAAATCGCAATGCTCGATTGCTTGTTTGAGAACATTCTTGTAGAAAGAGTCCCTATTGTAGTAGGAGAAGGGACTATCCTGTATCATCCTGAGCCGACCGACGTAACAGTTGGAATAGAGTTCGTTATGTGGCATATTATCGAGAGTCTCAGAAAGGGTAAAGTTATAGATAATATCTGCAAAGATATTAGAATAAAAATAGAAAGATCGAGATGATGAAACTGCTTACTATTGCAGTATTTTCCAGTCTTGTCAGTTTGATAAGTCTCGTTAATATCATGGGAGATGAAGGAACCCAGAATACTAGCGGCAGCACCATTACGCCACGTCAAGTTGCCGCAGTAGGTCTCGACGGCTAATCGCCATTTCGAAATAGCTTGCGCGTAACTCTTATCGCAGACTGACTCGACATCAACCTCTTTGGGGAGAATTCCATAGTACGAGGGTTTTGTCCAATCGGCTGTGTAATCATCGCAGCGTACGACAGCAGTAAGCGCACTCTGGCAAGCCTCGGGGAAATCTTCGATATCGACTGTTTTCTTAGAATAGATCGTGTAGCCCTCGAAGTTGCGGTGTCCGAAACCTCTAAGCCAAGATAGAATTGAAGAACTAAAGCCGTTTCTGTTCGATTGTAGATAAGAGTGATGATGGCTCGCAACAGAGATTGGAAGGAGCATGTAGAACAGGAATAAAAAGAATCATAACCACATCTTTAAACAATGGTCACCGACTTATTTCAACGATATCCAAGTGTAAAAAACGGACTTGAAGGGTCATGGCAGGGAATCAAGAGTGAGAACCAAGAGCAAACAAGGACTACCCAAACTCTATACAAACAAGGGCCATCTTGACTACGGAGTCTTCTCGTCACATGAAATGCCACGAAACCCCACGAAGTCATTGAGCGGCTTTTACAATAGGTTTGAGTGGACGAGTTTCATTTCAGATCCTCGACTCACATACCATACTGATAAATTGTATCCTACCAAATCGGGTCTTGGCCGCCGGATCTCGGCGATATTAATCGAATTGATTGCTGTTGCAATGTTGAAGCGAACAACAAAAGTGGGCGCGCTGAAGGATTATGAACCAGGATTTACCGACTCTTAACCTAGTTGGGACGCCAAGACTAGGCAATTTACAACAACCAACACCGATTTCCATCAGACACAAACGATGACCAACTAGTTCTTGTTCGGTTCGATAGCCCTGCCTTTCGACCACTAGGGGTCCATGAACCGTCAGCCTTCCTTGCGAGGGGATAAACATGCCTTTATGACACTGAAGACTCTAAATAATTTGCAGCCTGTCGAGCGCTGACAACTCGCAACTTGACCGACACAACGCGACTGGCCGGCTTATTCACTGCCATAATGGACTCGACCCTCAAATTTTATAGGAGCATACTGCACCTTCCGCCATGGGAGGTTCGCAAACGCATGGGACATCTTCCCGAATCAGAGCGTTACAGGGTCAAGACGATCATCAAAAGGGAGGATGATGCCCGGAGGTTAGAAGAAACCATTGCAGGTCGAGATCTTGTCCAAGTGGCTTTAACTGCTCCTTCTGAAATCACAGAAGATATACGATTAAGGTATACCTTGCTTGGCCGTACTATTCACTCCGATGACGAGGACAGCATGGTCAAACGCATCACGAACAATATCGAGCAAAGTAGTTGGGGCTTGATCAGTTATATCGCAGGCTTTGATCAAGATGCTAAAGCCTTCTGCTTGGACGCCTGGAAGCTAGTCTACTGTGATATATGTTATATCGACAGGGACAGCGCTGCGCTACAGGAAATCTATGAAGCACGCCTTCGGGAAGAGGAGCTCCAAACCCCTGCCGCCAGAGCTAGAGAACTTGTCCGCGACAGACACCTTAAGAAGGCTCGGAGAAATGCCAAATGGATGATTCCTGCTATCGAACGTCTTTCGGGAGATGAACGGGCATGGCGGTTTCCGGAAGACGAGAAACTCTACCAGAGCCTATTTGAACAGTCGGAAGACGGAAAACTCAAGGAAAAGCTCTCGAGAATGACGGAAGGTGGAGAGATCTGGGAGAAATTCTTGGAGCAGTCGAAAAGTCTCATGGAAAGGCTCTTGCCTACACGGGATTATGAAGCAGTCCTGAAAGGATTATGGAGACAGGTATCCCCTGCGCCACCAGCTTGGATACAAAATATCATTGATGGTGAGGAGCAGTGGGGCTTCGTCTATTACTTGTCCAGAGAGGTTGATCAGATGTATGGCCGTAACTGGAAGTCGGTTTGGAATCGGCTTGAAGGCACCTGTTCGCCATTGGGGGTGACTCATGGCGATATCCATTGTCAAGGCAGAGACAACTGGATGAAATTGGGTCGCCTTTCGACTCAAAATTGGCCTATATTTTATCCCAATGGAAATCTAGCTGAGGACGACGACCTCCGAAAGTAAGTCAAAAACCCAACCATCGTACTGATAACTATAAAGACTAATTACTTTCTAGCCACTTTAAAGAGTACCGGGAAAACAATAAATCCGACACTAAAGAGGATGAAAAAATGAAGAAAAAGATGATGAAGAAGAAGTATAGGAACGTCTTGGAGTACACCGATGTTTTGTCCCCCAGAATTATACGCAATACCTTCATTGTAATTCCTATCGAATTAGTTGATGGCAATCGTAAAGTTCAGGAAGAAGACCTTCTCGACCCTTATTGGGTTTGGGCATATGACGCAGACTGGGACAGTTCAGAAGAAACTATCTTTAAAGGGGAGAAGTACCAAGGCCGTATTAAGGTGGCCAAGTGGTCACTTAATTCATGGTTCTACGCTGCTCGCTGGGAGGGAGTGAGTCTCCGGGACATGTGGCTTAAGGCGCAGCGACATCCAGAAAAGCTGTGGATTTGTTACACAAAGAAATTGGAAGAGTGGGATCATGAACCATACATTTGATCCCAAGTATATGGACATGAAAGCAGTCTTTGCGTTAAGCTACCTAAGCCAAATAAGCAGACATTGAGATGCGTTTCACCAGGCAGAGATAGGTTCAATGGCTTCGATACCGTTTTGAATCATGTCATTTACCAGTACCTTATACCTTCGAAGTCTGTAGACAGTTCCATCCTTGCGCGTTTGGAGTTTCAGCCAAGGATTACAACAGGTATTACTTGACACATTGATGCCTCGGTGGCTTTGTTAAGGCTCTTGTGAATTGTAAAGTACCTAGATAAATTTACTATCAGATCGGGAACAACTATAACAATGCTAGTTCAATGTAACAGAAGAATTGATAACCATAGTTGAGACTTAGTCTAACTGCAATAAGGAACAATCTGGCCCTTTTTAGAAGGAACACCCCTGACATACTATCTCCAATCACCCTATTAACAACGGTCAATAGACCGTTTAATATCTCCTTATCCCTCTCAAGTGCAATCCCAACATAAATCTATTTTCCTAGCCAAAAGCTCGCCTATGTTCGTCGATTCCTATCCAAAATGAGAGGCAAAGGTGAGGAGACCTTATTGTGCTACCGAACGTGACTTTTCAAGAACCATTATCACCTGGTGTAAATGTTTATTATTTATGTATCATGTACAAAGGTTCAGCTTGGTATGGGTAACAGTAGCAATCCTAGCTGTGTGAATACTTGACCGATTCTTTGCATGGTAGGTTCACGACATGCCTGGTGTTTACATGTATACTGTGCTATAAAAGTGTCTAAAGTAAAGCATATCGGATAACCAGTCCGCGACAAAGAACTGCCGAAGTTACACAATACATTGAGTTGGTTGTTCTTATGTTTGTTCGGCATTCTACAACGACCCGTGGCATCCGAAGACGAATGCCCATGCACTCTTATGCTTGCATAAAGTGATTATTCCAGGGTCGGAGAATCGGCAATGGCATTGAGTATCGGTAAAATGACTCGCCGGCCAAAGACCCTACTCAGAGCGGATGCGATACATTCATGCTTGTGAGTTATCCTCAAAGAGAAAAGGAAAAGGTCAGCAATGGGAGAAAGACATGTCACGTGGGACCTGTCACCATCAAAGCCGATGATGTCAAAATGTCCGAACCCCGAATTGTCCACAACCCGAAAGTCCCAACCATCACATCTCGATACGTACGAATGATAAATCTTTATCAAAACGGAATGCTTATTTTACCTGCGAAATCATTGCTCCCGTTACCATCTGCCGACGACGTTTGTTAGCTCCAACACAGTCAGGTTGCAGAATTACGTCGGTAATAAGCGCTCCTCGCCTCAATTCCTAAATAGATTTGTATACTAGAATAATAACGACACCATTTATGTACCAAAGCATGCTTTGCGCTTCACTTCTGTGCATACGTAGCTTACTTGCCGTGCTCACTTGCCGAACATGGTGGATCATCTTCCCCAAACTACCCCAGAACAGGTTGTGGGGGCAAATCCAGTGTAGCCGAGATATCAAGATCTGGTCTAAGTCGAAATGATATAAGAATAGGTCATCATACAGGAGAATGAAGAAATGGAACAGATTCAGTACCGCTTTCAACATTCTCTCTTTACATCTTGCCATTGTATTGTGCCTTCAACATGCACAGCGGCTTGGTTGAAACCTTTCTAAGTGCTCTCGCCCAGCATTGGGTGCTGGCACTTACAACAGTGACTCTTGCGTGGCTCGTGAGAAACAGATATCACAATGGTCTGAACAAATATCCTGGGCCATTCATGGCTTCTCTTACGGACTGGTGGAGGTTCTTTGATGTTTATGGACAAAGACCTGAAGTCACATTGAGAAAACTCCATGCCAAGCATGGTGATGTCGTTAGGATAGGACCTAACACAATATCCTTTTCGGACCCTGCTGTTCTCAAACAAATCTATGGCCTTGGCAAAGGCTACGTCAAGGTATGTCAATCTATATTCCCGGTCACGGTGTGATGCTTACTCTTTATAGTCTGACTTCTATATCGTTCAACAATCAGTTGTTAAAGGTCATCGATTGGCATCCCTCTTCAGCACAACCGACAATGACTTCCACGCTCAATTCCGCCGTAGCGTCAACTCGGCCTTCTCCATGAGCGCCCTCGTTCAATACGAGCCTTTCGTTGATAACACCACGAGGCTCTTCCTCGACCAGACAGAAAACCTTTTTGCCAAAAAGTCTGATGTTTGCAACTTCACCGAGTGGCTGCAGTTCTACGCTTTCGACGTCATTGGCGAAATCACCTACAGCAAGCGCCACGGCTTTATTGAGAAGAACGAAGATGTTGAGGGTATCGTGGCTTACCTTTCTAAGCTCTTCCTCTACGTCGCTCCTATTGGGCAGATCCCTTTCCTTGACCTTTTGTTCCTTAAGAACCCCATCTACCTCAAGCTTTCTCAGTGGGGTCTGTTTGACTCTACTTTCCCTGTTGCGCGGTTCGCTCGTGCCCGTATGGCTGAGCGTCTGATCCCTGAGCTCAACGCCAAGGATAGTCTTCCTACCAGCAACATCAAGAAGCAACCTCTTGGTCAGGACTTGCTCTCCAAGTTCATCGCTGCTCGTGAGGCCCGCCCTGATTTCATGACCGATACTCTTGTTCAGACCATGGCTGTCTCCATGGCTTTCGCTGGCTCAGAAACAACTGCTATCACCCTATCTGCTGTTTTCTACTACCTTCTCCGAAACCCTGCTTGTTACGAGAAGCTCAAGAAGGAACTTGACGATGCTGCCAAGTCTGGTGTCTTCTCTGACTACGAGAGTGGTCTAGTCACCTTCGCTGAGGCTCAGAAGTTCCCCTACCTTCACGCTTGCGTTCAAGAAGCTTTCCGCATGCACCCTGCCCCTGGCCTCCCTCTCGAGCGTATTGTTCCTCCCCAAGGTGCTGAGATCAACGGCGAGTTTATCAAGGGCGGTACCATTGTTGGTGTCTCCGCTTGGTTGATCCACCACCGCCCTGAGATTTTTGGCCCTGATACTGATACTTACCGACCTGAGCGATGGTTGCCTGACCCCAAGCTCGACCCTGAGGATGAGGATAAGCGCATCAAGAAGATGACTGGTATGATGTTCCAGTTTGGTATGGGTAGCCGAACTTGCATTGGCAAGAACATTAGTCTACTGGAGATTTACAAGGTTGTGCCGAGTCTGCTGAGACGATTCGAGGTAGGTTTCCCCCACCATATGCTTTATTGAAGCCTAGACTAACATAATGCAGATCACATTTGATGATCCTAGCAAGGAATGGAAGATTATTAATGCATGGTTCGTCAAGCAGACTGACTTTGATGTGAGATTCACAAGAAGGGAACTGGTTCAGCCAGAATTTTCAGAAAAGTAATTGTAGATCTTGTAATAAATAGAATACCCTTTCAATGATTTGAACGTCTTTTTCTACTCCACTGAAACGGCCTAAGCAATGCTGCTACTCTTGATGATGGTTCCGAAGGCATCGCCAATCTCGCTCAGAGCAACCTTGACCAGCTGGTCGGCATCAACACCTGGAATGTTTCGGTCACCGACAGCGTCCTCGGGGATTAGAACATCGAAGCCACGCTCAGAAGCCTGTCTAGCGGTAGTTGAGACACAAACATGGGCCTGTCTTCAAGTTAGCTTAGATCTCACCAGTGGTCTCGAATCACTTACCATGTATCCCGTGAGAACAACCTTCTTCTTTCCTGTCTTATCGAGCACCTCCTGCAGATCCGTCTGAGCGAAAGATCCAGGAAAGTTCTTCTGGATTACAGCCTCGCCGTCCTTTGGCTTAAGCTCATCAAACTCCTGCGCGAGTTTTGTGCCGGGCGTGAAGACAGGAGCACCCTCTGGCGTAGCGTGCACTACGTGTACAATGCTTCCATTAGCAGCCCTGTATCTCTCTAAAAGCGCGGCGATTGCCTTGCGCGACTCGGCGACGTTGGTGACTTGAAGCTTTCCTTCGGCGTATTCATTCTGCGCATCGATGATGATGAGGACACTGTCGGTGGGACTGGCGGTCGAGGGCTGGACGCCGATGAGTTCGCGGAAGGACGTAGCTGATGTCATTTTGTTCCTTGGGCCGAAGTTTGCTTATGAGGAATATTTCGAAAGTGTTAGTCGGGTCCTTTATGCTTTTAATTCTCGGAGACCACTCATAGACCCCCCCACTACTATACCAACTTGATGATATACCCGTTACTAAGCAACATTGTGGGATAAAGGCGAATTCACGTAATGGGAAGGATACCCGATGATTAGTCTTGGACTTAAACTACAGCGTACAGTGACCAATTACACTATTGGCAACGTTAACCTGCAGGTTCAGGTCCCTTGGTCCGAAGTTTCAGTCAAGACGTCATTGGATGAGATCATTGATTCTAGCTAAATTTGGATACAATTGCCGCTATTGCGGGTCAGCCATCGGCACAGGTTGTCATCAACCCGGTAGTTGGCTGCGATGAATAAAGGGTGCTATAACGTTATACTATTTATGTAGTCCATTCTACGTCTAGTGATAATATCAATGGTTTCGTCGACTACTGCCATCTTCTTTAAATCAGATTCAGGGTAGACATGTCCAGGATGCCACATCCGTATATTGAATGTTAAACTGTGCTGGCTTTGGTATTAAGGTATTACTATAAAACATTATCATCGTAGAGTATACAAATTTTCCATTTCCCATTCTCAGGTATATTCGTTCAATCATGCAGGGTCCTAAGGGGAGAAGCTCCAGCCGTTCGTGCCATATCCATACGCACAAACATGTTTAGCCTCCCACTTCAGAAAGTCATCCAAGTCATGATCCAGATTGTATCCCATTGGTACTACGTCTGTCTTGGCAGGACCTTTCTTATCGTCCATGGGGATATCGATTGACATCATTGGACTCATGGGGCTAGAAAGAGAGCTTGCTGTTGAACTGTCACTGTCCTGTTGGCTCTCTGCCCACAGCTGCGCTCTTTCGAGGTGCTGCGATATAATCTTCGGGCGAATCGGTGTAGGCGAGCGAAGAACTGGTACCGGGCTGTCTTTGCTTGATCGAAGAATAGTGACGGGTTCTATTATTGGTAGGTGCTTTGGCTTGAGTGCGTCGGTGAGTGCTTCGAATGCCTTGTCCGTTTGTTGTGTTATACACGGAGTGCAGTCTGCTGAAGCGTTGAATGTATGCCTATGTTCGGAAGGGGTAATATTCGACATAGGGAGGTTGGGTAGTGCTGAATGCCTCTGTTGGTAGCGTGCTGCTAGAGAGAGGTTGGTGGTTTGAAGTTTGAGGGGTGATCGGCGCAGAAGTGGCGTATTATTGGAAGAGCCGACTTGAGATTGTCTTTTCTCAATTGGGCTTGTGTTAGGTGAGGTTCTTTTGCTGGAAAATGATGAATCATTTCGTCTGATTACTGTCAAGAAATCCTCTTTTTCCTCGTAGCTGCTAGGGTGCAAGACGGATGCAGATTGACTGTGGTGGTCTAGAGCGGGAGAGAAGGACATGGAATTGCGAACGTCGTGGACGCCGACGGCTTTGATGAGAATGGGCTGTGATCGAAAAATCCCATCATCTTTGGTGATTTGAGGCCATAATTGTTGTGGTAACACTGGTGTTATCGCCTCGACTTCAAGATCCGGACTGTCGACAAGGGAGGGTTCGCTCTCAATGTCGGACTCAGAGTCGGAACTGGACTCATCCTTAGAGTTCTGTCCCTGTTGAGCCTTGAACCGCTGCTCCCAAAAATCGAATCCATTGAATCGCTTAACCATTTTGTTGTTTGTCATAAGTGATAATTCATGACGAAGAAAAGTAAATAAGAGAGCAAGAGCCGTTGAAGAAAACTTGCGGGTGAAACGAGTGTGAATAATGCAATCGAGATTATAGTGAGACACCAAGAAACATTGAAGGGAGGAGGAGAGGTAAAAAATAGTGAGGAGATGTTATAGTAATTAGACAAAGGACGCCAATCGCATTCCAAAGGCCCGTCAAACATTTCCCGTATCGCACATCTTTCCAACACGAACTTTGACTTTTTTACGATGGCTGTGAATTAACAAATCTAATGGTAACGTTCTCAAATTCGGAGGTTGGGCATGTTGCGAGGCTAGTTTGGGCCGATGGTTGATGTTGGTGTGTTATTTTTGGGGGATGGCCGGTGGAAACATCCACTAACACGAGATAAAAATGACAATTAAGGCCACTGAGCAGGGCTGTGCTGTACCATCTGATCGGACCGGCCGCGTCTAGCGACCGCGTCAATTGGGGCTCATTGTAAGCGATGTTATTGGTTCCTATCTTGTGTAATATCGTGACATTTACCATTAACTCGTCTGGTGTTCAAAGATCGTCCATTGAATGACGTTTGGCACTGAAAACAACGTTACCGGGGTGGTTGGGTGACCTTCATCAGGACTTCTGGCGTAAAAGTCAAACTGTCACTTGTAGGCGCTCGGCTTACCCTAGAGACAGCGGAAACGAACACAACGTCGAGCACTCCAGGCGGAAAACGAAACGTCCCGAAAGAAACACTGTTGTCTCTCATTGAATCAAGTAATGTTATCATTTTGCGTGAGGTCGAGGAGAAATTTGGAGCTATGGAAGGCCAAAAGCGCTTTTTTCGCATAGTATTTGAGTCTTGTGCTACTAGAACACGAGTCGATGAGAAAATAGTAGAGTTAGTTTGAAGTGAGACACCAGATAGACTACACCCAAAACAAAGCCAGTATCTGCTATCTTATCGCATGTCGAATAACGAGCAACGATTGGTGAATTTAAGATGACATGACTCTATGCGTGGTGTTTTGACCTTCTACAACGGAGGATCTTCCCGTCGATCCTTGGCAGCGGAACTTTCCGTTTTTGCCACTTTAGCCGCTGACCCGCATTGTCGTCACAGACAAGCGATATCAGAAGCACTAGAACAAGTCAATGTGACAAGAAAATATAGACCACAAGGTAAGAAAACAATCAGGAATGAGATGAAAGATGAAAAAGGAATAATTCTGGTCACTTTTCATATTCCAGATCTTTACTAAAGATAAAAATAAGCAATTTCCCCATTGGGCCATAACCTCTGCCCCTCCTGGAACCCGAGGATACCGAGCCAGGCTAGACCGCCGCTAATTGACTCCTTTACAGGGGCTTTAGTTGGGGTAAATCTGGGGTTCAGGGCCTTGCACCTCAATATTTCGCGTCTCTTCTCCTCTTCTTCCTCAAGTCAGTCCATCACTTCAACCTCGGGTAGCAACGTTGCCATTGCCGCCACCGTATGTGCTCCGCTCTGCCAGGATGAACAACTCCCAGCAACATTCTATTCGCTTTGCCAAGAAGCAGGTCTCGAGGAAGAGAGCGACGAAAGCGTGTCTCAAATGTCGCAAGCGAAAGGTTAGGTGTGATGTCACCCGCACCTCGACGCCCTGCACCAATTGTCGACTTGACGGCTGCGAATGCATCGTCGCTCGTCGCGCAGATGCTTTGTATGTTGAATCGTCCTTTCTTTTTCAATCTGTCTAATTCATAGCTGCAGCCCTACCAATGAAGGCCCCTCATCAGTTACCTCAAATGACATACTCCGTGATTGCGAAGCCGTCGCGTCGGCCACATCACCATCTTCTAGTAATGATAACCCACCAACTCCAATCGAAGAGGCGTCCTCCGTCCTACAAAATCTCGAAGAAACCGAATACCACTCCGTCCATCATCGCGACCGGGCAGACATTGAGTCGCCGATTAACCCGACCCCCGACGATGCCGTTGAAGAGATTGAACGACTTGAAGAATACATGCCGACGGCTTTTGACTCTGTCGCGTCAGTTATACCGATTGAAGAGCCATGTCAACCCATAAGATCCGAACTCAAGGCGCTATACTCATCGATGCCTTTCTTGAGAACGCTAAACATGCGCGACTGTGACTTCAATCATCTCAACGCCCAAGGGTGTCTACGCGTTCCGTCCAAGCCGATTCTTGATGAGTTTATGCGACACTACTTTCTCTATATCCATCCGTTATTACCTCTTTTAAATGAAGCCGATTTCTGGAACGCATACGATCCGACACCATCGAACAATGCTCATCCCGGTACACCTGTATCAATGCTTCTGCTACAATCTATGATGTTCGCATCGTGCACTGTATGTTGAGGCGATAAATATTCTAGTCCTTTCTAATGGTTATAGTTCGTTTCAAAAGAAAGCCTTCAAACGCTTGGTTTCTCAACCATTCTCGAAGCAAAAGAGTCATTCTACACGAAAGCCAAAGTATGCCCAACCGTACCATCACCATCACTCTTATCATTCCCTAACATTACTAGCTATTATACGACTTCTCAACTGACCCCGATCCCATATCTATCGCACAAGCTGCTCTTCTCCTAACATACTGGTGCCCAACTTTCCGTTCCGGCCCCCGAAAGCCAAACAGCAGATGGCTCAGAATCGCCATCCAACACGCGAAGTCGTGCGGGGCGGATACATACGAAACTCCCGCTTTCGGACTGCATATTTCGCAGCAGGATATGAAGCGACGGAATATCCTGAAACGTATATGGTGGTGTTGCATTATTCGCGACCGTATAATGCCGATTTGCGTGAGACGAAATATTCAGATATCGAGCGCGCAATTCGACTTTGCGTCATGTTCGCCCTTAGGATATGATGACATGGTGGATGAACTTGAGTCGTCGCGTGTTTACAATATCGCTACGAAACACAAGCTCATTCTGGCTTTGGAACGACTGACAGAGTTGTGTGTTGCGTTGACGGACATTCTGAGCCTGGTGTACCCGACTGAGAGCATACCTATATTGGACGCCGAGGCACATTCGTCGGCTTTTGCGCAGGTGCAGGAGCATAAGAGGTCTTTGAGATGCTGGGCTGCTGCTACCAGGCCACCGTTGGCTCTCAAGGATCTAAATCCTGATGCAGGGCAATATGAGGACTCTGCAGTGCTATTTACTAACCTGGTCTGGATCTACTTCCAGTAAGTTCTTATATTCTCAGCTAAAGCATAATTACTAACGACTTGTAAAGTGCCAGCCAAGTGGCACTCTGCAATTATGAACTCCATCTCGGCCTGGTCCTAGGTCTTATCACACAAAGTCCCACGTCCGCCCAACAAATGCAATTCCTCAAGAACAACAGACGGGATCTAAGAAACGCGACAAAAAGCATCGCGGAATGCTTCGCCCGCCTTCACCCACGCCGTTTGACGCGTTGGCTACCGAGCAGCGCGGTAGCGTGCACAGCTCTCCCATTAGCGATGCACATGGTCGATATTAAAATGTCATCAGCATCATCAGCCGCCGAGATCTGGTCCCGACCGGAAGTCGCGTCGAAACAGTCACGCCTGAATGTTCTCATCCAAGTCTTCAGAGAACTCCACCCGAAATACGACGGCGTACATTCCATCTCAAAGACGATTCGATATTTTATGGAATGCGTTGGTGTTAATGAACCCACACAAACGATGATCACAAACGACCAGAACGATGTCCTCGCACGTAGTCCTGCACAATATTTACGACTCGCTCTGACAATTGATATTTGTCTCAGTCAAGATCGCCTTGTACAAGATAGCGATTTTCCAGCTGCCCTGCGACGTTTTGTCAACAGAAACCAAAATCTGATGCCCATGCTTCTAGGCCAACCCAGCATCCCGATGCAAATGCAAAGGCAAATATCAAGACCAGCACCGTTACCACGTCCGCTATCACCAAACACTTACGCAAAGAGCTTTTCGCGGTGGATGGAAGATGATCCTACCGTCAGCTTCGCTCTCCAGATGGGCATCGACGTTGGGTCTCGGCCTTCGGTGGTACGGGAGGTCACAGAACGGGCACAGAAGGCTTATTCGGATAGTACCGAGGAGGCCGAGGATAATGAGACGTCGCCCATATCCGAGGACTCGCAAGTTTATGATACTGTTGATAGCACGAGCAGTGAAGTTGCACCTAGTACGACAGAAGATTTACTTCAGCGTCTACAGGGTGCGATTGATTGGGCTCAGAACGATCAGTCGTTGTATTTTGCGCAGGAGATGGGGTTGTTCTCGAACGGCATTGGATTTAATCAGGGATATTTGTAACTGTGACTGTATTTTACTAATAATGTTGCTGCGGCTTCCATAACGAATTACGATAAGACTTGTACTTAATTATAAACAACAATGGCTGATGTTCACCCCTGCACGCCAGCCTTTCAAATGTTCTGATACCTTTTTGACAAATCTTGCCAAACGCCCATCCTCAACACAACGGGTAATTCTCATCAAAACCACCCAAACAACCCAGCACTCAAAAAGACCAACACAGGTGGAACTATCCAATGCTGCGTCGCCCCACCACCAGTAAGATACCTGACCACAAATCCATCTGTGACCGGCAAAGATATAGCAAGACCCAAAGTCTTGGCCATAAGATTCTCATCACCAGTGCCCCAGACGAGTGCGACGAAAAGACCGACTGAAATGTTTCTGATGCCCCAAATACGCATGAGGGCGTGGCTGAATTTCTTGGCTTCTGGCTCTTTGGGGATGGGAATCATGAGGGATGTGAGGTGAGCGTTGGGACGGAGGAAGGCGTTCAGGCCGAGGCCGAGGATAGAGAGACCTGAAGCGAGGGCGCTGTTGAAGAGGATTGGGTGAGACATTTTGCTATTTCTGATATTTGAAGTTGTTTTTGGCTGTTGTTCTGTGGGTGTAATTGATGGTATTGATTTATCCCAGAGAGGAGATCTGATTGTGTGGAACTGGACTTGAGTTGGAGTAGATGAGTTTCTAACTACAAGTGCGAGGCAGGCGGGGACAAACTGTCTTATATACATATATCCAATCGTAACAAAGACCGAAAACAGCTTCAATTGACCGGTGGTTTCGATTTATCTCATTGCTTACTGCTTATTGCTTACAATATCTTGAATGCGAGATTGTCCGAAGTCCGGGGGCATTCTAGGCGGGATGACTGGTCAGGTTGCGTAGCCAATCACACCTCAACTGCTGATAAATAATTTTCGGCTCTAAAGCGTTTCTCGCATTCGGGCGAAAACTACGATGCTTTGCCTAAATCCGACACCTTGAACCATAGATGCGAGAAGTACATTTTGCTTTCACGCGCATCGGGTTAATTGATAACCAGTTTATTCCGAGGGCGGTGTAACCGGAACAACTACACGTCAATTGTCTTTATTTCCTAGTTTTGTACAAGACTGCTTATTCTCGATCAGGCATATTTCGATAAGGGTTATTGGGATCGGCCATCTCCTCTTCGACACTCTGTATCGTCTTGACAACCTTCGCAGGAGCACCTAGGGCGATAGAGTAAGGAGGCAGACTCTTTGTGACCACTGCACCAGCACCAACAGTGCAGCCTCGACCAATTGTCACACCAGGAAGTATCACGACATTTCCTCCAATCCAGCAGTCATCCTCGATACGGATAGGATGCCCGAACTCAACGAACTTGATTCTTGAGAGAACGCTTGTCTCGTGGCCAGCTGTGTAGATATGCACATTGGGGCCCATTTGTACACGGTCACCAATTATGACGAGACTTGTATCCAGAATTGTCAGACTGGAGAGGTGTCAGCTATCAAAGTCTTGCATCCAAATCAAAGAAGAGCATACCCAAAATTCATGAAGCAGTTCTCTCCGATAGAGACATTACTGCCATAGTCTGGCAAGAAAGGCGCCTCGATGAATGTCCCGCTGCCAACCTTTCCAAGCAATTCAGTCAGAATCTCGGAGCGCTTTTGCTCAATTTCCTGCCAGGTTCCAGTGTTGGGATCAAGATTGTTGAACTTGTAAGCCAGGCCGCGCGCTCTGTGGCGGCCTTCTAGCAACGCTGGGTGAAGAGGATTGTAGCTACCCCGCGGTTAGGTGTCATGCTTTAAAGTAGGATTGGGTGGTCGTACAGCATGCCCGAAATCATCTTCTCATACTCTCCACACCAAGGTGTGTCCTTGAGAGATTTGGCAATCTCAATGATCTCTGTGTCCTTTTGTTGCTTGGCCATGATGGTGTAATTGTAGGTGGTGGTTCAACTGGGCGACAAGAGGCTTGCGAAGATAACAACTGACGAGGATAGGATGAGATATGTTTAACAACAGGGCGATAGGAATAGACAAAGAGTGTAGAAAGTGAGAACAAGCTTGCTCGTCTAGAGCGTGGGGTAGATGAGGTCAATGAGGGCTTAATGACATGACATGACAAGAAGGCGCGATCCACAGACGAATGCACCCCCGCACAGTGCGTTCTTTAACTTTGCTATTGCTCAGCTCTTAAGAAGTATTGGACTACAATACTGCCATAACGTGCAAGTACTACTCTTATTGACCCAGTAGACGCTCGACACTAGAAGTATGAACAATTAATGACTAAATACCGCCATTGGTAGAGGGTTTGACCTGACTCATTAAAGATCGTCAAGAGTTGGTACTGTTACCTATCTTGGTACAGTGTCGACGGGAGTTCCGCAAACCGATGACTCTGGCGGAGTCTCCGTCTCTTAGACCACTGCCGCAATTGGAAACCATCGCAACTGAACTCCAAGGTGCATATTACCAATCAAAACTTCGTTTTGTCTTAGGTCATACCAATTGAGTGCAGCAGACATTTGGATTGAGATCGACATGATCTTTGGATTCATCATGGTGCTCCATATTATAGACTTGCAGTGTCTTGGTTTACCAACTACAGAAACAGGTTTATTCCTCCAGATGGAGTTAGTTGAAATGTTAACGGCTATTCGGGAAGAAGAGCCGTATAACGGAAGTACCCCTCTCGCCCTTGAAGAGTGGACCGTGCTCTTCCAACGTTTGGCATGTGAAGAGCCTCAACGCTAACATGAATTTGGTATCAAGAAGTTGGAGAGCCAGGCTTTTGACTTATAATGGCAATCCAAGGCTCGGGATAACACTTTTGAAAGGCGAGAGAGAAGTATTTCAAACTGATTGTCATTCACTCAAAGTCGTTGAGAACAAAGTTCGCATAACCGGTTGTATTTTGTGGATTTCATGTACAACCCCACAACCAAGGAGATCGAATCCAAAATTGTCAAGAAACTATATAGGTGGTCAAGAATCAAGAAGTAGCCTGGCCAAAGCCACTCCCAGACTCAAAAACCGACAGAAGCGAATCTCCTTCTAAAGCCCGTACCAATCTCATCCCTCGTAAAGCATTCATATATCCAACGTAAGGAGCGTAAGTGTTTTGTGCGTGTCGATAGAGTATTTGCCGAGCCCTTCATATGTACTCGAGAAGGCTGTCGTGATCGACTGTGGTGTACTTTGTTCAAGCTCTTTAGATGAGGCGGTGTCCAGTCTCGCCATTGAAGATGATAACGCCACCACCGTTGCCAATGTTGCAGCCCTGGTTGCCGTTCTGTATTCAGAGGTCAGTAAGATAAAGCGTGAGTGACGGACTCTCAAGGTACGTACGTTGTTGTTGCAGCAGACCGCGACACCGTTGCAGATGCCACCAATGCCGCCGTTGGAGAGGGAATTGCAGATGACATTGGTACCGAAGTTGCCCTCGTTGGTGCAGCAGTAGGGTTTCTGACCGTTACCACAGTTGTTGTTCTGGTTGTTGTTGTTGTTGTCCTTGATGATGACAGGCTTCTCAGGCTTGTGAGGACGGCTGTGGCCTCCGGGAAGGGCAAAGGCGCCAGTGGCAAGGGCGATGATAGTGATAGCAGTGAACTTCATATTGAAAGTTTGAATAGTGTTTGTCTCGAAAGAGAAAGTTATAAGAAAGAGCTGAGGATGTTGTTGAGTGAATGAATTGAGAGTGAGTGATGGGGAAAGATGTTTGAAGAGGGAGGGAGGACCGGTTTATATATTCGTTTTTTTCCTATATCTTGTCTCTACTCGATGCTATTCGATCAACTTATCTTCTCTCCTTCTAATTCTAGGCGTTGCCACCAACCTCCCAGCTGAACCTCTTGGAACCTCGAACAGCCCATCATCGTGTGTTTACGACACCCAAGCTGATTCTCCTCAGCAGAAAAGAAAGCTATCGAACTCTTTTCGGGCCTCGACGCCATCATGGACATCAGTATGATGCAGAGGTAAGCCCGAGCTGAAGCCTCAAAACTCCACAACAAAGCATTTATCGTGAAATAGTTGGAGGAGAATAATTTGAGGCTGAATCGAGACTACGTCTGTATAACGTCTAGGACTATAATCGGGGGGTGGTGGGCCCTTGATGGCTGAGCCGATAGTCCAATGTTCTATTCTAGGACGAGGATGATTTCACATGTAAGAATTTAACAGTTTGCGTCCTATAATTGGAACACGGTATATTGACGGGCTTGCCAGTTGGCCGATACTAGACTCACCGTCCAGACCCAAACTCTCGGTGCATAAAGCTTACATAGCCGGTTGGACGTCGTTCGGAACATCGGGGACGCCATGTTTGTCCAATAGTGGAGGTGAGTCGACTGCAGAGGTTTAGTCTTAACAGCAGACTCAACGGATTGATGCATCTAAAGTGCTTGTACTCTGAAGTGGCGAGCTCAGCCCGACAGCCCGACTCCCGGGCGGCCGGACCTCAGCTTACATGCAAGGACTGGTTTCACAAGGGAGGAACTTAATTACTCTTCTCAACAATATTTTGGCAAGGATCGAGAACGTTGAATTGCGGTGTGAGATCACCTTGACTCTACGTTACGATATAGACACTGCAATACGACGCCATAGAGATCACCAACTTGGCACCGAATACGTGAAATGAACTGTAAGACGGTAGATCGATCAAAATTCCTACTGTACGTCTGGCTCATCGTTACAACTTCAGCAAATTGCCGATAGACTCTTGAAAGAGGGGCAGCTACCAGTAATCCCCGAAGTACAAGTACCCTCATAAGCAATCGGCAAGCGGCAGGTCGAGGCTATGGAGGCCGTAGTATATACAACACGTAGCTAACGTGGGGAAGTGACAAGGCTAGATCGAGTCCACGCAGAAATAGAGTGACAAACAGGCGTCTGACACAACCAACATGCATATACCAAATTTAGTTAAACAGCTAAATAAAGAAAGACATGGAGTTGCCAAACAAGGCCAGAGGTTACAAACCAAATAGTCTAGACACAAACTAGAGTCCCAAATACTATAGCCAAAATCATGACTTAGCCTCTATTTTTATCCCAAAGCCATTGGGAACTTGTCCATAGTATCGACGATCCACTATTGTATGCGAGCGCATTGAGCTATTGGCCTTAATATGAGGGGGGATCACCACCAACAAACTTAAGCACAGACAACACCTTATGTCATACTCAGTCATATCCAACGGTAGAAATATGCAAGGCGTTTCAACAGATCGTAACTACTACTGAGTTTTCAAGCCTCATGTAGCACTCCACTCCAGTGCAGTCCCAGGTCCCGGGTCAATGCCTCTGCACAAATATCAGCCTATGTCTCGCTCAATCCGCCTCGTTCAACAGGTTCAACTTCCTAGCTTCCATCTCTCGCTCCGCCCTTTCTTCGCACAAACACTCTTTCATTGACAAAGACTCCTCTATTCAGCTACTTGTCTAGCACTAGCAATTTTTCACCATCACAATCATGCAATTTTCCACTCTTTTCCTCGGCGTCGCCATGCTTCAGGGCGCTATCGCGACTCCTATCAACGAACCAGCTGTTGAAGTTGAGACTCGAGATCTTGAACCTAGAGCTCCATCTCTCGGAGACATTCCCTGGCCCAAGATGCCCGCTTTGCGAAGTAGGTTGGCCCGAGAGGGTTCAAACTCGCATCTAATAAATGGAAAAGGGTCAAACAAAGACAACAAAGGCGGCAGCGACTGCCCCTCCAACCCTCCCTCCAACCAGCAGGGTAACGCTTGCTCCTCTGGAACTCAGTACTGCTGTACTACTGACAGCTCTGGTGGTACGTTCTCACCTCGTGTTTCTTTTCACGCCCTGCTTAACGCCCTTTAGCTCAAACCTGCTCCGACTCTGAGGTTTGCAACGCGAAGGTTATTTGTTGCAACAACAACAACGGTGTAAGTTCTAAAAGCTAACTTCCCTTAAACTTTGCTTATGGTTTGTCTAGTTCCAAATGTGCATTGGTGAAATTGACTTCAATGCGCCTGTCACTATCAACATCAACATCTACAAGGGTGGAAAGGGCAAGGATGGCAAGAAATTCAAGGCTTAGATGTAGAAGCAAGTATCTGGCTTTGAGCCGTGATTGTACTTTCTCTTTCACCACACTCATTTAGTATATCTTTGAGATGAACTGTCGACAGTAGGCATATATATAACAATAGTGTATACACTCAATTATGATGGGCGTGAGACTATCAATGGTACAAGATATCGACTGTTTTTGCTCCAAGCTTTGCTTGCAGTTGAACTCGTGTTTCCACTGGGTGTATATTGAGTCGAATCTTTGTGGCGCGATCCAACGTGAAGACGAGAGGTGAAGTGAAGTTGGTAGGATGATGTTGCTTCCCCAGCTCATGGCTTTCACAGCTCCACGGAGTCGTAATTGTGAGAGATCTCCGTCAAGCTACTATTCACTCCATTTTTTTGGCCTCAAACTCAAATGAGAGACCGTTTGACCCGTGATCCTGCAGCAGGCTGGAAAGCATCAGCACTAGTACCTGAAGGGGCTGAAGTCGAGGTCTCAGATTGGATCGGCGCTATATGTGGCGGGAACAACGGAAGAGAAACCCCCTGTCAACTTTAAATTCACTGGCCACTTGTCTAAATTTAGTCTCCAGCTATTCCCAGCAAAATGCAGGACAGCTCGGACATTTTCGAGGGATAGCTCATTGATGGGAATACCCCGCAAAGGCCAAGACCCAGGGGTTCTAGGTACTTGACACATCAATTGCTCATCATTAGCAAGATACGCTCGAGTTTAGCTGGAACGAGATGTGCTTCATTCCACTGACCTTGGAGTTCACCGCTCCTTGACGTAAGCATATAGCAGGAAACCTAGCCGACTGTCAAGCAAAGCTCTCACGCCTCACCCATGCTTAGATCCGACGGTTCAGAATGTTCTTTTCAGGCAAAAGAGTTTTTCTCTGACAGAACAGCCGTTTGTCAAGATTAGGTGGCTGGCTGAGTGGCGATATAACAAAGTTTAGCTACTGCACTGCAACCCCCTCAATAGGGACATTGACAAAGTCAATAGTCCATTTCGATAGTCCCGGGCGCGCAGAGGATAGTCGCTCGGTTTCTCGGCAAATCGCAATTCGTGGGGAAAACACGAGTGTAATAGTTCAAGTAGTGCCGAGACTCCGTGTTGCCACGGGAAAATGGAAATTAGGATGGGATGTGATTCGTTCTTTACATCACTTGGAGGCTGAAAATATCCAGTTCCCCAGAGCGATTATCATATATCACATCCGTTAGGGCTAGACCTCGCTTTTAATATCCTGGGGTAATCGGTCTTTGCCAAGACATAATTCCAGATACCCGGTCTGAGGTTCAGAATGGTCCGATCATTATTGCATAGCATTGACATCAGCTGATGGTCACGGTTGAAGTTTTTCACCGACGTCGGTGAGGAAAAGAAAAGGCTTGCATGACGGGCTGTCAGGTACTGCGACATCCGATGTACCTGTTAGTGCCCGAAATCACTGTGATGATTCAGATGAGTGGATATGAATGGGCTAAGGCTTGTGTGAGTACCTGTGAATCATCAGAAGGTTACCAGTAAGAAACCTGTTACTCCGAGCACTGTACTGTCAGGATGTACTGGTGGAAAGTCTCGCGATAATGTCTCCATGCGAACCCCGGGTTATGGCTTCTGCCGAGTCATCCGAGCTGCGCAGCCATCTATCGTAATGTCTCGTCCAGTAACAGGACAAGATTAAACAGACAGCCGAAGACCTTCGGAGCAATAGGGTAGGTTCATGGACATGAGACCAAGATACTAAGATTGTCTCTACAAGATCGAAATGGGCTGGCTTCTCTACCTGGCTCAGAACTAAGCGACACCTAGCACAAGGACTTATAATAAGAATTATAAGCTTTCTTTAGCCAATCCTCTATCACATACGACCATACCTCCTAGAAAATACGGGATCCCGTNNCTGTTGTATGTTCTTTTTGCTGTGGAGAAGTACATCCTCCACCGAGGACTTTACCGCACTGCATCGCCGTGTTGACCGCGCACGCTGCGGGGTGCTCCTCGTCGGCAATGCATTCGTCACTCTGGGCGCAGCAGTAAATTCGCGAGGGCGAGAAACGCGTCTGCGCCCGGTGGCCGGCTTTTAGCGGCGGACAGCATTTGTTCGAACATCAACCCCGACCGCGATATGCCTCCTTATGACATACTCTACGCGTTAGTAGACCTCTACTTTAATAAACCGAAGCAGAAGCACGTCTCTGTCAAGACGTCACAACTTCATTTTTCGCTCCCGGCTTCCAACCCAAATGACATGTTTTGCGCCATTGTGTCTTCCGCCCTCGTAAACCGTTATTACGCTCCCTACATGGTTGGATGGAAGGGAGAGGGCAAGTACAACGCTTCAGCCGCTCACACAGCAAAGCTCACTGTCGACGAAGTAACCATCAGAATCAACTCGTCAGATTTGGCCAGACACTCAGATCGCTGATAATGCGATGTATGAAAGCAAGTCTACAAGTCGAACAATGTTGTTTCTGTACTACTTTGAAAGACAATATCAGCTTCTTGCTACTCAATTGAGTCAATGTCAATTGTGCGTCCCTGAGCAACGGCTGCCTCAGACGTTTCTTGGACTGTAAATTAATATCCATTTATCGCGCTAGCTGACCATGCCGCGACCAGTCTTGATAAAGAAATCTTGTCGAATTCAAAGCAGGACTTCCAGATCAATTTGTTCTCTCTTCCTGTCGGCCAAGGGACAAACTGAGTCTCGGCCAAGAAATGCAGGAATCGGCCGATATCCGTTCGTGAGATACCATATCCGGAACTCTCGTCAATGCCAGTCCAGTGCTCGACATCCTCCTTGAGGATCTTGACAGTGTTTCAATCGTCAAGCTCAAGGGCTCTAGTGTTGGCGGGAAGATCTTTGACACAGAAATGGTCAACGGAGATATACGATAGATGCTGTCAAAAAGCCGACATCAATCATGCCGCAGAACTCAAAGGTGAGTGCAGACGGAGCCTTGAGACCGGCGATAGGGCCACATGAGAAAAGAATGAACATTCAATTACTACAATATTCAAATATTGGAATCTTAATCATCTGGTTAGTTAATTTATCGGTTTCTGTAGCACTCATTCATAATATTTGGAAATCTACAACTGGTGGTATCGCGCTGGAATTTCATGGCTTACACGGGTACGAGGTTTTGGTTCTGACAAAATATGCTCCCGTCACTTTGATCACGATGTTCCAGGCACGATATTCAGCTATAATGTAACATACATCCAAGAACCGCCTCAATGACTCACTGCTAGTAGCATTCCGTTCTCATAACTATCTTTCAGATTCTCAAACTTCCATCATCAGAAATTTGCTTTACAAAGTCTTCAAAATCCTTGAGTAGCACCTCAGGCCTCTCGAGCGCAGCGAAGTGACCACCACTCTCGTGCCTCCTGTGAAACACCAAGTTTCCCGTCTTCTCGACCCACGCCTTAGGAATAGGCGCAAGTTCAAACGGAAACCAGCTATAACCCAACGGCTTGGTGACCTTCCACTCTGGAAGATTATGGGCGCCACCTTGGCCAGGCGAGAAGCGTTGCCTATATGGATAGATAGAGGTAGGGAACGTGTCGGTTAGCCAGTATAACGAAGCTGAGGTCAATATCTCATCGATAGGAGGATCTTGGTCTGTCCAGTCGCGGAATTTCTCGCCAATCCAGGCTAGCAGTGCAATGGGCGATGATGAAAGGACGAGGCCGATAGTGCTGGGTTTGGTAGCGTGCATGAGAGCGTAGGCTGAACCCAGTTCTTGGAACTCTTCGGCACGCGGGAGGGCTTTCTTCTCAGCTTCTGTGATCTCGCTGGAGACATCTGAAGGCTCGGGCATCAAACAAAAGTTGATATGGGCGGCTGTATCATATATTAGTCTATTATGAACATCCAGAATATCACATATCGAACCACATACCTTTACACTCCTCGTGGCTGACTGCGAGTACACGGGAGACCTTACTGCCAATATCCCCACCCTGGGCAACATACCCACTACCAAAGCCTAGCTGAACCATGAGAGTGTTGACCACTCGCGCGATATCCTCGACGCCAAAGTCTTTATCCAGAGGTGGCTTGCTCGAAAAGGCGTAGCCAGGTAGAGATGGAACCACGACATGATATGGGAGCGTGTCGGGCGTGTATCGATCCTTGAGAACTGACAGAATCTTCAAGAACTCCAAGAAACTTCCTGGCCAGCCATGAAGCAAGACAACGGGAATGGCATCTGACTTGGTCGAAAAGAGGCCTGTGAAGTGAATTTCAAAATCGCCTTTGGTGTCGCTGATGGGCAGGGTCCAGTGGTTGAATGAATTGATGTGCTTTTCAGCCGCTCGCCTGTGAAAGGAGTTAGCAATCGCGATCAATTGACTCTTTCGGTCTGTCGTATTCTCTTGGAACTGCTGTTTACTAAAGATTAACATACCAGTCAAACTTTAACCAGTCGGCTTTGGCATCAGTGAGCCATTTGTGACTGATGCCGTAGTTGTGTTCGGTTTGGGTAGACTCGTAGGTAGGCGGTGCGATCTTGCCCAGTTTGACAAGCTGCTTGAGCTCTTCAACCTTTTCGTCCTCAATTGAGATTTGGTAAGTCTTGGGCTGCGACTGAGCGCCTGAGGGGATGCGTGCGTAACCGTCGGCCATGTTGAAGTTGGTGATATGTCAGATGATGTACCCCGCTTCTCTCAAGATGAACGTAGGTACTTTACGTGTGAATCGATGACAAAAATTAGCTTCGTTTTTGTTTTTTTTAAGCGGTCTTTTAATTGTTTGTATCTGGAGTGATTTGGATATTAAATGGAATGTTTCGAGTGTTTATATATTATATAAAATCGTTCGAGGATTTGATCACGCCATCGAGGTTGTAGTCTTCGTTTTGTTTAGAAACCCAAGGTTACGTCATGCAACGCAGCTCAGCCGAAACGACAGATAGCAAAATGGCTGTTTCGACACAATTTGATAGATATTAATTACAAATACACAACATTTAGAGTCAAGGATTATAACCTAACGTGAGTAAAAATTGATTTGTAATGGGGTGGCGTGAATGTCGTGTACAGGGCGCGTCTTGAGCTGATCTTTAGCCCAAGACGTTTTTCTACGTCGCTTGTCATGACAGCCAATGGCAAGTGTCCAGTTAACGAGAGGGCGGAAACAACAGACATCTGATATCTTTTTATTTTGCCTAAATTATTAAGCGATCGTTGACGAGATAGTAAAGAAGATGCTTGGGTCTATGTCGGCATTGAAATGATTGACTACCTGGTCATGCGCAGGGCGCGTAAACTAGCACCGAATAACATCATGGTTTTACAAACCATCTTGACAAACACCACAACTACAGCTTGACCTTCTGGTACTCAATCTTGAAACTGAACTCATCCTCCCAGTGCATAGCCCAGTACCGATCCCAAATCGCCTTCGTCACTGGCCCAACCTTTCCATCCTTGACAGGATTGCCATCCAAAGTAGTAATAGGCATGATCCCTCCAGCAGTAGTACACATGAAAATCTCATCAGACTCATAGGCCGTCTGAACGGGGACATGCTCAACTCGAACCTCATAACCACACCATTTCGCAGCGTCAATGACACTCTTTCTGGTGATTCCTTGCAGAACTCCTCGATCTGCGGTGTAGAGAACGTTGTCCTTGATGAATACGACGTTGAAGCCGGAGCCTTCGGTGATGTTGGTGTCGCCATCGGTGAGGAAAGGGTATTGAGCTCCACGATCGTAGGCTTCGAACATGCCGCGGGTAAAGTCGCTCCACTGGAGGTTCTTGATAGTAGGATCCATGGAGCTAGGTGGGATTCGGCGAACGGTTCGGGCAATAACGGCAGTGCCGCCTTGATACTGTGTTTCAGGGGTCATGACCCAGACATAGGGCGTGACGAGCAGATAGAGGTGATTCTTGAGTACCTCACCAGGCTTGGCCTCCCGAACGGGCTTCATGCCACGAGTGACGATCAACTCAACAAACGCATCTTTGATTCCACTCTTGGCCAGCATCTCGAGAAGAGTTTGCCGAATCTCATCGCGAGAAATTGGGAATTGCATTCGCATCTTCTTAATGCTGGCTTCAAGACGATCAAGGTGGTCATCCAGACGGAAGAAGCGACCATCCCAGACAGCTGGGACGTCATAGGTCAAGTCGCCGTGCATGAAACCTTGGTCCATTAGGGGAATGCGGGCTTCATGGAGCGGAACAAGCTCGCCTTCAATCCAGGCTATGCCTTTTTTGAAGACATTGTCGCTTGCCTCGAGGGTGGCTTGGCGCTGGGCATAGCCAGCGAAGATCTTGTCCATGGTCGACATTTTATAAGTTGGTGCCGCGTTGTGCGATTGGAAAGGATTGAGGGAAGTGGAGGGGGCTTTATAATAAAGAACTGTAACCGGTGTTCAATATGAAATAGAGTTATGTTGAGAGATCTACAGAGGTTGTCTTGTGATCAGAATTACAGTTTAGATGAGAAACTCAATTGTAACAGATCGAAGAGGGGTTGAGAAAATCTTGGAATTGACTACTGGAAAGGTCAATGGGGATTTGAGACATGAACGCTCCCATTACTCGTTTTTGTATCCAGAATGGCCGCTCTTGTCCTACCCCAATGTCTTACATCGACGTCACCACATTGCTGTACCAAGGTTGAAGACCGATGATAATTGTATGACCTCAAATGCAGCACGCTTTCAAGTAGTGGGTAACGGGGTTTTAGCACAAGCCACAGAGCATATTGTATTACCTGACTACCAAGATATGGAGCTGATGCACGTCACATGAGTATCGCCGCATGACCATCCCTTACTTCGAGTGTTTTCACGGCAAGTCATGAGACGTGAGACATTACAAATAACCGACTTGGTCGTTAACCGTGGCTAAGCGGCAGCTTCCTTGGCCCCAAGAGTCGCAAATACGCGCATCGAGATCCTTTCCCCATCACAGAGGGAGCCTTTCCAATTTGGTTGAGTTGCTCCATCGCCGAACAGATCTTCCTCGAAACCAAGAACCGTCCAACGCATACGTGGTGCCCGTCTGCCGTTCCGTCATAGCCACACTTTGGACTTTGTCGTGAATTTTATCTTCACTCCATGTCTTTGGCCGCCGTCACCTGCACCTCAAGTCCATAGTCTCGAAACACAGCATAGCTCTCAGATTTCATAGGCATCAGCGGTTCGATGAGCTGAAAGTCAAAGGCTCTTAACAACTGTTCCTCATAGATTAGCTGTTGCTGCTTTTATCCGACTAGTTTCAACTTACCTCGAAGTAGACCTTTTGTAGCTCCATGAACGCAATTGGCTTTCCAGCACACATCCAGCGTCCATGGCCAAAGGTCATACCAACGTTGCGCCGCATCTCAGCGAGTTCGGCGTCTGGAAGTCCAATGAAGCGTTCCGGTCGAAAGACATCTGCGTCGGGGCCAAATAAATCCTTCGACTTGAGAATGGCTGAGAAATTGATAGCGATGGACGTTCCTCCTGGGATAAAACGTCCGTTAATAGTATCGCCGCCTGGAGGTACCTGCTTGGAATGCTGGGTTGTTGCCACTGCTCTCATACGAAGGCCTTCATAAATCACTGCCTGTTCACTCAGTCAGTTATTAAAGTGAGCCACCAGCGCGTGTAGTTGTACTCGCCTGCAAATAGGGCAGTTCCCGTGCCTCCGCAATAGTGATTGGACTGGACGCCCGTCCTTCAAGAATCGCGCTTCGGATCTCTTGTTTGAGCTTGTGATAAACAAGAGGAGACGACATGATGTATAGCATCGTGACACGCATGGCTGACGCGGTGGTGTCAGATCCTGCTACAAACGCGAAGAGGACTTCAGATTGGGCATCGCCTTCAGATAGGCCGTTGGCTTTAAAGGAACTCTGTAAGCGAAAAACGATAGAGGTCAGTTCTCCATAGGACGACATATATTAATTCGTCCAAGTCATAATGGACTAAACATACAAGCATGTCTGTCTTTCCCTCCTGTTCCTGGCTGTAGTAGGCTCTCACGTTCTCGTTCGTAACTCTTGCAAGGCCCTGTTAGCATGTATCTCGCTGTCAAGAAAGGGCTCTCTTACTTCATGAGAGGACCGAGTACGTCAGGATCGGTTTCTTTCGGTCCAAAGTATTTCAGAAAGGTTGGGGAAGAAATTATGGCCCGCATCCAAGGCACCTCGCTAGTCAGAGTCATTAGGGGTAGATGCTTGGCAAGACCCTTGTAGAAGTGATACGGATCACAGTCCGAGGCGCAGCATCCGAACTCAGTGCCCAAAGCTACCTTGGAAATAACGTCCAATGCGAAATAGGACAGTGCGTCGATGAGAGGTAGCTTCCGAAAATCTGACGAGGAGGGATTGGAGAGATATTTTCGTCGAATCAGGGATACGAGGCTCTTCACTTGCTGATCGACAGCTTCTTCAAGATGGGGGGTATCGCGGCCGCTATACGCGGGTGCAAGGCGGGCTTTAACGCGATCATGTTCCTGTGGATCACGGGTAGTGAATAAGGTCGCGTGATATGGATTGAGGCGCATGCCCTCAGCCCAGGGCGCTTTATTGTAGGTACTCTTGCTTACAGACATGCGCTTGATGATTTCGAGGTCTGAAGTGAGTAGTACGTCCGGGCCAATACACACCAATGAGCCGTATTTGTTGTCCAGATCAGCATATATCAGATGCTGTTTGCCACTGTAGCTCGTCCATCCTCCCCATATGTAGCTGAACTTGGCGAGCCATGGACCTGGGATATGGCGGAGGCGATACCATGAGAAGAAAGCTGACACAAGCCACCAGATTGTTGCAAGGGCTAGCAAGGTCGCGGTGATACCACCGGGTGTTTTGAGACTTGGGAAGTCAAGCGGACCCATTGTGTATCGCGACATTGTGTTTGCCTTCGAGTTGGTTGCGAGTCTCAAAGTTGAAAATCAACGGGCATCGGGAGCTTTTAAAGAAGTGGAAGGAGGGGAGATCTGCAGAGAATCAAGCAGAACCGGGTTGTGATTCACTATGAACCGCCTGTCTCAGGCAGGAGCATAATCACGGACAGGCTTTGGCAGCCTTTCCAGGCGATCAAGCCCACTTTAGGTAACTGATCAGGTAGCTGGGGGTTACAGCCTCTAGGTATCTTCGCTTGATTCTTCCCTGCACCTATGTTCCCCACATACGTGGTCGTTAAAAGTCAAGTTCCAATTGCACGATACTACCTTGTCTATTTCGATGGAGAGCACTTGCCACTTTCATGTCAACTGATTTTATTGATGTGTGTGTTTTGAGGTCGAGAAAACCGTTATTGGAAACTGAGGCAGCACATCACATCTTTCAGCTGGCATGTTTGAGACAAGGAAAGACTCTACATTAGTGGTCCAGCGAACTACGCAACAGTGATTTATACCACCGCCTGCATGCTGCGCCAAGAACATGCAGTGATTCACCCCTCTATGTCGGGAATCATCCAATAGAGTCGATCGGTCATATCTCCTTCGCATTGCCTGCCGAGGAATTCCTGGCCTTCTTCAGACATGCATCCTATCCCTTCTATCTAGCCGCGAAGATTGCATTACCTGGTGGGTTGCATAATAATCCGCACATACAGTAGGCTTGACAGAAATAATAGCCTAAGTCCCCTACTAAAATATCTTAAGCTATCCTAAAGTCTTTTGCCATCCCTTATGCTTTAGTATAGTGCCACATCTATTGTGTGCATTATTTTGCACACACCTGGTTACACAAGTCAAGTTGGATGCAGTGGAGTTTGTTCTCTGAACTTATGCCACCAATGATCTCCTTGGAATCACTCCTTGGTAACACTCACAAAGTACAGATCCTTGAAGCGATTAGGTCACCTCGGGAAGGAGATCGATCACCACTATACCCTATGCATTGACAATTTCAGCGAAAAATTGGAATTGGACTAGACTAGTCGTTGTTGGTCTACTTGGCAATTGTATATTCTACGCTTCTAAAAGGCAGCAACTGCCACCATATCCAGCGATTGCTGTAGCCGCTAATGAGATCATGATGTACCGCCTTAACTCACAAAGCTGGGTAGCGCCTATGGATCCCCAGAAAATTTCTTTATTTAACCTTGGCAATAAATTCAAATATCTCCAATACTCATATCCTAATTAGAAGTACAGAATATCGCTAGCGTTATCTATATGCATTGCCCAATTTCATAAGTTGACATGGTACCTTTGTAAACTAAGCTTGGACGTCAATGAATTCACCGGCAAGGGACACACGAGAGTAGAGAGACAGGAATTGTAAGGAATGTAATATTTATGTCGTATGGACGCTATTGCTATCGAAGCTATGCTCTTTTCGTATACAAAGTAAAACAGAAATCTAAATACAAAACAAGTCATACAAATCGTAATAATATGTCATTCTAGATATGTGCAGTCGTAGCATCATGGTTCCAGACTCATGAAATGCTCATGTTTGTGTCTCTAGTAAGGAGGAGGAGCATAGTAAGGGGCAGAGGGCTTCACAGAAGCAGTTGTGTGGGAAGTCTCAACGGATTGAGGCGTCTCGATGGGCTTGGGAGTGTGGGCAGGAGTCTCGTAGAGCTTGGTGGTAGAGCGGTAGAAGGTAGTCGTCTGGTTACCATGGTTACCGCCAAGGTAAGTGGTAGGCACGGTAGGAGGGACGTTGTTGGTAGGAGCAGGAGGCTGGTAGGCACCAGAGTTGGAAGGGCTCCACTGCTGAACCTGGGTGGTGGCTGTGGCGTAGACGGAGGATGAAACCTGGCCGATAGGGCAGTTTGTGACCTGAGGAGGGCAGGCAGTGACAGTGAAGTACTGGGTCGTGTAAAGAGTGGAAGTCATGTTGCCAGGGCGAGGGCCGTATGTAGCTCCAGGGCCAGGGACAACCTGGGTCTTGGTGACAGGGCAAAGAGTAGTGGAGAGAGCGATAGTCTCGGTGACAACATGAGGACCCTCAGGGCAGTTGGCAACGCCAGGAGCGCAGGCGGTAACAGTGCGGATGGCGGTGGTGTAGATGGTCGAGGTGGAATAGCCAGTTGTGACGATGTGCTGAGTGGGAACTGGATAAGGCTCGTTACCACCGGCAGGCTTGGTAGGAGCAGGTTGCTCAGGCTGAGGAGGATGCTCGCCGGCAGGCTTGGTGGGAGCGGGCTGCTCGGGCTTGGGAGGTCGCTCACCAGCGGGCTGGGTAGGAGCAGACTGTTCCTCAGTGACAGGGCACACGGTAGTAGAGATAGCAATGGTCTCGGTAGTAACGTGAGGAGTCAGAGGGCAGTCGGGAACCTCGGGACCGCAGGTAGTGACAGTTCGAACACTGGTGGTGTAGACAGTGGAGGTAGTGTATCCGGTGGTCTTGGCTGGCTCAGTTGGCTTAGGCTCAGTGGGCTGAGGACCAGTGGGCTGAGGACCAGTAGCATGAGGCTTAGTCTGCTGTTCAGTGACAGGGCAGATGGTGGTGGAGATAGCGATAGTTTCGGTGGTAACATGAGGTGTAGCCGGGCAGTCGGGAACACCTGGAGCACAAGAAGTAACGGTTCGAACGTTGGTAGTGTAGACAGTCGAGGTGGTGTACTCAGTAGTGGAAGGGGTAGCAGGCTGAGTAGATCCAGCCTCGGACTGGCCTCCGGTCACGGGCTTAGTAGCAGGCTTGGTAGGCTGTTCCTCGGTCGCAGGTTTAGTAGACTGCTCTTGGGTAGCGGGCTTGGTGGCGTGCTCCTCAGTTGTGGCAATAGTCTTGGTAGTTCCGTTCTCAGTGGTGACGATGTGCTTGGTAGCAGGCGGGACAAGCTCAGTAATAGGGCAGACAGTGGTGGAAATAGCGACTGTCTCAGTAGTGACATGAGGAGTAGCGGGGCAGTTGGTCACGTCAGGGGCACAAGAGGTGACTGTTCGCACAGTGGTAGTGTAAACAGTTGAGGTGGTGAAGCCAGTGGTGCTAGCAGACTCAGTAGGTGCAGGCTGCTCCTCGGTACCAGTGATGGGGTGAGTAGACACAGCTTCGCTCTCAGTGGGAACAGGGTACTTGTTACCACCGGTAGTGACGGGCTTGGTCTCAGTCTCAGTGGGGTGCTCCTCAGTAGCGGGCTTGGTAGATCCCTCGTGGCCAGTGACAGGCTTGGTAGATTGGGCCTCAGTCTCGGTGCCAGGCTTGCCCTCGGTCTCGGTAGCAGGCTTGGTCTCGGTGACGGTGGCAGGCTTGGTGGCATGAGCTTCGGTCACAGGGCAGACGGTAGTAGAGATAGCAATGGTCTCAGTGGTGACACGCTTGTTGTTAGGGCAGTCAGGGATCTCAGGAGGACAGTCAGTGATGGTTCGGATGGTGGTCGTGTACACAGTTGAGGTGGTCCACTCGCTGGTTGTCTCGATGGCAGGCAGAGTCTTGCTGGGGTGCTCGGTAGTCACGGTCTCAGTGCCGACAGTCTCAGTGTGAGGCTTGGGAGGAGGGTAAACACCGGTGGAAGACTCAACGGCAGGTTGGGTAGATCCAGTTTCAGCGGGAGTAGTCTCAGTCTCGGCAGGAACAGTCTTAGTCTCGGACTCAGCAGGAACAGACTCGGTCTCAGTAGGGACGGTCTTGGTCTCAAAGGTAGATTGAGCAGGAGGAGGATAAACACCGGTGGAAGTGGCGCCCTCAGTAGTCTCAGGGACCTTCTCGGTCTCGGTCTCAGTCTCGATAGGCTTAGACTCAGTACCAGTCTTGGTCTTGTTATCAGGGGGAGGGTAGGCTCCAGATGAGGTAGCAGTCTCGGTTACTTCGGGGACCTTCTTGGTCTCAGTCTCAACGGGCACAGAAGCAGTAGCAGTCTCAGTGTCATGGTGCTCAGTCTCGGTAGAGCCAGGAACCTGGTACTCGGGAGTAGAAACAGGGGTCTCGCCCTTCTCGGTAACAGGGCAGATAGTGGTCGACACAGCGATGGTCTCGGTGGTGACGTGCTGGCCGTTGGGGCAGTCGGGGACCTCAGGAGGGCAAGATGTCACAGTGTAGACATTGGTAGTGTAGACAGTGGAAGTAGTGAATCCGGTAGTGGCAGCACTCTCGGCTTCCGTGGTCTCAGGCACAGCAGGCTTCGTAGTCTCGTTGGAAGCGTCAGTAGTAGTGGCCTGGGACTCGACCTCAGTCTTGGTGTCCTTGGGTGGGGGGTAGGCATCGGTGGAGCTGCCAACATCGGTAGATCCCTGCTGAGTTACATCGGTACTCTCGGGAGGAGCATACTCGGAAGTGGGAGTAAGAGCCTCAGTGGAGTCCTCGTGGCCGGGCTTGGTGGTGTCAGTTTGACCGGGAGGAGGGTACAAGTCAGTTGCGGTGGTGGCACCAGCAGTGGTGACATCAGCAGTGGTCTTCTGTTCAGCCTCGGTGGATGGGGTGCCCTCGGGAGGAGGATAGGCATCAGATGGAGTGTTGCCAGGAGGAAGGTAGAGATCAGTGGCAGAAGTAGCCTCAGCAGTGGTCTTCTGTTCGGCCTCAGTGGATGGAGAACCCTCGGGGGTGGTCTCGTGTCCGGGCTCAGTCGAAGGGGTGCCCTCAGGAGGGGGATAAGCATCAGAAGGGGTGTTAGCAGGAGGAGGGTAGGCATCAGTAGTCTCGGCCTCGCCAGGCTTGCTAACAGTCTCAGTAGCTGCAGACTGAGGAGGAGCATAGTCGGTAGTATCCTTGGCTTCGGTGGTAGCGACAGTGGGGACAGGAGGAGGAGCATATTGAGTAGTGTCCTTCTCAACTACCTCAGAGGTAGTATCCTTGGGAACAGGAGCCTCAGAGGTAGGCTGAGGAGGAGCATACTGGGATGATTCCTGTGCAGGAGGCTCAGAGTATGCGGGAACATCAGGGACAGGATAAAGATCGGTCTCCTTGTCAGCTGGAGGAGGGTAAAGGTTGGTGTCGCTCTGAGCAGGAGGAGCGTACACAGCAGTCGAAACAGCCGCAGTTGGTACAGCTGGAGGCAGATCATAGTTGCCTCTTGGCTGGTGACGGCCGAAATCTAAAACGCCAGCGTTGACCGCGCCAATGGCAACGGTGCTGAGAAGGAAGAAGCTTCTCATTTTGAAAATCTCAAACGAATCGTGGGTTAATCTGTTGAGGCTTTGATCCGGAACTCTTCAACAAGTAGATAGATTGAATATCTCAACGAAAGTTGTAGCGAATGTAGAAAAGATACCAAGGAAAAAACGAAAGTAGGAAATGTTGCTGGTTGATGAGGAATGAGAAGACACAAACGAAGCTGAGATGGGATGAATCTTTATAGAACGAAGCGATATCAACAATGATCGACTGCCAGGTTCGATCCATCTCAGCTTCTTTGGCCCGCGTCAATCCATCGAATCATCCAAAATTGGAAATACCCCGTCGAATACGGGCGCTTGCATGAAGGACATGGCAGGGTGAGGTCATTCAGGGATGCCTAAACGGGATTGATAGGGCGGTCAGTCGATTCGTTGGTTGGATGAGCCGAAAGCGCGTACAAAGAGAGAAATAGTGGAGATGGAAATTATTCCCCATCCAATGTCGAAAGCTTCCAAAAATATGTGACATTGGGATACGATTCGCGGTCGATCATGAATGAAAATGTGAAAGTGGGCAGAAAAAAAAAAGTGGTCTCCCGGTCGGGCCGCTGGCACCTTTGACAATCAATCACTTCTGTGCCCTGTCTTGACTATCAGACATTATGACATGGGTCGATTGAACCAAGGATAGGCTGCCAGACAATGGAGTAGTTCGTTAGCTCTGCAGGAACATTCTAATAATGAACATAGAGTACCTAATGTCTTGACTCAAACCCGAACCAAAGGCGCATGTTTCGTTTGTCAAGAAACAAAAAACCTGCACCAAGGCTCGTGTTTGAACTGGGGGTGATGTGATTGTGTGCTATAATTGGCACTCTCTAGTGTCTTGGGTAGTCTAGTCTGGCCACTGAGCGGCTATAAACAGATCATCGTCTGCACGTCTTGGTTGGCCCATAATCCCTGTAGCTTCGCTCCTCCAATGGTTCGGGCTCTACAGCCCAAGGAAGACCCTACATACAAGATTCTAGTCTGGAAGAAGAAAATGAACTCACCACGTCAAACATTCTGCATTAGTATTCTACTGTGCATTAGTATTCAGTATACGAGATAGTCACTGAGAATAGAAAACAACACCTGAAGTTTGCAGTTGAAGAGCGGGGTGATTCTTTTCTTAGAATCCTGAGGGTTAAATGCCCTGTTCTTTGCAGTAAACAACTCTTGGTGTCGGCATCTCTCTTCCGAACGAGAAGATAGTGACGAACAAACGCAAACTCCAAACCTCAATCTTGTTCAGCGCCTAAGTGTCTTAGAAATTAAAGATCGTCATTGAGATAACCGTAAAGTCTTTCCTTTCAGAAACGTAACCTGAAACAAATGGCGTAGCGTTGGCGCTTATGAAATTGGTTGGTTAGCGCGCGGTTCGTGGGGGAAAAAAACCACTCAAAGGGCGCCACTGAAATGTCAACAACGCCATGGCGTCAGCATTCGAACTACCCGGGAGTAATAAGGAATTGCCAAAATGTTCAGCTCGACAGGGTAGGAATGTTCGATATCAGGCTCAAAGAAGTAAAAATATTTTCATAAGAAGTTCGGAAATATATTGTCATATACTGGGCGTAATTGTTGCAGTCGTTAGACTATCCGTTGACAATGAGGAATCAGAGTCAATGTACCAGACATCAAACATCATTACTGTCTGCCCCTAAAGCTATTCTCCAACCATAATTTTGGAGGTTTTGTTAGAGATGAAACCGTATCATTATAGAAAAAGACGTCCTTCTTCATATATTAACATCGATATTGCATCAAGATCCAGGTCACAGCATCTGCAATCTTTTCAGGTGCTACCAGCTGTATCTTTCGTCCTACTCCAGCCAGATACTGGTATTTGGATCTTTCAGACAACTGCACTAAAGATCTCTGATCGTTCCACTTATTAGCCTCCTCCGAGAGCCGTTCCATCCCGTTTCCGTGGTCTTCTGACCCGATACCCGACTGTACTGCTTCTCCATATATCTTGTGCAGATCAACTGTTCTATCCGCCTCGAGAATCATCAAAGGCACACGCCCGTATTCGGGATGTTCAACCGATAAACCCGTATTAATAGACGTGGCACGATATTCAACGATTTCCTGTTTAGCTGCAGCTTTATGCTCCACACGATCCTCTTCGTCTAACAAAGCTTGCCACGCCGAATCGCCTAAGCGATGGCAGTCTCCATAACATAGCCTCAGCTCCTCAAGCTTCGACTGCATCGCTTCGATAGGCGGATTTACCGGTGAAGTCTCCGCATCCACAAACACAAAACCCTTAAACTGAGCCAAGTTTCTCAACTCCATAAACTCCCGCAATATCTCAATACTGCGGTGGTGGCAGATCATTATATATGGAGAGGTAACCTTTGCAACGCGCAAGAGCAGATGAAGCTCCATGGCCAGAGCGCCAGCTGACCTAGAGCCATCTGCAGGAGCAGGCTCGCTTTTTCCGTATCCAGCGCGTTCGTAATTTACAACCGTCATGGACTCTGATAGTAACTTGGTTACGACTGTCCATTCTTTGATGCTGCTGCCGATGTCGGGAATGACGACTACTATCGGATTGTGGGCGCGTCGGGGTGGGCCATGAAGAGTGACTTCAAGTTTGTACGACCCAAGGTCTACAAGGGTTGTGGAATTAGGTTTTATCGGCATCTTCCATAGATTTCTCGATGCCCTGTCCTTGATTCCGGAGAGGTTGGAGTTGTCGTCAACGGTGGTGAGGCAGGGTCTTTGTTATCTACTCTTTATCTTATCGACAAGATATCATACTATTTTTAGGTTGTCAAATTGTTTCTCCACGGCAGCGGAAGTGCGGAATTGTAGCGCCAGCTAGCACCATCGTGCGAGCATCGTGTACTACTACTGTGCAGTTCAAAACTCTATACAGACAAAAAGGTGGTTTCATAAAAGCTTGAACTGAACCTATGCTCAAATGCCTACTTGGAACTTTGTCCGTCTTCATTGGGATTGTAAGCCGAAAGTCTGGAACAGACAATGCAACCCTTGGGTGTTTTCCGGAACAAAACCTTCATAGATGGCGAAATTGCGATGCTGAGGGCCGAATTCTAGTTTCAGATGCAAGTCAGCTTCATGACCGAGGTACAAAGAAGCTGGAACTCTAAATCACTGACGCAAGAGTATGCAATACCACCTTACCGAGAGCCTATATCACATAGACTCTTGTCTACTGCAATACCCTGAATGTTCGTACTGGAACTAGTTTAAAGGTGAAATCTAGGTTTGATTAAACAAGGAGTAGAATGAGTCTATACCATAACCACCGCCAATTAAGCTGTGGAATACCTCTATTGAAGAATATCGTCGTCTTTATCAATTGTCGCTAAGTACCTATACTATATTACTATGCTCACAGACTGGAGTACTGCAACAGCTGCTATTTCTTGGATACTGCCGACTTCTGAATTTCTGTTAAACCTGTGTCTGTTCGTATCCGTCTTTGGATAGTGATAATGCAGGGATTCATTATAGCGGCAATGAATCCTACCCTGAGATCCGCTGTCTAGCACGGTTTCTTGACACATTCAATATTTATACTCGTGTTTGCGTCGAGTATCAACAGTTTTTAGTCAGTCGATAGAGCCTCTAGTACTCTCATGACCCTCAGATCAAAATGCTCAGGTACCATACCAGATAAGCATGTCCTTTGACTCGGATATTCGTAACAAGAAACCAATTCCACTTAGAGTACAGAGACTATTATAGTTAGTTTTTTCCCATTTCCCGTTCTTCACAGTATGTAGTTCAAAACCATATGTATGCTGAATTTTCGAGTAGCCTCTTCCTCTTGTCCGATTGGTCCTCCGAGTTCTCTTGTACATTACTCGTACAGTTAAACCTTATGGGCGATATTTCGCTAGCCATAGGCCACCCCATTTAATGTTTCTCGTTCTTTGTCTCTTTTGAAAATTATTCGTCACGGTTTCCCGTTCCGTTGATCCATCCGCTACTTTTCTATTCTCTCAGTCGTGTCAGCTTGATTTACGACAATCTCCCTTCCCGATCTTAGCATGTCTCTTCCTCTCAGGCAAGCAAACAACTTCCTCTAATTTCGCTTCCAAACTCAACTTTTGCTTTGACCTCACCAGAAGTCAGCCCCATATTGTCCAAGTTTCCCATTCCCCTCAGGATTCCAATAATCATCAATGAAACGCGCCTAGCTTCCGCAAAGCATCCGATTCGTCTGGTTTGTTTCCTAGTCCGCGGCACCGAAACGTCTTCCGAATTTAGAGTTTCGGCCTTGACTGAAGTAATGCGCAGGTAAAGCGGACTAAGAAACGGTCCTGTAGATCTTCACTACTCGGGAGCTTCGCAAACTAAGGCAAAATCCCAGGTGTCCAAGGGTCCTGTGCCCTGAAAGCCGAGGCTTCAGAAGATATGCCGAGATACAAATGGCAAATCACCATGAGCTCGCTCGATTAACGGCTGACGATAATTATGATTTGTTCCCATTGGTTCTATGTATTTAAGCTTTCATCTGGAATCTCTGCTAATTAAACTCGGAAACTCATAATTCCGCCGCTTATACGGCAATTTTCCGAAATACTTTCTACACCCCAAGCAGTCTAGATTGCTTGTTTTTCATTTTTTGTTTGCTTTTTTTGCCCCTCACATTGATTCGTTCCATTGCTGACTGCTCAGTTACTTGGCCCGTTTATAATCGTTGCGATTGGTCAGCATTTCTTTCCTGATAGCTCCTTTTGTATCATGTTAACATGTTGTCGAGAAATCATAATTATATATCATCTCAAGAGACCGTATCCATCTGTGACAGGTCATTGCATTAAGGCATTAAAAAGCCAGGACCGCGGTTTTTTGTTTATGCACAACTTCAACTCCTGTTTCAGGTTTTCCCCTCACAATGGAGGGACATGTGACAGGTACGGCATATGCCGTATATTATTACGGAGAAGATGATGCCCACAGTTACCGTATGCATTGAAGCTGCGAGTGAATCCATAGGCATCTCATGCAGAGTC
The DNA here is from genome assembly GCA_014898925.1 of Fusarium nelsonii. Lineage (NCBI taxonomy): Eukaryota > Fungi > Ascomycota > Sordariomycetes > Hypocreales > Nectriaceae > Fusarium > Fusarium nelsonii. The sequence continues at coordinate 222,091 of JAAVUC010000117.1, read as the reverse complement.
GTCAAGTCATAGGATTCGAGAAGCACTTCGTAGCCATAGAGCAGGTGTCACGATATCAAGTACAACGATGACAGGTGATTGTATAATTTCCATTAATGCTATGATGTCTAACGAATTGTCGCTTTTGATGCTACGCATGCCCCAAAATCAGTAATTACCACCCCTATATAGCCTGCCCAATACCAAGAAAAGATGTGATTGATATCTCTATTCTGAGTCGGAATCATCCTCAGGGACCGGCCTGGGGTTGTTGACCATAGTACCAGCCCATGTGACTAAGCTTCCCTCTCTTCCATCTCGTCTATCGATACTCTCGCAGGCGCCTTCTGCAGCAACTGGCGCTTGTGCCAGGACCTTGGCAAAGAAGCTTTTGGCAACCTCGTTGCTGGCTTCCCACTGGAAAACGACGCTCTCGTCCACCTTGTCACCGGCCTCTTTACCGGGCACGACCAAGGAAATTAGCTGGTGTCTTCTTCTCTCGCGAGGAAGATCCCACCAGGAATCCATAACGGCCTTCCAAAGCTCTGTTCCATATCCTTGACGGCTGTGTTGGGGCTTGATGAGGAATTCGGCTTCGGGCCAGCCAGAAAGCGAGGAGGCCATGGTGAGAACATCTGGCAGACCACCCTCGCCGATAAGCTCACCAGTCGACTTAAGGAAAGCGCCGAAATACCAGTGGCTTTGGTCGTCTTGTACTAGGGAGTGGAGTTGCCGTTCCGACTCGTCCTTATCTTTGCTAGCGCGACCACGTCCCGTGGAGTGGGTTTGGAGTTCGGGTATATTGCGAAGCTCGTGGAAAGCTTCTAGGTCTTTCATTGTGAAGGGACGGATGACAAGGCGATCAGTCTCGATGGGTTGTCGTTCGGAGGCGCCAGGAATGGGGCGCTCGGGAAGTGTAACGGAGTAGCTGAAAAATGGTGTCATGCCCATTTCTTGAGACTGCTCCGAGGTAAGGAAAAGCTGGAGAGAGGGCAGGGCCCGCTGTAGTGGTGCCATTGTTTCCATTGTGAGGATATGTGATGCTGTGACTTGTTTTTCGTATTAACGGTAGGTAGATGAAGTACCGATGAAAGCTGAGAGATGACGGATGAAAGATTGGATGAAGAAGACGTGCAAGACTATTAGTAGGAAAAAGTACTTCAAGTGCCGAAATGACAGTCTTTAAAGGATTGTCTCGTATGACATCGATCAGGTTAGTGAAATTACATGGGTAAAAACGGCAGAAATGAGCGGTCAAATCATCATTTGTCGCATTCCTTTACGACAAGTCAAAGCGAAGCGAAAAAGCCGTTGGAACGGCAAGGGCCAAAAGCAGGGATTGCAGACTCGGGTAACCAAACATTGGCTGTAGCTAGGGTTCCGGGATTCTGGCAGTGGAGAAGCCAAAGAATGTGACTGTTTTGATGCAGCCTCGCGCAAATAGGAAAATACAACGCTACTCCACAGGGAACTCTTCCCATTGATTGAAAAGGTACTGATACGCACAGTCGGGACAGGTCAGGCCAGGTCAGGGCTAGCTAGCTCGCTGGTCCTGGATTTCTGAAACTGATAATAACACCCAGCCAAAGACAAGGAAGCCTTTCTGCCATGTTGCCGAAGCTATGACAATAAGGGCTTGGCTTAGTAGCCGGATGTAAGGAGGGAGAACAACGCTAATACGCCCAACACGGTCCTGGCGCTGACTCTAGCGAAGGTTTATTTGGTAGCTGCTGTTTATCCTTACTGCAAACTGCATAAATACGATTGTGGTACAGTGCCGTGTCTCAGAAAGCATTGCGTAGCATTCACTGAGGCGTTGATCACGCCGGGGTTATAGTGTACGCTTTGTTGCTCATCTGAGCTGTGGTGATGTGATGAGCCCAACCTTCGCCTGATTCTGCCCTGTAAGGCCGCGAACCATTGGCAATCAGGCGTAGCTTGAGTCGTGTTGTTATTCCCAACCGCGTCCGTCGTATTAAAAAATGTCCGTTCAACAGTGTGAATTTAGACATTCTTCACTTCTGTTATCTCTTTCCCCAAGACTTCTCCTTACTCCTACATGCAAGCGTTACACGTCAATTGTGAAGCGACCCGTGTTCAATGTCGAATTGAGGGGGCGATCAGCAGAGGGATGGATCCAGAACCCTCTACGATGGGGACGATCGCCCAAACGAAGCCTGGACCTGACGAGTGCCATTCGGCAATTTAATTTTAACCCGCATTTTCTCACTACCAGACAATTGAATGTGCAGTATAATCCCCGTTGGCATATAGCTGATCTGGTGGTTTTCGGTCTCATCTTTTGGCACAGCTTCTCACTACACAACGTATATGCTCCCTCTTAATCATGCAGGTCCCGTGATCTGTTATCTCGGTAGTGAGTGCATGCTCCCTGGCACATTACATCACTACTGCACTGTAACCCGGTCGTACGGCTGGTCTCGTCTCCATAGGACCCTGGTCACTACAGTGGGATGCAAAAAGTATTCGCAGGTGTGCAGGTAGGCCTTGCGCTTGGAAGCTAGCCAGGGGTAGCTTGCAAGGTTTTCTATACCCAAGGGCTTGCGGTATTCAGCCTAGCGATTCTGGTAGCTAGTACCTGATTTCAGTTAAGCTACTAACTCGGGCGGCTAGAGGCCCCAAGCTTAACTTACACACCTGCGAATACTTTTTGCATCCCACTGTATCTGCATACGGTTACGATAACTGTCTGTCATTCACTTTCGTTTACAAGGGCGAATATCTAATTAAGGGGAAACAATGTAGTACCAGACAGGTCCAAGCCGGCTTTTCTCAATCCCTACACTATCCCAGTCCTTTGGGTCCGGAATTGCTCTGGCGCCATCCCGAGCGGATCAGCCCGTATGCGAAAGTTCTTCATAGGCCAAATTGAGGGCTTTACTCGAGACGAGCCCTAAACTCGCTGATCCATGGAGCAGAGAGACAAGCTTCCGTCTACCCGTTTGCACGAGCCGTGGAATGGCCGACTTGTTGCGCTAGTAACGGCTGTTTGACAAATGGCCCCGTTATAGGTAGTCTATGTAACATGGGAAATTGGAGACACAGTATCACAGTGAAACTACCAACAAAGCTAATTTGCTATCTCGCTATAACCCTCCTCGCGTTATATCCGCCTAGGCAAATCACAACGGGCACGATATGATCTGACATGTACTCAATGCTACGTGCTGGTAGATGCTTACTGCACAAGGAGTAAGGAGTGAGGTTTTCGACGCATGCACTGTTGATGTCTAACTTCCGATCCTTGATATGGGTACGCGTTCGAATTCGCTTTCTTGATTCAGACAACTATCAAACACTCATTGTCTATCTCGTAACCAGAAATTACAACCCATAAACACGTTTCCTTATTCCCAACACCGTAAAGATCATACTCCAAATAACTAGGCGAATGGTAACTCCTGTGGCATCGATGTAGAATCACATCCCGCAAACCTCCACCAATCCTGATGCGTCCTAACAAACAGCCAACGAATTGCGACCATAGCAATCCAGGGGAGCGGTGGAAAGTCTCCCCAAATTCCTCCCTCGTATGTCTTATCATGGAGAATCATAGCAAGAGGTAAGAGTTCGTTGCGGTGGGCTGCGCTCTTCATACCTTGTGCACCCAGTTCCTGTGCTACCTTTTCGAACCACGCTCCCCAGTCACACTTGTCGGCGTATTTCTCTAAACCGACCAGGGTCTCGATTTCGTTCTCTAGATGTGTTCTGAGAACAGGCATGAATGAGTCGATGATGCCTTTGAGTTTCTCACCGTCTAGTTCTTCTTCTCCATTGCGTAGTTTGTCGACATACTCTCTAAATTTCTCGAGCCCCTTGTGGAACAAATGGTGTTCTTCAATGTTGGCATCCATAAGACCTGGCACTCCAGCAAGCTCGTTTATCTCTGGGAAAATCCGTTTTTCTTCAATATTGTGGTGTTCCAGCACTTCTTCACTCCATGACCATGCGAAGTTGGCGAAATCTGATTTGTCTTTGGGAGTTCCGCGTTCAGCAACATTCACGGCTTGGAGATAGATTGCGTTTACTCCTCGAAGGAACAGGTTGTGTACGACTGTCATTTCAGCGGCGCATCTCCTGGCGCCTTCTGCTTTCTTTCCAGACTGCATTTTATTAGGTTAGTGAGCGGGGCAATAGAGAGACTGGTTATGTCTCACCGAGTCGCCGGATTTGGATGCGCTGATAAGTGTGAAAGGGCCGTCGACCCACGGTTTCTTTGTTTCACTCATATTTGTGATATAGCTTCTTCGCAAGAGAAAGGCCTTGGCGATTCGAGGTTACTCAAAAGTGGCTGTTTCGATGTTTAAATAACTGGCTATCTCCAAGGCGCAGTGCAATCTACAGTAGTGCTGACGTTGGATTGCTTAGTCTATTCCCGTAAGCGGCAACTCTGCATGACAGGTCGAGGTTGTAGGGCTACCAATCAACTTCGATCTTCTTTAAATCAAGTCCGTAAGTCCGTAGGACTGGATTAAAAAAAAGGTCTATACCGACAAAGGCTTATACCTCAGAGCATTTCTGTGCCTCTTCTCATTGTTCGTAGATATTTACAGCATCTTGTAATTTATTCAAGATACTTTTGCTTACCGAAGATGACCTTGCTGACGGGTTCAACAGGATGTCACCCATTGGCTACGTGTCAGTATCTAAGAGCTCCACACTCTATCCAATCGCAGAGGGAGCCCGCTTAGATAGGTTTGACATCCCTTTGTATCTATTCAAATTGGAAAGGGGACCATCCGATCTTTATAGAAACGGGCGCAAGACGTCAGCATATAGCTGTTGGTAATGAATCAGCGGTGTTCTAGTCATTTTAAGTTGTTGTAAGGGCACGGGCACGTATTTCGCTGAAATAGGTAATTCCAAAGATATAGGGTAAGCTTGTCAGAATCTACAGGACTGTGCTCTGCGGCTGCTAATTGAGTGAGGACATGTCTGTAATGATAATTCTATTGAAGTCACGCAACTGACAAGTTCTTCTATGTCCAGACGGTTGTATATGTGATCAAAGCTTGACACCAGTGTTGTCATATAGATCTTACATCTTCGCGTGACGAGAGGAGGGATTCCAGGTTTTGGAAAACAACATGGAAGGAGCCGAAGATCACCCGCAAGTAGGCACAACCGGCTGCTTATTGGTTCACCTGAACGGTTCATCTTAACAACCAACCACCAATCTCGTGGTGCAACAGTCCATGGATGCCAATGTAACACAGCAAAGGCACAATGCCACTCTATAGAAAAGCAATCGCCGATGAGCAAGCCTCAAAGCCCGCTATAAACTCATAGAAACAGGCCATATCCCTACCCTACCACCGTGACACGAGCTATTCCCAAGGACCTGGTTCTGCTCAAGGAGTTGGATTCGAGCTAGGCTAAACTGAACCGAAACTACGGTGGTAACACTGCCAGGTGAAATAGTCTCAACTAATTAAATCAAACCAACCCCGGAACCAACACATCGTACCGCTCTCAACTGACGGTCTCCACTACCCCGTTGCGAATACTACCTTTCCCCTACCCGTCGGCAAACCTTCATACGTCTTGGCAATCGTCAACATTCTTGGCCAGGATGAGCAATTAGTGCTGTGTAGCGTGTGCATAATCTTACCTCAGGCGGACTATCTCTTCAACGTATGTGTTGGTTGAGTCGTCCGGTCGCAGCCGCAATTTAAGATCTTTGGTACCTGAGTCATGTCAGATGACCAAGTAAGACAAGGCAAATCAGCATTACCATGAAACAACACTTGAGCTGTTCGGGAGATAAGCGATATTGGTGGATTGATGTCACTTTGCCGGCAAGGTGAGTGAAACTATACTCGAGAAACTGTTGACAAGTCGCATATACTACTACATATGCTATCCTATCGAGACTGTTTCGCAGCCGAGATCTTAGAGTCATGGCTAAGAATCTCAACCAGCCTATCTCTCTTGACACACTTCTCAAAAGAAAAGCTGCTGGCGAGGTCTTCTAACTCCTCCTTGCTCTTATCTCTGAACAGCTCCGCAAGCTCCCAGCCAACGTACTCGCTCATCAGACATTCCCTGATAACACGCTCGAATTGGCGTTCGAATGTCCATATTTTGGGATACTTGGTATCTCTGTATTGTTCCAACACTTCCTCCTTCAAACCTTGAATAAAAGGTTCGTATAGATGCTTGACACCGTCTTTGTTGACGACACCCCAAAAGTCAAGACCAAGACGTTGCTTCTTCTCTACAAATGGTGCGATGAGTTGCATATATGATGACTCGGGATCGAGGTAGACCATGCCCTGGTAACCGATATCCTTGTAAAGCCAAATCGACCAGCTGACGTCTGTTTCTCTATAGATGGCAAGTTGTTCTTGCAGCAGATTGAATCGCTTGTCGTTGGTCTTGATACCTTCTTGTCCCTCTTTGTGTTCATTCTGGTAAACTGGCCCAAACTCGCCGTTCCAGATTGGCACATTCTTCTCTCTCATGAATTGAACTTTACGCTCAAAGCTGCTGCGCAACTTGTCCTTCTGCTCTTGTTTACCCTCATACTGCTCCCCAATAGGGAAGCCGAGGAAGCTATAGTCGTGGCATGCATAGACGGCGTTCGGGAAAGGCTTCTCTGGGAAAGCTCGGAAGTCCATGGCGTAGGTGTTTCCATCGATGAAGATCATGTGGTCGGAATCGATTGCTCTGACCTCTTTCTCGACTCTTTCGTACCACTTGATCAACCTATCGCCATAGTAACCTGCAGGTGTCTTGGACTCATCGGCAGGTTCGTTGAGAAGATTGTACCCGGCGATGACAGGGTTGCCCTTATAATGAGCCGCCAGAGCCTTCCAAAGCTGGATAGCTCTGTCCTGATGGTCTTTGAAATCCCAGAACGCGGCGCGGGAGAGCCCAGAGTCGCAGTGCCAATCTTGATTCTGACCTCCGGGAACAGCGTGCAGATCTAGAACAGCATAGAGATTATGTCTGCCACAGATATCCACACATCGGTCGAGCCAATCGAAACCAGATTGTTTGAGATTATCGGGGTCCATATCATCAATAAAGTGACGGTAGTTGAATGGGATGCGGATGCAGTTGAGCCCCAGAGACGCAAAGTAGGCAGCGTCCGAATCTGTGAAGAAGTGGTGCAGCAGCCGGTCAAAGAAGAAATTTGCTTTCTCTTCACCTAGGACTTGGGCCATTTGTTGCCGGTGTTGGTGCTCGTGGCCGGCATATCCTGTGATAAAGTTCTCCATGTTGAGCATACCGCCTATAGCAGTGCCCTTGAGAATGACCTGGTTTCCCGAGGAATCGACGATCTTGCTTCCTTCTGTGTGTAGCATTTTGCATGCTGGGTGGGTTTGAGTGTGGCCATTCTGGATGCCGTTGTAGGAGCCCGAGGTACCTGCGGATACGACCATGGTAAGAAAGTGTCGAGACGAATAATATACTTCAAAGGATCGAGAGGGAAAATGAGAAATTCAAGTCATTATAGGTCCCTAGAAATAGAATGGCAAAGGCATGTGTGACTGTTCACCTAAATAGTCTGTACAGCTTGTGGGTGGAGTAACCCGGATATTTCTTACGGGCGACACTCCCCGATGGCTTACACAACCATGCACCACAACGTCACTTGCATATAGTTAACAATCGAATGACTCGTTGAAACGCGGGGAACTCAATCTGAACCTACTGGGTTACATATCATGCATAATAACTAATTACGAATTATTCACAATTGCTAGCCGCCAAGCCCATGCAATACTCCCTCCAAGAAATTCCTATGGTTCGGCAATCCTGGCACATCTTCTTCCCACGCTCTCAAAACCTGCATGATTCTCTCACATGCTTCCCGCCAGCCGTTCGGCATTTCTGAACCCAAGAGCCGCGCTGCAAGCAAGACAGTTGCAGAACGAACAAGGGCGCGGATCATGAACCATGTTCCGTGATGCCGATGCAAGAAACCCGCTTCATTAATCTCGACGTTCAATACGTGATACTCGAGTCCTTTGTTTACGAATTGGCGTCCGGGTATGACTGTTGTGATGCCTTGTTCCAGAGCAGCGAGGTGGGCCATTACGAATGGCCAGTAGAGACGTTCGTAGAAATTTATAAGATGGCCGCGGAGCACGAAGCAACATACGTTATCCTCTATGGGAACAGATTTGACTGACAACTCCGGTGGTAAGCCCTCAGCCCAACCGTTTGCTTGCGTCTCGTAAGCCGGTATAAGCAGTGCCAGCTGCTGGAGGAAATCTAAGTTCGATGCTGATGCCCGATGCAATTCGAGGATGTCGTTGCTTGTCTGACTATATAGTCTTCTGAGCGAGATCTCAGAAAGGTAAAATAACCAAGCGGTGTGCTGTCTGCTAGAAGCTGAAGTCTTGGTCGATTCAAGCGGATGGGGAGGTGTAGGGAAGAAAGGAGGATATAGCACACTTGAACAATAAGACACGGCGAAATCAGGTAGTGCCAGTTCTCCTCTCAGTTCTCTTTCGGACTTCCAGGCTGACCAGTACACTGCCTCCTGTCGAGTTTCGCCCAACTCTGGTCTTGAGGATTCCATCCCATCTGACACGCTAAGATACTGTGCCCTCTGTAAAAATGGCAACGTTTGACAGGTCGCCAATGCTTGTGAAAAATAGCGCCATGCTTCGAATGGACGAAAGATGCTCATGAGGAACACCCCAGAGAGAAAAAAGCATTGCGCTGAAATAAGGTCTGATCGAGCCATTAGAGTACCAATTCTTTTCTGTGCTGCTTGGAACAGTGTTTGAGCTTCTACATATGGTGTTGAATCAGCCCTCAGATGGAAGCTCGCATCCAAAGGTGTTGCTATCTTGCCCAGTGCACAAATGATTAATGCCAAGCATGATTCTGGCGACCAGTCAATCCCTTCCATAACGGCGTTTAGAACGATACGTCTCGCAGCCGCTTCCTCTAGGATAGGATTTTTGCAATGGACATGGGCGAAGAAGTTATCCAAGAGCGCTTTCGTAGCTTGGGTATCCAGATCTGCAATATCGGCCAAAGAACTGCACCCTGTGGAGTAAGATGGCGATGGCAGGGGAGGGTCGTTCTGGAGGGTCGCATGGGCCGACATGTCGCGAGAGAGAACGGACCAGAGGAGAAGGCTCTCCATTTTTTCTGGAAGGATACTTCTCAGCGGTATGTCGCTTTGGGGAGTACACTGTGTTTCGCCTAGATCCCTGGTCTGGCTATGAGTTTGCCCGCTGTTAACCGCTGCATCCTGCTCGGCAGCGTCATGCCGCGTCTCCCGAAGTATTCTTTCCAAATCATCAAGACGTTCAAGAATCTTGAGGCTAGCGGGGTCAAACGACGACAGGTCAACCGGGGACTGTATGCAGTTCGCCCCGACGCTGAGACAATATGAACAAGAGGGTTTCAGGCCATCGCATTTGGTCTTGCGCGCTCGACACACTTGACAAGCTGTGTTGGCCCTTTTTCGCGGGTAGAAGGCAGTACCGCGTGGCGCTGGTCTTTTCCCCGGGCGACGTTCCGGTTCTTGATCTTGATAGTGATCGGCTGATGATTGCGGAGTCATTGTACGTTATTGTGTCGCCTGTTGTTGTTGTTGCCAAAGGAAGAGAAAGCAAGCATAGAGTGGAGTTATGATCGGGGAGTGTCGCTCCTTATACCTCGAGATCCATCACACCACTTTTGGAGGCCGAAGTGGAGAATTCATCGGGGAATGTCGCTCGTAAGTGCTAGACTAGGCCAAGCTCAATTCTTTCGCATCCCCACGATCCCCGCGATTCTGGTATAGACGATTTCCCCAGAATCCCCAGAACGGCCTAGACCGAGCTAGTCAAACTTTGCGAAATATTGGTCGCATGATTTTCTCAACTTACGGCACAAGGTCTTGCATAGTTAGTCTTTGTACGATTCTAAGACACCAAGATGATGCAGCAAAGCGAATCTATATATAGGTCTCGGCAGTGAACATCGTAATCTTTTCTGGATCTTCTCATCATCAATAATATTCCCCTTTCAGTTGTCGCCCTGGCCATAGTCATGGAGGCTTCCCAAAAACACCCTGTCGCCAAGACCGATCTTGAACTCGAGACCAAAGTCTCTGGTACCGAGTTCGTCGACGATAAATCGCATGCCGTCAACGCGGATCGTCAGGCTGAGCACGAGCTCACTCTCAAACAATGTTTTCGTCAGCATCCTGCTGTAGTTTGGTGGTGTTTCTACTGGTCAATTGCAGCAATTGGATGGTAAGAGCGGAGTATAGCATTGCCTTACAACAACACAATTGCTAACAGTTTCTCCATAGGGGATTCGACGCACAGATAAACGGCGCCATGATCTCTGTCGCTTCGTTCCGTCGTGACTTTGGGTACGATACTTCACTGCTCGGTTTGGGCCTCCATCTAACGCAATAACAGATACGTCGAAAATGGCGAAGCGATTCTCCCCGCAGATTGGCAAACGGCCTTCAATACTATTAGTTCTGTAGGTGGTTTCTTCGGCGGCTTCATGTGTTCGTGGATTTGCGACAAGGTCGGCCGAAAGAATTCTCTTGCTATGGCATTAGTGCTTGCTGCTGGTGGTACTATCGGAGAGTGCATGTCAAACACCAACGTTGCCTTCCTCATGTCCAAGCTCATACTCGGCCTCGCACTGGGTTTCTTCCTCACTCTTGCACCTCTAGCAACCTCCGAGATCTCCCCTGTTGTGCTGCGTGGTATCGCCACAGCAGGTGTCAACCTCGGTATTGCCATTGGCCAATTGGTTTCCAACAGCGTTATCAAGGCTTTTGGAGAACGCACCGATCATTGGGCATGGCGCGGCGCTTTGGCGACTCAAGGCATCTTTATCGTCATCTTGGCTGCTGGGCTACCCTTCGCCCCCGAGACACCATGGTATCTTGCTCGCAAGGGCAAGATCGATGAGGCAAGGAAGTCTATCATCAAACTCTACGGGCCATCGGCAGACATCGACGCCAAGCTGGCCACCATTCAGAACACCATCGCCGAGGAGCAAGCAGCCACAGCTGAAGCACCGTCTTTGATCCAGTGCTTCAAGGGAACTGACCTCATTCGAACTATGATTAGCATGGGAGTTTTCGTCTGCCAACATTTTGTCGGCATCATCTTCGTCCTGGGCTACTCGACGTACTTTTTCCAACTCGCTGGCCTTGAGGATTCTCGGAGCTTTGATCTCGGCGTTGGAGTCACAGCTTGTGGTGTTCTTGGAAACATCTGCAGTTGGTTTGTCGTTAACTCCTTTGGCCGTCGCAAGATCTTCCTCTCTGGCATGGGAGCTCTTACCGTTCTTCTATTCCTCATTGGTATCATGGATGTCGTGCCTACCGCTGCTGCCAAATGGGTACAAGCCGCTTGCACCGTTATCTACGCTTACGTCTACTTCGCCACCGTTGGAGCCATGGCCTTTGCAGTTTTAGGTGAGACGGCTTCTCTGGCTCTCAAGGCCAACACGATGGCACTGGCAACTGCCACGCAGTCTGTTATGGGCTGCGCTATGAACTTTGCTATCCCTTACATGGTGAATCCAGATGAGGCGAACCTCAAGGGCAAGGTTGGCTTCGTTTTCGGCGGACTTGGTCTGCTTGCCTCTATTTGGAGCTGGGTTTATATTCCCGAGTTAAAGGGTCGACGATACGATGAGATTGACTACATGTTCCATAATAAGGTCACTCCTCGTAAAATGGGCACCTATGTGCTGTAAGACCGGCCATTGTAATTGTGGGAGTTGGGGTAGTGTCTGCAATATTTTGTACTTTATATGATATGTAGCCTGCATTGAAGGATGAGTTTTTCTGTGTTCAATCATTGACCATCCCCAAATACCGGGAGCTAATACGGAAGTTAACGGCACATTTAGACAGTACTTTTTACTGCCCTTATTGATCCGATTAAAATAGATTTAGCATCGCATTGGGAAAGCCTGGAGTATCAGCGGGGCGAATAATGTGTCTACCACATCAACATTCCAGCGAGGCCCGTCCCCAAAGCAAACCGAGCTATCATAGAGCTTGCACAAAAGATCCCCCAAGAAGCTACGGATAGCCAAATTTCCTTGTCCACTGGCAATTTCTCTCAATTTTCTCAGTCCACGATCGCCAACTGCGCACTTGATCCGTTTCTCGATGTTAATACATGACAGCCATTGGTTCGGATCTTTACCTGTAGATCGATAGTCGTCTTCCACCAGTTTGCACAATACTAGACCTAAGTCATCTTCAGAAGCTACGGCGTGCCCTTGGCATATAGATCCGGTCTGCTTATATTCTATTCTTGCCTTTGCCATAGTCTGAATAAATGTCGGCTTGATGTTCTGGGTTGCTGCAGAATGACCAAGACTTGTCTTCACGATGGATCTGGTGTCATGATTCGCGCAACCACATTGGCTATGTTCCATAACGGACCAGAATAGAAGGCCTGCGAAAGAATCTGCGCCTGACCCAAGATAAGGAAGGATATCTTGGGGTGGTAGTGAGGCCCTCAGGTAGTGCAGGGGATCTAACCACATGCCGCAGTCCAGACGATATTGTGCAGTAGGAAGTTCCATAGCCAAAGGTATACCCCAATGCGGGTCCAGGAAATCACTGGCTCTATGTCGTTGGAGGATTGGAATAGACTCGTCCACCGAAACTTCCATTGTTGGTAAAGCTTCGTCCTTTGACAGTATTGCAGGGATGCTAAGCTCCGCCTCGTTGGCCAACTCCCGCAAGACACTGAGCATGCCAGGCCTTTCGTCACCATGAGCTGCATTTAATAGTTTCTGGATGCCCTGTTTGAGACGAGAGTTCTGGTCTGCCAATGCCTGGACAGATTGCGCCTGACGCTTGCGAAATGCTGCTTGCGAGCGTCGCCCTCGCTCCCGACGGCGCTTGAGGAAATTAGTACATGAGCTGAAAGACGGTCAGGCAACACTTACAGACAAGTCATCATCTATTTGCGCCGCGACCATAGTTTCTGAAGTGGTTATGTGATTGTATCTGCCCAGTTCCCTTGGCCGGCTGGCCTGATAGGGACCGTAAGCAGAACGTCCATTGGATTTGTCATCTGGAACGCGGACCATGTGGGGCTGGCTTGGCTTTAATTCATCCGCGTCACGTAACCGCGGAAGAGCAGTAAGCCGTCCCTAACAGACCTCTTACGAACTTCATTGCATGGTTACGTGACATCGGAGTACATGTTTGTTCTAGGATACTAACTGACAATCGTGAAGAGTATGTGGGGATAGTCAGGCTGCGTATATAAAGAAGAGATTTGTAGCAGAAGTCTCAAATAAGAATAAGAACCATTCAAACTAAAGCCTTCTCTATAAAGAGTAATTCTTTCGGTTTTCAACTTCTTTAAAATGGTCAAGATTGCTATCGCTGGGGCCTCAAGTGGTATGCCTCACTCTCTCCCATTACTCTGTCAATTCCTAATTGTTCACAGAACTCGCCCGGGAGATCCTTGACAGGCTTGTCGCTACCGAAAAACATGAGATCAAAGCTCTTGTACGAAAGGTGAATAAGTCCCCGCATTATGACACTTGTGAGCTTAACTAAGGCAACCAAGGATCCCTCGGAGTTCCCTCAACTTAAAGGTGTCGAATGGGTCCAAACGGATTATTCAGACAGGCAGGAGTTGGTCGACATACTCCGAGGAGTGAACACAGTTCTCTGCTTTTTCGCTGTACACCTCGATCCTGGCTCTGAGAACCAGAAACGTCTCATCGATGCGGCTGTTGAGGCGAGTGTTAAAAGATATGCCCCGTCTGAATGGGGAACGTCAGTCACTCCAGAAAATCCGAATCACTCAATACTGACAAGTGTTAGGGGCGTCAAATTGGCCGATTCACTCGACGTAATGTCGTGGTATAGTGGCAAGGTCGAAGTTGCCAAGTACCTGGAGAACCTTAACTCGAAGAAAAAGGTAGCCAAACACACAAATCCGTTTTTGCTTGGGTATGATCGAAGTTGATCTTATTTTCAGGTTCTCGAATATTGTCGATTCCAGCCTGGTGGATTCATGGATTATTTCTGCCACCCACACAAAACGTCAAAATATCTCAGCACCACAGCTGTGACCATCGATTTCGATAAGCGGAAGGCATTGATGGCTGAAGGCACACTGGATGATGAGGTCGTGTACACTTGCGTTGAGGATATTGCCAATGTGGTCACGTTGGCTGTAGACTACCAAGGCGAATGGCCAGCTGTGGGAGGTATCTGTGGTGACCGAGTTATCAACCGTGAGCTCCTGGAAGTTGGAGAGAGAGTTCGAGGTAAGCGCACATGCATATGAACTAATTACCCATGAAGTTCTGACTAACATGGGAAGGACAACCTTTCGCCACCGAGTGGCTGAAGATGGAGGATCTCGAAGCTGGCCAGTTGAAGACGGATAACTACCCTCGCATCACGCTGCCTTCGGTTCCCCAGGACCAAGTCGAGGCGTTTTCTAAGATGGTGATTGTTGGCATTTTAATCGCCTATCACCGAGGTGTGTCTAATGTCTCTGAAGAATGGAACAAGCTTTTACCGGACTACAAGTTCACTAAGGTAGAGCAACTATTGAAGCGGGTTTGGTAAGCAGCGACGGGTTATTTCACTAAGCATTATGCCAGTCATGTTCAAGGCGGCATTGTTCATAGGAAATTGAGGCATGTAACGCGCGGTCACTCGTATTTCTGAATTTAAGGAGAGTGGTGTATTTGTGTACTAGCTGCTACGCTGAATATGTAAAGCATGCGTGCTGAAAGCTGCAATCAAGTTAATGAAAGTTATGAGATACGAAATGTATCTGAAGAAGAGAAAAAGAGACTCTAGTAGGCCTTGGATGATGGCCATGTCCAAATTGTCAAGAGTGCCCTCCCAGACGCATTGAGCATCCTTACCTAACCCTGGCACTCAACCATGTAGTCACCATTGCTGTCATCAAGCGGGTTCCAGACATCACCAGCCGTGCCGCTGGGCTCAAATATTCCCTCATAATGATCCCACTTAGGCACCCAGTAGATCTGACCGTTCTTTCCAGAGCCGCACTCGACGCTGATCTGCGTAGACTCGGAGTTGGAAACCTCGTGGGTGCTTTCAAAACTAGTGCTCACACCGGCTTCGAAGACTTCGAAAAATCCACCGCTGAGCTCAAAAGATGCACCGACGGAAACGCTGCTGGCTTCGCCAGCGGTGACCGTGTAGGAGCTTCCGCTGGGGAGACTCGGGCCAACCTTCTGGCGGAATCCTGGCCGTTCGATGCGGTGACTCAGGACATTCAAGCGGAAGCTCTTTGGTATACATCAGTAACATTCTGAAGGATTCTGATGGTTTAGTGACTTACGTTGTCACCGTCGACCTGTCGTCGTTTTTTGGTTGGGGGGTTGTACAGGGGGTCGTTGGTCATTCGTACAGTATACAGCCCGTCAACGCTTTTGGAGTAGCCGCCGGATTGACTCGGAATGATGCAAAATTCTTTGATGATGTTGAAATAAGGAATTAGATCAGAGGAACTGACAGAAGGCCTGTTGTTGGGATCGTTCCAGGCAATCCCAATGTCACAGTTCAAAGCATGATGATCGTCAAAAACTTCCACTCCCTTACTAGGATCTAAAGAAACGATCAGTATTCAGCGGCGAGTGGTTTATTTCTACTCGCCTTACCAGCTGGAGGCTCATATGTGTCAGCGAGAAGCGCAATCAGACTATCACCTATTGAATGTCAGTATATTAGTTGACATCAGTGAGTCATGTGGACACACAGTCATTCAAGTTCGGGCCCTGATCCCCGAAGCACTCTGCGACGTTTTGTCGCCTGCTAAGAGCAGCACCTTTTGCGATAGCAGCAAAGATAGCTGAAGACAGAACTGTAGCCAGCTTCATGATTAATTGCCGAGTGCTTGGTGCTTGAGATGGTTTTGCTGAGATCGATTGTGAGTGTGGGGGTGTCTATTTTAATTATTCTCAAGTCGTGGAAGACTTTGCCTTTAAATACCTTTTTGTTCATAGCAATGCATCGGAGACCCCCGATCAAACAGGTCTCAGTTCTCTCATATCTCGACATGAAGTCTTGTAGATCGTCGATCTCGTACTCTGCTTCACGATTAATCCAGGTTGTGAGGATTTCTGTGATTGTCATCGGGATCTACGCGATATGGTACATGGTGTCGTAGGATTGCCTCTGACCTGCCTGTCATCGGGATCTACGGCGCACATTAAATGGTTCCCGAGGGCTTCTTGGATTGGTCAGTTTATCCCGCTTCCGGTTGCTCTCCCGGCTGCTCTCGTGCTTGGTTCCTCTTTTGGACGCAGCTATTTACTAAGCTTAAACTTAAGTTTGGCCTGTGGTATGAAAGAGAGCATAGTGAGGACGTATCTGATATTTAGGTTTGCTGCACGGAGATAAGCTGTTCAAAGCTTTCAAATCTCTAGGTGTGTACGTTGTAAAGTTAGAACGAAACATAGAAAGTGCTCGGGCTTGGAAAAATACGATTCATCGAACCCACTACGATCTGTACGAGAACAGCAGCTGATTAGGCTCACTAGGATAATGTCTCTCATAATACTTTACATAGTCACATTCGCATATAGTTGAATGCGTTAGTGCGACCCGAAGTACTTTTCGCCTATAGTCGTTAGGCTGGGAAATTTGTAATTTATCCTCAAACTGAGACATCACCACCCTGCCCCCATATTTGTCAACCCAGGTGTGCTTATTTCCACTACTGGTTGCTTATAGACCTGCCAAGTCAGGCAATGCCAAGCAGCCTCCAACGACTTGTCAGCTTGAGCATGTCAAGTATGGGCCAGAGCTGACCTCTTCCTGCGAATGATCGGCGTCTCTTGGCATCGTGAATACCGCTCGCCAAGCTCGACTCGGCTGAGAAGGCCAACTTGATGCTCCAAAATGGAGAAGGGGAATAATCACTTATAGTCTTGGCTGGAAGTCTCCGTACAACTTGTGCACGACGTCAACAGATATCACATAAAATGTTACACTTGGGCTTCGATACTGTAAAAATGATGTAACTTCGGGGACCTCCTGTCGAGATTCTTCCTATGATC
Organism: Fusarium nelsonii; assembly: GCA_014898925.1. NCBI lineage: Eukaryota > Fungi > Ascomycota > Sordariomycetes > Hypocreales > Nectriaceae > Fusarium > Fusarium nelsonii. The sequence goes on along the minus strand of JAAVUC010000117.1, from coordinate 205,081 downwards.
CAACTAAAGAGGTTCTGCCTCAAGTTGCAACCAAGATACCCTCAGTTTCCTTTTCTCCTCATCAAAAGCATCATAATCTGATACTTAAACAATAGCCTAGAATAGCTTATCACAGCTTGTAGTATTAATAATGTCCTAGCTCAAGCGTCTCTAGTTATTTACTAAATACCTTCCCGCTTCCTTGACCTTGAAGTCTCTCCTCTTTCTATCATTGCTAAAGAAATCCTCAAAAACCACAAAGCCCTCCAAGATGCTCATCAACAAGCAACTACCATCTGCTCTTCCTATGGTCGTTAGGTCCGAGCTCTAGGTAGCCCAGGGTTTGTCATTCTAAGACCAGTCCTCGTCCAATGGAAGAAACTCCCAGTCCTGACGATTATAAGCACTCGTGCTTGGCTTTGGGGGTAGAGTATGTCGTACTTTGTATCCCGTCCTATCATAAGCACCATCTCATTCTTTCATTGCGTCCAAATCATCCTCAAATGTCAACCGATCCAGTTCAGAAAGGGATTCGGGCGCGTCAAGCACATTCTCCATCTCTAGCCATAGAGTTTCAAAAGGCCACTAGCCCTTAAGACGTTGGCAGTCCCTGTACGTTTCCCATGTCGTGTGCAGCAGCCAATCAAATAGGTCCGTGTCTCGATATCCAATCGATTCTCTAATATTTGACCATGGCTTAACCCTGAAGAGACTACAGAGACGAGGCGCGAATATCCGTGGGTCGAGCTCAGGATCGACCAGTCCAATACCTGGGTCCTCATTGTAACTAGTCAATGTCTCTGCGCAAAGAGCAAGGTGCTCCAGACGGGGAAAGTCTCGCAGGGCGAACCCTGGAAGGCCCAGCTGGTAGCAGCGATTGAACAAACCTTGAAGAGGATCTCATTCGGCAGATCTTGGATGTTGAGCGGGGCGTCATTGCGCAGCTGACAGGGGCTTGTGGAGGATTGTTGACCATCTCGAAAGCCGCCTCCATCCGTAGGAGCATCTATTCCGGACTGATACATGGTCAGGAAGGCAGCGCAAAATCCAGATGCCAGGACTGACCACCAGCAACGCAACTTGAAGAAGGTGGTATATGGTTGCAATGTACATATGCACAAAGTAGGGGCGGAAGAGGCATGTACAGAGAAGAATAGAGAGCTGAGCGACGAACCAAAAAAGCAATGTTTTTGAAGTGTGCAGCGTTATTGCCTAATTGGGTTATCTTTACCAATTCGGCTACATCAGTTACTAGGGGGATTTAACTCCGTCTTTAAGATTAAAGCTAAACACTCATGTCTTCCAAATGATAGCAACGTCCACATCAAAACGTCATTTTTCCATCACGCAGAAAGTGGAATTGTTCAAATTATCCTAAAATAATAGTGCCTCCGAAAGCCTCGCGCTAACTTTCACTAAACTCGCAGATCAACTAGACTATGCGGGGCAACAACTTTTGTTTGTTGTTCAAGCCTCCACAATGTAGACTATTGATTCCTTCCAGCTGGCTTTCCAATGTAATTCGAGTCTAGAGGACGGATGACGTCTCGGGCGTCCCCAAAGGTGAGCACACCATGTCAGACTGACAGAATCCTGAGCACCTATATCATTTTCAGCTGTGAAGGAAAAGGCATAAAGTCTTGGGCTGTTCCACTCTTCAGCTCCTTGTTATGCGGCTCTTTTCGCCTTACCAACATCCTCACATTCGCTGATCCATCGGTACTCTTTTTTCAAAATGATTGTTCCTACGCTCGCTCTAACGACTGGCCTACTTTGTGCCGATGCCGTACTGGCGCGTCCAATTAAAGGAATTGAAAGAGCTGTGATTCAGGATGAGTATGACTTTATTATTGCAGGGGGTAATTTGACCAACTTCAAATGTTCCGATCTCAAACTGACTAATCATACAGGCGGAACTGCAGGTCTCGTCGTGGCCAACAGATTGACTGAATCCGGCAAATTTAACGTCCTTGTCCTTGAAGCTGGTCCGGATCCCAACGTCGCCGCGGCGTACAAGCCCTTGGGCGGCAATTCTCTAGTACTAGGTAATTCAGACGGCGGATACCAGTAACAGCTTACTAATAAGTGATAGGTTCACAGGTCGATTGGAGGTTTGAGACAACACCGCAGCAAGGTCTTGACGGGAGAATCCTTCCCTACCATCGTATGCCCAGCTTCATCCCGTCACGACAAAAGTTATCAGCTAACTGTATCAGGTGGTATGGGTCTTGGAGGAAGTAGCATGATTAATGGATTTTACTACGGACGTGGTACATCTACAGTCTATGATTTATGGGAGGAAAGAGGAAACCCCGGCTGGTCATGGGATGATGTGTATCCTCTGTTTGTCAAGGTAAGTACAAAATAGCACTGGTAAAAGTGATGACTAACAACCAAGGGCACGCATTTTAATCCTCAGGACGAATCCAAAGGTTTTGACAGCACTTACAAAACCTACAACAGCACAGCCTACAGTGATGGGCCTGTTGAGATAGCGTACCAGGGCTACGTCCCAGATACTAGCATCGCTTTCATGAACGCCTGTGAAGCAGCCAACATCCCCATCGTTCAAGAACAAAACACGGGAAATAGCACGGGAGTGAAACAGGGAACCGCAACACTTGACAAACACCTTTTGCGCAGTTCAAGCTATGATGCATACCTGAAGAAGGCTATTGATAGGAAGAATCTTGATGTTTTGTACTATGCGCCTGTACAAGAACTTCTATCAAATACCGATGGCAAGAAGACCAAGGTTACCGGAGTTCGGTTTATTGACCATCCGACTGGAAGAATGCATCGTGTGCATGCTTCCAAGGAGGTTATAGTGTCTATGGGCGCTTTTCAGTCACCTCAGCTCCTCATGGTTTCGGTTCGTAAACCAAACTTCATCTTTGTTATTTTTCTAATCTTAAGCACAGGGATTTGGTCCCTCCTCCGAACTGGACAAATTTGCCATCGAGCCTGTTGTCATCAATGAGAACATTGGCCGAAAGTGAGTTTCATTCTCAACTCCTCAACTTATACAAATCTGACAAATCTCTTTACAGTATGAGAGATCACAGCGTCTTCAGCATCATGGCGCGGGTGGGTGATGACATCCAGTTTTCGACTCAGCAGTTATCGTCGAACTTTACCTTGCTAGAAGCAGCTCAAGAGGTCTGGATCCACTATAAGCCCAAAGAGGGATTATGCTAAGTCTTCAGCAGGAATTTTACAGCAACGGCACTGGTCCATATACCGCCCCAACTGGTATCACCAACGGCTTTCAAAGACTCTCTGAACAAGAGCTGTTTCAAATTGGTGCGGGTGCAGTGGTAGAAGCTGGCCTTGGGGACCAGTCTCACGTCGAGTATCTTTTTGAATCATCATGGTACCCGTCTGGTCCAACACCTTACTACAAGCCACTATCCAATGAATCGTACATCTCGTTGACAGCGAGCAGTATGGTTGCCTTGTCACGAGGCAATGTTTCGCTTAAAGACAACTCGATGATGACGGCTCCTGAAATCAACCCAAATGTGAGTCTGGGACGATCGATGGCCGATATAATTCTGACTTGCGATACAGTATTACACCCATGACTCGGACCGAGCTATGGCCATCCGATGTTTTCACTATCTTCGAAAGATCTTAGCTCATCCCGCACTCTCAAAGTACACATATGGTGCCAACAATGGCGAAGTCAGCCCTGGTGCAGCCATACAAGATGGAGATGACGATGCAATCTTCGAGTACGTCAAATCCAATACGATTCCCAATTGGCACGCGTCTGGCACAAACCAGATGCTTCCCGAGGCTGATGGTGGAGTTGTGGATCCACGTCTCAGGGTGTATGGTGTTGATGGTCTTCGCGTTATTGACTGCAGTATCATTCCTGTTCTGCCAGACGTTAATATTGTTGGACCCGTTTTTATGATTGGTGAGAAGGGGGCTAAGATGATTCGCGAGGATTGGAGTGATTCTGGCATTTAGATCTGCAATTGGTTCTTTCTTGTGAACTCGCATATAGTCGCACTGTTTTCAATGTGATCAGTGGTCGAGTATGAGTTGACAACATCGTGTAATCGGGACAGTTCAATTTTCTGTATTTTGGTGACGAATAATCAATCGCTCGCAAACTAACAATTATTCCTGAACATATTCGACGTTTGTGGCCACGTTGCCCTTGGTAGCTCTGGAGTACGGGCAGACCTCTTTCGCCTTCTCGACCACCTTTTCCAAATCTTCCTTCTTCAGACCCTTGACCTTGATCTTCATGTCCACACGTAGGCTCATGTCGAGCGACTTCATGTCTCCCACCAGATGCACTGTCGTGTCAACCACGCTATCCTCGACGTTGGTAGGCATTGTGATCCCCATTTGCGCGGCGCAAGCGTTCATGGCAGATTGGAAACAAGCTCCGTAACCCGCAGCGAAGAGTTCTTCAGGGTTCGTCTTTCCCTTGTCACCGGGGCCGCCAAGAGCCTTGGCCATAGTGAGCTCGACATTGAGGTTTTCTCCTTCGATACGGCCCTTGCGAGCACCAATTGCTTTTGCGTGGGCAGAGTAAAGTGTAGGTGCGGATTCTGTGTTAAGAAAGCGGCGGGTAGTTGTGTTGATGGTGGGCGCTGTGCGCAGGGCTGCGCGGCGGAAGACGGATTGGGAAGCGCGGAGAGCAGACATTTTGATTTTCGTCAAAAGGTTGTTTCTTAGTGTTCAATTGGTGATGTTGTCAGAGGTTCAGTACAATTGGAAATTCTTGAAAGTCTTCATATATGAAGCTACTGCCAGAGTCGAGTACGTCACCATGAGCCTGAGACTTAGTGTTGCTATACCAACTATAAACCACATTCGTGCCTGTGACGTCTTTGACATCGGATTCTTACAGTGGAGACCAATTGACTTTGATGGTTTCATTACTAATATTCGCAAACAGCCTTATTCTCGCTATTGCCATAACCATCGTAACTATGCTTGCAAGCCGTACACTAGGCTAACTGCCGGATATAATCAAACCTTCTGTTGACAAGCCTCTAATCCGTACCGATAGTCCGGATTATATCTGGGGCAGTTCAGACTCCAGACCAGATTCCCACTAACCTGGTAAGACATGGCTTCCATGTATTGCTGGATCTTCTCTGGCACAGACCCACTCTGCTGTTTGTATTCGTCGATCTGTCTCATGAAGTCTCTTTCATACTTCTGTATAGTCTCTTTGATAACAGCTTTTGCAGAAGGGATATCCAGATTCTGGAGACGCATCACAATGGCAACCGAGTTGATGAGAGTCGAGGTTTCTGCCTCTTTGATTTCCCTATCGAAAGAGAAATAGTCGTTTGTCAACGCCAAAGCAGCGAAGCACGGTCGGATAATACGACCAAGCTCAGCATCTTCTTCTGGCGTGAGTGTCATGCCCATCCCGAAAAGCATAATTGCCTCGACAAATCTGTACCTAAAATTAGCTGAGTCCTCAAGTGAAAGTAGTGGGTTCGTACGGTGCTCCGGTGTCAATCATGCGAAACTCCAAGTAGTCTTCGATAGACTGAAAGTCGACACGCTTATCCCGCATTGTTGTAGCGATCATCTCCTTCCACACTTTTGCAATTCTTTTAGCACAGATTTCGTCTGTTTGCAGGAGTCGTCCCATGATCTTTTCATGTATCTGGCGTATACCCGCTTTGGCTTGCTTTGCAGACTCCTGGGCTCAGAATTAGTATTAAAACTTCTCCCCAGTCTCATATAAACTTACCGGGGATGCATCCTCCGCCTCAAGAACGGAATCATGAAGAAATGCGTCTTTGTTGTTAGCATAGGAAATCATATCTGGCTTGTCTCAACTTACACTCAAGCACATATGCTACAAGTTCCAAGCGGTCAGGTCTGCACAGTGGTAGGACTACCGCAGAGAAGTTTCCATTGATATGGTTGCAGCCTCCGAATTCGTTGACAGGCCCAACATACTTGATCCAATCAGACCTTGCTTGATGGCATCCAGCATCAGCCAAATCTTCAAATTTGTGTCGTCGTAGTTTATAATCAGCGCAAAGACCTTGGGTATCAAAGCGGGAAATATCCACAAGCTCTGAGGTTCTGCTGTAAGGATCCATATTTGATAATGATATTCACTAGGCTGTGTAGTAACGAACCAGCCAAACAACAAGATCCAGGAACATCTGTGCCTTTTATCCTAAAAACTCATATATTCTAAAGATGCACCACTTTTATCATCTTTGTTCTTTCACTCTTGAATTCTGTCATGACTCCGTCACTCAGCTTCATATTTAGACGAACATTTAATGTCTCAAGGAATGCAGATCGGGACAAATGTCAATAGTCTGCATCTTTGTCTTAACTATGTGGAGGTCAGTGGGACGATCGCCTCCGTGCGCAAAAGATAGTGAGGTGATCAAGCCAAATGAGCCTTCAGGAAAGAAATCCATGATTAGTTTGTGACGTCAAATTTGCTGACAATTCGTCTTGAGCTGGAATATTTCGGCCAAAATGTTCCGTGTCTTGCGAAAGAACAGTTGTTATCAATCTATCGCCATCTCAAGCTGAGCAGATCCAACATATAACGCGCCCTATCACGACTTATCAGAAGTCGATCTGACCCGCAATACAGGCCTTCAGCGGCCCGTCAGTCATCATAATTCCAGGAAGTGCACCAAAGGAATCAATTGGGTTACCTCCCTGGCCCAGAAAATAACGGAACGGCTTTTACTAAAATTCCTTGGTTCCCGTCTGCTGGAATCCCGGTGATTTTGAGCCGTACCCCGTCATCGTCACTTCATAACCGGTACGTGATTTTATTAGGTTCGGGTCAAGGAAAATGCTAATATCCAAACTCAGATAGATAAGGCGCCCGTCACCACTGGTGTTTCCGCACGAGTCTGATAATCGTCGCTTATTGTTTCTGGCCTCCACCCTACTACCATCATGGCTACCGAAATCGAGACCGAAGCACCGACTGTGACAATTCCCACGGCCTCTGAACAAGAGTCATTTAAAGTACTTTTGCAGATCTGTGAAGAAAAAGGTCATCTTCAGCGCATTCCAGGATTGCAAGAAGGCGATGTACCAGACGGTATCAATGACCATGCTACGTTCATGTAAAGACCCTTTATTATCTAATCAGTTTTTGCAGTTGACTGACTGGTCATCAGGAGGTTTCTCCAAGGACACGGATTTGATCCTCAAGGTGCTCTCAACCAATATGAAGAGGCAATGGTTATTCGCAATAACACGGACGCGACTCAAGCCTACGACACAATTTCCGTTAACGACTTTGAAGAAACGCGAAGAATGGTAAATACTCCAGACATAAAGCTTCCAGTAGATAATATCACTAAAATTATGTAGTATCCCACATGGTCTGGTCGTAGAGACAAGCGCGGTCTACCTATTTGCCTATTTGACATCGACCAACTAAGCTCCGAAGCTATGTCCAAATACAACGCCAGCCAGACTTCCACGGTGAGGAACCAACATACCGTTGTTTTTCACGATTACATGACGCGATTTGTTCTACCGCTTTGCGCGTCAATGCCAGATTGCAAAGCGCAAAGCCCTTCTGTTATCAGCACTGTCTACATTGTCAACGCGGCTAGCTTTGGGCTAAGGCAAGCTTGGTCTTTGAAAGGCTATGCGCAAGATATTAGCCAGCTCCTAGCTATGTGCTACCCAGAGATGGTGGATCGTTGTTATGTGAGTAAATTCAACGGCTCCAGGGACGTTTATTAACGTGATTTATTTAGGTGATGAACGCGCCGTCATATTTTGGAAAGATTTGGAGCCTTCTTTCCAAGTTCGTTGATCCTCGGACAGCTTCCAAACTTATCATAGTATCATCTGGCAACGAGTCCTTGCCGACTTTGACACCTTTAATGGATGTGGAAAATATACCAATCGAGTATGGAGGAAAGTTTGTATACAAACCTGGGATGACGCCGAAGCTTGACGAAGGACTTCTGAAGCACATGCAATGGGCTTTGTCTGGTGACAGTTTACCCGAAGGGCCCATTAAGTGGGTTCAGGATTCCGATAAGGGGCGGGTGGCATTGGCCACAGGTTCCTCGAATGGGGTCAGGAGGAACGACGTTATTGCAACTTCGATCAACTAGGGTCAATCGACAGAAGAAACTATTTTTATGTATTAACCTGCCTTTAAAACTTTTAGAAATAGTTTATAACTACGCATAATCTGGATAGTGAATAGATATTCTAACACACCAGAAACGAGAATGACGCGTTGGCTTGATTCGCGTGTCAGTCCTCTTGGGTCTGGAAATAAGCACATGAAATTGTGTTTATCAAGTATCCATCAATCCTATCCACTCGTGTGACATGACGCAAATGCAATTATGAACGCGAGGTAATATTGAACATTTATTATTTTTAAAGCATATTCAGACATTTATTACAAGTTCGCGGATTCCTAGACGGTCGAAAGATTGGCATTTAACATGTCACTCGGACAAAGGTACCGGGTAGGCATATCGCAAGCTGGTTTCTAAGCTTGACGGCACTAAATCAGCGAACAGCGATCTGTGAGACTTAGCCAAAGTCGCAACGTCCTGTGTATGGGAACAGAAGGTTTAAAACCGGAGAAAAGATTGATTGATGATGCGATTTTACCTTGGCGCGTATACTGACTCGTTGCCAAGTCGCGATGAAGTCAGGACAAAACCGCACTCTCGGAATCTCAATAGAGCCAATTTGATGAACAAACTCAGCTACCCGGAAACTAAAATTTAGCTGAATTCACGATCCGGTAGATGTATCGCGTTCAACTTGACCGCTTCGCCATTGCTCTGAGTTCAAACCTGAAGTACTCTGCTGGGACTCGAGATGATCGCGATTGATCTCCACTAAGTTAGTCCAAAGGATCGATTCCGCTATTGCCGATCTATAGCCCAACTTCTGTGGAGCGAATGGTCTAAAGCTCTGTTTTCAATCTGTTTTTGAATGCCATAAACTGAAAATATTCGCTCCATAAAGTGGACCTTGGCCCACGGGTGACGGCATCTTAGCTCCCCTTGGCTTGCGTCACGAAGCCAAGAATCATAAAATCATGTAAAATCAAGGCAGAGTCTGGTTGATTTTTATTTATCTATGTAGATTATAATAATCTAAAGTAGCCTTATGCGCGTGGATACAGAGTACAACGCCGTAAATTTGTACCAGGAGACGTCAAAATGTCTCCAACTGACAATGACTCCGCGAACCATCACCACAAACACGCGACCCACGATCAAAATGGCTACGCGCGAAACATGAATGGCCACCATGTCGATATCGAAAGAGGAGCTGAGAAGCGCGACAAGGCGTTCCCCGGAGATCAGCAGGCACCGCTCCGCCTTAAAGATCGCGTCGTGAGGGTAACCTGGGGCTGGTTCCCTTGCACAATGTCAACAGCTGGACTGGCCAATTTATTGGGCGAACAACCGTACACATTTACCGGATTGCAAACCATTGGCAAAGTCGTTTATATCCTCAACCTCGTACTTTTTGTCACATTCACAACTTTGATCATCGCGCGCTTCTGCATGAAACCTCGAGCCTTGGCGACAAGTCTGCATCACCCGTCCGAGTCTTTCTTTTTCGGTTCATTCTGGGTTTCAATTGCTCTGATCCTCAATGGCGCGCAGGCTTATGGAGGGCCTGCGACGGGACCATGGTTCACTACAGCGATGAGGGTGATTTTCTGGATATACTACGCTTGCGAAATGATTGTCGCAGTGACCCAATATCACATTATTTTCGAGACTGAGAGATTGGACATTTCTGAGGCTCTGCCTGCTTGGATCCTTCCCGCTTATCCTTTCCTGGTTACTGGTATTCTGGCAGCCAAGATTGCAGGCAGTCAGCCTCAGTGGAGCGCAGTTCAGATTATTGTTGCTGGTCTCATGGGACAAGGTCTTGGATGGATGCTTGCGCTTTTCATTTACGCTGTCTATTTGTCGCGTCTGATTCAGCATCAATTGCCGGCTGCTTCTAAAAGGCCCGGTATGTTTATTGCTGTTGGACCTACAGGTAAGTCATCTTCCGCAGTACTACTTGGCTGATGCTAACAAATGCAGCTTTCACATGTGCTGGAATTATTTCACTAGGCACCCAGGCCAAATCCGCCCTGCCAGCGGACTTTCTTGGTAATTTGAGCGTCCCAATTGGTGATCTCTGGTACGGAATCTCTGTGCCTGTAGGCCTCTTCATCTGGCTTGTTGCCATTTGGTTCTCAGCACTGTCTTTATTGTCAGTTCTGCGAGGTGTCCGAGACATGGAATTTAGTCTGACATGGTGGGCTCTTATCTTCCCCAACGTTGGACTTGCTCTTGCGACTATCAACGTGGGAAAGAATCTGTCTTCACGGGGAATCCAGATCTTCGGCTCTGCTTTGACTGTTGTTCTTGTTGCCTTGTGGTTTGTCTGTGCGGCTGCCCATATTAGAGCTATAATTAAGAGAGATCTACTTGCTGTCGGAAAGGACATGGATGTCGAGCATGTCAACAAGCAACATGACAAGAAAAAGGCAAGGCATGAGTCAAAGTCGTAGTAATATTATATAGTACGAAATTGTAATGAGGAATGTATTTGTGTTCACTTCAAATCTGGACCCTTCGTAATGATGTACACTCTCATCTCGCATTCGACACGCTGCATATGCAAAATTCCACTCTGGGCCTTGTGCCTGTTGGTCATTGGTTATGCTTTAAACAGGCGACAGCTGCACTGCATTGGATATAATATGTAAGCCTGCCAATGCAATGTTCACCTGATGATGAATACGTCAATGCTTCATTCGCAAAATACGTGCTGATATGATAGCAACGGCCCGGAACGGACGGTATCAGCGTCCGATAACAGACTTTCGACTGCGAAACCCCCAATAAGGATCCAAGCACGTTAACAATTCTCTCGTTGAATTGTTTGTTATACATTCGTTGATCGATTGCTGTCAAAGCTCGCTCGGTGTGACCGCCAATTGAGCCAGCTTAGCATTGTTGTCACAGCCACAAAGCTCTCAAGATGGCTTGCACGTTACGCTCCAGCAGCCATCAATCTATGACAATGCAGAGTGGCTGGCAGCCGACAGCCAACGAGGAAAGCGCCCCGCTACATTAAGCATAGCTAATCAATCAGAACTTCACATTTCATGACAATGGGATGACACGGACACAGTGAAGTCTCCCATAGCGAGTTCAAAGCCGAGAGGCACGAGACGAAGAATGGTTAATGCCAATGGGGAAACATTGACTAACTCAAGCTCCGCTTGACATATAATCCTTGCCGTCCTCGATTTCGACTCTTTAACTCCTTTAACACGAATACACGACATACTGCTCATCTATGCATTCGATACTATGACGGCCACACTTTTCGCCGAATTTACTCCAACATTCCAACGATGGGCTGATGAGATTCTCAACCACCCTCGAGGTGGCTATCTTTTGATTGGCCTGGTACTTCCATTCGCTGCGGTACTCGTAATGGTTGTGAGATTCTTGACCTCGAGCCAGACGCCAAAGGTTCCAATTTTACTCCAAGACGAGATTGGGAATGCAAGAAAGCGCGCTCTTGAGTATTGCTTCAACCCTCGCGCCGTTATGGCAAAAGGATATGCAAAGGTAAGAAAGATCCCTGCGCTCTGACTGCACTCTGACAATTTAGTTCAAAAACGAAGTCTTTGGACTTGACACGCAAACGGTAAGTGCGATGTTTGACGTGTATGGCTGAGACTAATATCCCGTAGGGGTTAAGCTTGTCATACCCCCAGACTTCCTAGACACATTGAAGAGCCACCCCGCGCTGAGTTTCAAAGCCTCAATTGACAACGTCCGTGAAACCCTCTGATTGGAAATGATGTTGCCAGACTGACTTTCTTAGGACATGCAAATCGAGTACACATACTTTGGTGGCCCACCCGAGTATGTTATTCATGCTATCAAAGCTAACCTCACTGGATCACTGCGTAAGCAACTACTTAGGATCATTTGCAAATCGGAATTCCGTGACTAATCTTGTTAGCGGCCTTTACACCCTTACTGCACAGAATGGTAAGGAAGAATATGCCAAAGGTCCTTGGTCTTTATGAAGGTGGGTGCCCGCATTCAAAGTGTTGACTGCTGGCTAAACTATGTTAGACTGGACACCCGTTCAAGTACATGACAGAGCACTGCGTCTTGTAGCAACAAACAATGCCCGAGTGTTCCAAGGCACAGCCGCCAGCCTCGACGAAGAATGGCTTTCGGCATCCACTGGATACGTATTGGCTTGTTTCAATTGCATACGGGCTTTGAAGCAGTGGCACCCTTGGTTGAGACCTTTCGTCTACAGGTTCATCCCAGAGCGTGCAGCTATCAAAGATCAATGGGCCAAGGGTCGTAAGCGAGTAATCGCATCGATGAGGGAACGGAAAAGAAAGGGAGGCAATATTGAGGACCCTCCGACAATGCTTGATCATCTGAGCAATGGACGAAATGAGCCAATGGCCAATGATATTGAGATGCAGCTACTGCACCAAATGACTCTGATTGCCGTTGGTACCGTGACAACTTTCTCGTCTACGACACAGGCTATCTATGACCTTGCTTCCCATCCGGAGTATATACCCATCCTACGACAGGAGGTTGAGTCTGTGCCTCGAGATCAGCATGGGAACTTCAACCGAGATTCAACCTCGGCAATGGAGAAGCTTGATAGCTTTCTTAAAGAAAGTCAGCGATTCAACTCACCCGACCTAAGTATGTATATCATCAACATTTGGATTCGTTATCTAACAATGTCTAGCCACATTCCAGCGAGCGGCGATTGCAGACATGACCTTACCGGATGGCACATTCGTTCCCAAAGGCACCAAGCTCGAGATCAACACTTGTTCAATCCACGCAGACAAAGACTTGTATGAGAACCCAAGTGAGTTTGATGGCCTTCGCTTTTACAGGATGCGTCAAGGTCCTGGCCAAGAGAACAAGTACAAGTATTCTAGCGTGGGAAGGGAAGATCTCTCTTGGGGCTTTGGGCGACATGCATGCCCAGGCAGGTATCTCAGCGCTGTCAACATCAAGCTAATCCTGGCGGAGCTCTTGATAAACTACGATATCAAGTTGCGTGATGGGGCAAGTCGACCACCAAATATTGAATTTGAGGTTCTTGTGAGTTTCCATTCTGTTCTCTAGATTATTAGGCCTCGATGCTGACTCTTATAGTGCTCCCCAGATCCAAATTTTGAGATAATGCTGAAGAACAGGGAGGATTAGGTAGTGACTTTAGCAGATAGTCGGTCTGGGATTTATATGTAGTTTGACGACGGGTGTAAGGTGTTACTTGTAGGAGGGTATCAGGAAATCTGCGAGGTTCATTTTATATTCATTGGCGCCTTGCAGCCTTGGAGGATTGTAAAGCTTAGGATATGCATCAACATCTGATTTTCATTACACCAATTGCTGCCCAGCTGAAGCCTTAGTTTTCATGTAACCCGCTATGAGTGTGTTCCCGGGCTCGACACATCAGACAAACGAATGTCTTTCCCAAATGTGACCAATTGTTCAGATCTTATGGCGATGTTCCTCTAGAAAGATTAAGGAAGGTTACACTTAAAATAAAAAAAATAAAAAATAAATAAAAAAAGAAGAAAAAGAAAAGAAAAGAAAACCTACGATTTTATATACACTTAACCGGCGCTCCAATAAAATATCTCTCTCAGGTTAAACAGAAAACTTATAAAATGACTTCTACTAACCATTTCGAAATATGTTAGCTTATAAAGCCACTAGAATACAGTCACTAAAACAGACCCGTCCTTCAGGTAAACTACCACTGGACTGTGCTGAATGAAGCCGACCTGAAAGATAGCATTACCACAGCTCCCGTCTGCCCATGAGTGTAGCGTTTTACCAGACTGATAGTCGATGATCTTGACAGATCCTCCAGTGGTGCCAGCAATAGCACGACCCGCCTGAACCCTTATTGTACTGATAGCGTGGCCATTAGAGCTTGCTAGTTCTCGTGGAGTGGCACCGGTTGGAGATAAAGCCCACGATCTAATAGAGCCGTCTGCACCACCTGATATGAGAGTATTGCCAACTAGACGGAGATGTGATACGTTTTTAGCGTTGCTTCCGTAGCCCACGAATACAGCCGTACATGTTCTAACAGCATCGAGTTAGACAAGAGATTATCGACTGAGGTAAACCAATACCTACCCAGTCTCCGGGTCCCATATGCGGATATCACCATCAGTGCTGCTAGTGGCAACCCTCTTCCCGTCGTATGCCACGCCGTGAACATGGCTGCGATGACCTTGAAGAATGTGTACACACTCTCCTGTCTTAGTCCATACCCGGGCGTCAGCATCGTAGCTGCCGGATACAATCACGTCGCCATGAACTTGGACGCTTCGCACCTCTGCAGTATGTCCGCAAAGAACGCTGCGAAACTTAAGTTGTCCGCCGGATTCAAGAGCCCAGAGTCGAATAGTACCGTCTCGAGAACCGGACACGACGGTGCCGTCAAGAATAGCAAGGCAACGTACAGCCGAATCGTGCGCTTTAAGCGTGTTCAAAGCAGCTCTGATACTATTCCTTAGCCACCTTTCGCCCATGGTTCACATGATAGCTCTTACCGGGTCTTCATGTCAAGAACATGGATTTCGCCATTCAAACTGCCAAAGATAACGTTACTGTCCAGACAAGCAAGACTCCAGACGTCTTTCACTTGCGCTAACACCTCGACGGACTCCCTTAGTAGGCCGACTCTATATAGGCATCCACTTGCAGAGGCGACCAACAGAAAATCATCACCAATATGCAGCGCAGTGACAACAACGCGTGTCTCAGACAATATCGTTGTGAAGGGTACTTCCCTTAGTGAAATCTGGCTGCCTTCCATGATATTGAAAATTCTGTGCGAGGGGGTTGATGAAGTGCAAAAGAGGCAGTGATGACTGCGAACTGATGTTGTATTGGGAGTATTTGGCGCCCTTGGCATGCCCGTAATAACTCTTTTACTTGGTAGAGCTTAGAATGACCTTAAATAACTCGGAATGATATGGAATGACATCACACAGGTCCGCAGATTACTCGTTTCGATATGTCGAGCATCGATCGACGGAGCAGTTTCTCCGCACACGAGCTTGGGGGCCGCTGGCTAGGGTACATAGGCAGAATTGAACTGGGTTCGCGGTTTCGAAGTATCATATCATCGGTATAATAAGGATGATAATTCGTAAATGTTGACACGTTGTCATGCATGGTACCGTCAAATGACTCTCCGGAGAGATGCGAAAGCGAAGTTACCAAGGTACGCTCATGATTCACCGGATAGAATCGAACAAGGGGTATAGCTGCTAATACAACATGACGGTCTGAACATGAAGACAGTCCTGTCAGATCATTCCTTGAATTATTCAATAGGAGCAGAATTGTGTATAAAAGGCCTTGTCTGTCCGTCTGGGTTGGTAAGCGTTTAGTATCAAGAACAAAATCTTCAGTCTTGTTCCAGCAAGCCTAACGGCAAGGTAAGCATGGACATGTAAACCCGATATAACGAAGCTTCTAACACGATGTTAACTATGGAAGATCGCCTGAAGAAGGGATAAGAACCCCATACATAATCAGCAAACATGAGATTCTCTGCCGCAACACTTATCATGGCCTTAAACAGCGCTCTGTTTATCGCCGGCGCCGTTGCTCAGGAAGTCAACTGCGCTGATGGCGCTAGCGAGGAGGCGTGCGAGGAAAATTGCTCTTGCGTTTGCTGGGGCGAGAATATGCACTGCACTGGGGATGGCAACACATGCCCCCCAGGTGTCCTGCAGAATTGCGAGATTTTCTGTAGCTGCACCAATACCAGGAAGGCACCTGCCCTCGAGGCAGATGTGTAAGTCGTGTGTATGACTGAGGAGGCACAGGTCTTGGAAGGCAAGGTCGACAGGCCCTGGCTATGAAAGAAGTCATTGAATGGGTAACTTTTTCGACAATCCTATTGCCTTTATTGGCAACTACGATTAAGATTAGTTTTCGCTTTCTGTAACCCCGCCGTAGTTGTTGCCCCCGGAGTAATTCTGATAATAACATGGATATGAGTTGCCGGGGAAAGTTACATGGAAGTGTCTGTTTTCCGCTGATAGGATATTGTGGTATTCACCTGGTACAAAATACATGGGGGTCACGGCTAGGGGGGTCACAACCCGCTTCGTAGACTTAACAAGTTACCCAAACGATCTTCATGACCATAATCAATTTTTACTCGATCTCATGCAGTTGGTTGCTAGTAGTACTCATGAACCTTGAATACCTTCTTCGGATTTCCCTTTCCGTAAGTTTTGTTGAGTAACCCTGTAAGAGGTGACGTACGCATGGCTCTTGATGAGTATCCGAATCAGTCTCTTTGGCTGTCAACCAATGTGGTCTTAGAATTACGTTCATCCATGAAAGAGTTTCTCGAGCTGTCATAATCGATAGGCACTTGAAGATAACATAATAGTCCTTCAGAAAAGCATTTAAATAAAGAACGGCCATATTAATGTCGTTACCTCCTGCTAAACATTGTTGTCTTTGACTAATCTACAGAGACCCGTCTGGCCACTGATACTCTGGCCATGGAAACTCGGGATCATACCTCTGCTGCAGTAAAAGGCTTCCGGGAGGAAACTCCAACTTGGTCCCATCATCGTTCTCGATAGTCTCTGCCTTATTGGGAATTGCCCAGGAACTGATCAGCCCGATGGCCTGAGCGACGTCCTCCTTTAGCCTTGCTACACTGGTGGGACGAGGCGAGTAATTATTAAGGAGTTCTTCATCGGTGCTTTCTTCATACTCCCCCGGCTCGGCGGTGACGTAGGCATCCTGGTCCTTTTGTTGTTCAACAAAGTCGATTCCGCCACAAGTATTCAGCTCCGGTTGATGAAAATCATTTGTAAGAGGCGACTCCACGTCACAATTTTCAAGGTCTTCTCCAACACTCATATTGGCGATAATGTAGTTCACTACAGCTAGAGCGAAGGCCTCGGTTTGAATCAAGATCTTGAAGACGACCTCAGTACTCTCAGCCTCACCATTTTCCACCTGTTCTTCGTCCGCAAACTGGTCAATGTACCATATTGCGCCTCTTTCTTTTGCTTCGTCATCGATGAGCGCAAACGCTAGTTCTCTGCCAGCTTCGTTCTCTTGGGCACGGATGTGTTGATGTGACTTTCCCCAATAGTCCTCAGGTGCGCGAACAATCTTCAGCTCAAGAAGGGGAGAGAATCTGGAACATGCTCCCAGTTCGAAGGATGACTTGAGGGCTTGGAGTTCGTCATCTGTGATGTTGGTAACAAGATACGCCGTGAGGCAATCTCCTGGAGTTGGAGGAGGAAGGAAAACCATTTTAGATATGGTAAAAGCTTTAGTAAAATGAAAAGCGAATTACAGTCAGTCTGAAACCTGCTCGGAATTTATAACGACGTCGAGGTAATGTGACTGACTAATGATTGAATCCTTCAGCTTTAGGCACCAGCACCTACCTGATTTCCTTATATTGAGTTAACCAATGGGAAGCTTCCCGGCGCATTATCCAATACGACTTTACATGTCGATCTTTGAGCAGAATGTGCTATACGTCACGAACACTGAAGACCAACTACGGTCTTACGTCTAAAGGGAGAGGATAGACAGTAGTGAATGGGATTATGCGCATTGCCACTTTCGTCGTACATTTGTTTCCCGCTTCAGGCTGCGGAAGACCGCAGGACTAGGTGCCAAATCACCTTGAACCAATATCTCACTGGAAATAGATGAAGGTCGGCTACATCGATTAAAAAAAGAAGAAGAAAAACTACAATGTAAACAGGAAGAAAAATGAATGTCAAGATTGGGATTCGAACCCAAGAATCTTTCGATACTGCAATTGAACCTAGGTAACTAGACAAGATCAGATCTTGTGTGCAGCGCCTTAAACCAACGTGACAATGGTTCTTTGAGAAGCTGGAATTTGGAAACATGAAGCAAGATGTGCCGCAGAATCGAATTGAACCAATTAATCCTGCTGGAAGGAGAGAGGTAGGTGTCAAAATCGCGCAACTAATTACATAAAATTACAGTAAGAACTTTTGGTTATCAGGCTGAGAGCGGAATCTTCCGCACCCTTCCCTACAACCGAGTTGTTCGCTAAGATACGCCACCACAGGTTAGTAATTTTATCAAGGATCTTATCAATCAGCTGGGCCGATCATGAATCTTGTGGTTCCGTTAGACTGCTTGTAAAGGAACATACCACATCGTTTCGTTGCCGATTAGCCGTTGTGCCCCATTCTACTGCCAATGGCGGCGGGTCTGGTTCACTCAAAAGGTAAGGTTAAAAGCTAAATAAGAGTCTGCACGAAAAGACTTTCTGGGCTCTCGGTACGTGATGGTTCGGTTCGCGGCAATCTGTGCCAAGAATCAAGTGCCGGTAGACACAAGACATCGCCTCTGTACCAGAGAAAGATCATCAACGTGTTCAAGACTCGTGATATGGAAATCTTCCTGTTCGTTTGGTCCTGCCGAATAATGAAACAGAGATAGTGCTAGATACCCTGTCGTTAATCGTCCCATGAAAGACAGGACGCCGTTGAATTCCGGTACACATGCGCTCTTGGGAACCTGCAGGGAAGATGGCCGAACAGATGAGCCACTCACACTTTGCACGCATGCTCTCTTCAGCTAGACCAATCGTTTTAGTCTCAAAATCGAACCATTGAACCTCACAACGGATCTAGAATTTCGCCACGGCTTTGATGGACCTTGTCGAGTGGCTTTTCTTTCTCTTGTGCTTGAGGGAAAGACGTGCCTGCCGAGAGTCAATTGGTTATAAAGCCCTTGCCATGAGATGAATGCCAGTTTGCATTTCTACTTGAATTGTATCGTTGCCCCCCTCGACTCTACTGGCATTATCAGGGAGACTTCCATTACAGACATCATGTGGTTTCCCATCAGTCTGTCCGCTCCAGCGGCCCTGCTTGCCTTGTCCTTTCTACCCATCTTGGCATCAGCTACCGAGCTTCTGCAAGGGTATGGCAGGAATGACTATGAGCTTCCATGTGCCCAAGCCTGTACATGGGCTATGCCCACTAGTCTCAACTGCCCCGAATACGCCAAGATGTCCGCTGAAGAGCGTGCAGCTGCCTATCCATCGGCAGCGTGTATGGGCAACGACACTGCGTACTTGACATCCATCGCCTGGTGCGTTGCCTCCTACTGTCCGAAAGATACCAAGCCATACAGGATTGAGACATTTTGGGGGACAAAGATGATCTACCAAGTTGAGAGCATTAGATACTCCTATGCTCAGGCCTTGGCTCAAGTAGACATCCAAAAGATCCCCCAACCGCTCTCTCAGGACGAAACAGTGCTTAACAGAACTATCTCCATCGACGATGCAACATATCAAAGTTATCTCAATTCCGTCAAAGGATATGTAGCTATTGGCAAGAACGAGTCCATGTATTCGTAAGTTCACTAGCTTTCCTCACTACAAAAGACTATATCTAATCACCAAAAGTCTCCTCGTCTTCCTCTCTTGTGTCGCAATCCCCATCGGCTTCTCTTTGTTCCGCCTCCTACCTGTGCCGACAACTATCCGAAGCAAGTTCTATGCCTATATCATTGACCCTCCGGCTTGGGGTAGGAGACATAGTGTGCCGACTCTCGGGCTCGGAATCGTACCTACTCGTGGCCAGGTTCTTTTCGTTCTTTATATCATCGCTATCAATATTGTGGCTACATTGGATGGCTACCCTCACTATACGCCTAATGCCTACTTTCCCGACCGTCGGGACGAGCTGATGCGACACATTGGTAACCGCGCCGGTATCATTGCGTTTGCAAATATCCCAATTATCATACTTTATGCAGGGCGTAATAGTTTGCTTCTACGTTTAACGAACTGGTCCTACTCAACCTTCATTCTCCTTCACCGATGGGTGGCGATGGTCTGTGTTGTTCAAGTCATCCTTCATTCCCTCATGTGGCTAGAGATAATGGTTGAGGCCCATTCACACTCTGTGGTCGTCACGTACCCTTATTGGCAATGGGGCATTGTGGCAACGCTTGTCTTCTCCATGCTGATACTATTCTCGATACTCCCTTTCCGCCGCGCCTTTTATGAGGTATTCCTCATTGTGCATATATGCCTTGCTACTGTTGCCTTAGTCGGATCTTGGTACCATATTTGGTATCTATTCGAAGACACCAGTGGATTTGAGATTTGGCTTATTATAGCGATAGCTCTCTGGGGATACGAAAGACTTTTGCGCATGCTTCGTGCTTCGAGGCATGGCATCAAGAAGGCTTATATCACAAGTATCGATGAAAAGTACTTGCGAATTGATATTCCGAATATCGATGCACATGGCCATTGCTTCGTCTATCTCCCCACCCTATCCTGGCGAGTATGGGAGAACCACCCTTTTTCCATAGTCAATTGCAACAAGGGTCAACTCTATAAAGATACGCTGCTCTCGAGTTTAAGCTCTCGAATCGAGAGTAACACCGAGGACAAAGTTACTGCAACTAATCCCTCATTCTCCAAAGAGGTTAGAGTAGTGGCAGTCAACAGCACCAAGCCACCAGCACAAGATAGAAACATACAACCGGGCATTACGTTGTTTGTGTCTATTGAGCGGGGTCTTACTTCCAGACTTTCTAGGAAAGCCAACACTGGAACTGCTATTCCGATACTGATCGAGTGCTCTTACGGCCACGAGGACTCGTCCCGCTTTGTGCCAACGACCCAATACCCGAACACTCTTGCTATAGCTGGGGGCGTAGGCGTGACTGCAGTGTTACCCGCTCTCCAAGGCTCCTTGTCTATGTTCGCACGGCCACTTGGCACAAGCAAACTGTACTGGGGAGTTAGGAACCGTGGTCTCCTAGACGCAGTCAAGGGCATGATTGTTGATGAGGACGGTTGCGCAGATGAACAAGGTGATGGTAGGCCCTCCAATTGGGGCCATTTTGAGGCGCACGTAACTATTGGATCACGGATGGATATAAAGCAAGTATTGACGAAAGAGCTAGAAAATGCCGAGGGTGGCACAACAGTCATTGTTTGCGGTCCGCAACAGATGTGCGACGATGCTCGCTACGTGTGTGCTGGCCTCGCACGGCATGGAGCCGGAGTCCGATATGTTGAGGAGTCCTTTTCGTGGTGATTAGGCTAGGTCTCAATGAAGGATTCACCACGCATGTACTATCTACAAAGTGAGGCTGATTCAGCTATCTAAGCACGGTTCGACTTGAATCGTCTGGTCAGTCTTCGGATTTGCCCCGCTCTGGCCTGCAATATATAAACATGGTAACATGCAATGCAACTATCGCTATCCAAGCAGACCTCGACTTTTTATCTTCTTCAGTTCTCTTTCTGGTGTGGTAGGGCAGCCTGGACAAACCAACTATGCCGGTGCAAATACCTTCCTTGACTCCTTTGCCAACTACCGAAAGGACTTGGGTCTACCAGGCTGCTCTATTGATATCGGCGCAGTGGAAGGGGTTGGATACTTAGCTGAGAATCAGTCAATCATGCAAAAGCTTAAAGTGTCGGGATTCAACGGCACTGTATCGAAGCACGAGTTTCTTGACGCACTAGGTGCATCCATGATGAAGATGCCGCACAACTTCTGTCTTGGTTTTCGCCCTGATATCTCCCTCAGCGACCCTTCTAACCGCTCTTCTTGGAAAAAGGACATTCGTATGGCTGCATTTCATAATAATGGAGGCGCCACAGAAGCGTCAGCAAGTGCGACAAACAACGATCTGAAATCTTTCATCGCAAGAGCGAAGGAGGATCCATCCATCCTCAAACAGAAAGAGTCATCTCAGCTGCTTGCCCGGGAGATTGGAAAAAAGGTGTTTAGTCTTCTGCTTAGACCTGTGGAGGACTTACAAACTGCCTCCTCTCTATCGGAATTGGGCATGGATTCTCTGGTGGCAATTGAAGTTCGACAATGGTGGAAGACTGGTTTTCAATTCGATGTTAGTGTGCTGGAGATGATGGCAATGAGTAGTCTCGATATGCTTGATGCGCATGCCGCTAAAGGTTTGCTGCAAGTAATTGGAGGGAAATGGTCTTATCAAACCACATGAACAGGATTTGCTACATTGGGTCTGTTTTCGTGGTTGACCTAGAATTTCAAAAGAATAGAAATGTTTCATTAAATCACAAGAATAACGTGTCGAAATATAGGAACGATTTGTATTTCTGATATTGTCAATTTGCTTGAATCCTATGAACTACCATGCTTGACCATGCCTCAGCAGGCCGGTGTGCAGCAAAAGAAATTGTACATAGTATACGGTAGCTGAAGTTTTCTGCTCAAATTTTCACCAGATGCTACAGCTACACAGCTATACGTAGAACGACTCCAATACATCCTCTCTACTTATCTATACCTTGGATACTGGATCTGTAGCTGCCATGTAACCTTTAGACCACTCCGCATAATTGTCAGCCCCATACTCTGGACTTCCACTGCATCGGCCGCTTTCCACGGAAATTCTCCATGGGCTTTCGACACACAGAACAGGGGTACATAGTGGTACTAAGCCCAATTCGGGTTCAGTTTGGCTGATGAAAAAGTACCATACAGTGAGGATCGATTGATCTCTGCTCCAGACCCTGATTCTTCTTTTTCTAATGTGGGGGAAGAATCTCAAGATTGTCCGCAAGTACGGGGTAATGTTCCATTTTGCTTAGTTTGGATGGCATTTGCCGTCTCAACCGCGGAGAGTAAATTAAATAGTTGTAATGCAGATCCTTTCTTATATCGAGTAGTGACAAGCTGGGAAGTATAAATACCAGTCTATAGTATTAGGTGAACAACTTTATGCTCATCCATCAGTCACAACTTACAACCCTATCATGGCTACCAAGACACTAGCTACCTGGGCACTGGCCCTTCAATTTGGCAACCTTACCGAACCTGTTGTCGATATGGCTGTGAAAAGCGTCTACAACTGGGCCGGTTGTGCCATTGGAGGATACGCTCTGCCTCCTGCTGGTGTAGCTCTTGAAGCCATGTCGCCTTTCACTGGATCAGATGGAAACTCCACTATCTTCGGTATCGGCGAGCAAGTCGACATTAGAACTGCAGCTCTGATCAACGGAATTGCGTCTCATGCCGACGATTATGACGATACGCATGTTGACACCCCAGTGCACCCTTCCGGTCCTGTGGCTTCAGCTTTGTTTGCTTTAGCTGAGTGGATGGGTGGTGTAACTGGTGAAGAATTCTTTGCAGCATTCGTTGCAGGAATCGAGACTGAGTGCAAACTCGGCGTTTCTGTTTTCCCAGAGCACTACAATGTTGGCTGGCGTAAGTTACCTTCCAGCTTAAAAGGTAGTCCAAACTAATGCATGGTAGATATCACGAGTACTACTGGGTCAGTTGGCGCAGCCGTAGCTGCTGGAAAGCTTCTCGGTCTTGATACCAAGCAAATGCAGAGAGCTATCAGTATCGCTTCAGTCCAGGTCATCGGTATGCACGAGTCCTTCGGTACAGACACTAAACCGTTCCACGTTGGAGCCGCCGCTCAAGCTGGTCTCACCTCAGCACTTCTCGCAAAGAATGACTTTGGTGGGTCTCTTGAAGGTCTGGAAGCTAAGAGAGGCTGGGCGCATGTTGTCAGTACTCGTAACAACTTGACTGCGGAGTTCTCCACCTTTGGAGAGGTCTGGGAGACGACCAAGAATACCTTCAAACCTTTCCCTTGCGATCGTATCATCCACGCTGCCATGGATGGGTGGATCCAGATCCACGACCAAGCAGAGAAGAAAGGCCTTGATGTCACCAAGATCGCCAACGTCACTGCCCGCACTGCTCCTCGCGTCCTCTTCTTGACCGATGACAAGACGCCAGAGACCGGCCTCGCTGGCAAGTTCAGCGTTTACCACGCCGCCGCAGTCTCCCTCCTGTACGGTGAAGCCACTCCTACTCAGTTCACCGACGAAGCTGTCCAGAACAAGACAGTCATTGCTCTGCGCGAAAAGGTCCACGTCACCACTGATGAAGACGTCAGCGAGCATGAGGCTTTTGTTGCGGTCGAATTTGAAGACGGTAACAAGTTGGAGGTACATGTTGAGCACTGTATTGGTAGTTATGAGAACCCACTTGACGCCAAGTTCCTGCAGAAGAAGTTCTTGGATCATGTGAGTACTCAGATTGGTGAGGAGAGAGCTAAGAAGGCTTTGAAGGTATTTGTGGGTATCGCCAACTCAACTGATGTTGGACGCATTGCACAGGCATTTGAGAAGTAGGATGCTTAGGGTTCAGGGCCTATGTTCCACCGTGGCGCTGTTGATGAAAGATAGCTATATGAGAACCAATAAAAGCCAATACACCTTCACTTTTCCTCATGGCATGATGGTAACTCAAGTACAATGTATCTCCTCATTAGATTTCGGATACGAGATACCGCGTGGGTTGTAAATGGAAAGGAGCTTCACTTCAAAATGCAGCAGCAGATTCAGGAAAGTGGTAGTTAGTCATACCCCTTCGCATGACGCATCATGTTTAATAGCCGTCAAAATTCTTTATGCGTACAGTGGGTGGAATTTTAGTCTACGGCCTCATTTGGGTGCTGTGTCGTGATCACATCACTAAAACTCCATTTGAGCTCAACGTTCCTGCACTCACGAGAGCAGGGGAATAACAACTCCGGGTATGACGAAGAACTTTCTTTAGGATCATATGCCTTTGCTGATCGCAATTCTTATTAATCCAAGGGTGACCAAGAATGATTTGGTACAGTATTATCATTGTCGGTCTATCCAGGGCTTACTACAGCTATCTATCACCTGATACAGAAGTACTCGATATAGCATCTCGAGACTCATCTAGAGCACGTATCGGAAGTCCTTGTTCTCAAACTCAGTCTGATCCCTCATTCCAGCTTCGTTACTTCTCTCCTTGTTGGGAGGTCCGTAAGTCTTGTTTCGGTGTCGGTTAATGAGGAACATGTAAACTAGAGACACGAACATTAGTATAGAGTATGATGCCTTGTTAATCTCAAACTTACTGAGGAGGCCAAAATGACAGCAGAGTTTGATGGCGTAACCAATAAGGAGACCGATGGTGGCACCGGTGAAATGAGGAGCCTCGGACTTCTTGACAACGAAAGGGCCGGCGAAGTTGCCCCAACAGTAGGCGGTACTGAGATAGTGTTAGAGAGAACCAAGATGCGGGTTCGGGACACTTACAAGACCATGGCGCTGGCCAAGGAACGATGAGTGTATCCTGCCATGTTGGACGAGATAGTGGTCAAGGAAACCGTGAATCCAACGGATTGGGCGTTGACCAGCCAGAAACAGACAAGTCTGCCCCAGGTATTCTCTCGGGGAAGGTAAGCCATGCATGCAGCGGCGATGGTGCAGATCAGGTTGGCGACGGTGGCAGTAATCAAGCGGGAGTTGGGGACATTGAGAATGATGCTTCCACCAATAAGAAGGCCAATAATCTGAACAGCATCGCCAACTGACTTGAGCTGAGTGGTTCGAGTGGTGCTGAAGCCCATATCGCGGATGATGATGGTAGAGAAAGAGTTGACGACACCGTTGGGAATGGCAGCAGCAAACACTGAGGTGAAGAGCAAGAGAGTCTTAGGGTCCAAGAAACCGAGCTTAACCTGGCTCTTGTCAAAGGCCTTGTTCTTGATACCGGTTTCGTTGGAAGCGACACGCTTGACGGCAATCAGGCGCTCACGGTGGTTGAGGAATTTGGCGTTGGAGGGCGAATCAGGGAGGAGGAACCAGATGACAAATGCCCAGAGACATGTGGCACCGCCGAGGATGAAGAAGATTAGCTCCCATCGCTCAGGCTTGAGATCGACAGGGAGCTTGGAAACACCCATAGAGATATAGGAGCCAACGATACCACCCCAGCCCAGTGATGAGTACCAGATACACTGGCGAAGGGGAATCTCCCGTCTGGTGTACCAGAAGCCGGTCATGAGAGTCAAGCCTGGAGTGACAGCTGCCTCAAAAATACCCATAATGAATCGAACGGCGAGAGCGCTGGGGTAGTCGCGGCTTTGAGTCATGATGATGACCATCAGGCCCCAGAAGAAAATACTGATAGCCATGACCTTCTGAGCGGGAAATCGTCCGATCAACCATCCACATGGGTATTGTCCGAAGAAGTAACCGGCGTAAACCACTATGGCAATTGTGTTAGTATCCTTCGGTCAGGTAAGAGTGTATGAAAGATGGACTTACTCGCAGAGAGATAATTGAACTGGTTTCCCTCAAGTCCCAGGGCCTCTTGGTAACCGAAGAGATTTGCATAGTTCAGAGATGTTTTATCCATGAACTGTAAAGCCTGTGTGATCAAGAACATGGGAAGAATAACGAGGTCGAGCTTCCAACGAAGCCTTTTGGCCTGCGATTATCCTGTCAGCAAGTCAAAACGGATAGGAAGCTCATACAGGCGTACCTCAGCATCAGAAAACTCAATGTCACGAGCCTCAAGGTATTCGCTATAACCAATAGCGTTCTCCTGCTGGTCGTGATTCATTTTCCCATTGTTGCCCTTCAGTTCGGAGTCTTCAACGGCCGTCACACTGGGAGGTGCCTCGGGTGCAGGCTTTGGCATGTCTGACATGGTCGCGATCTGGTCTTGTCGAGAATGGAGGTGGAAGAGTGGAAGGCCGGAGTTGAGAGTGGTGAGTCTGAAGACATGGGATCGATGCCATGGGAACAGAGGTCAGTATATAAGAGTTCCTCATTTACCAAGAATGTGTCTTTTGCGGGGGGCTCCAATTCTGGGGTAGAAAAAACCAGAGCTTTGGCTTTACCCCATGGGGCTGTCGATTCTCCGCACGAGATACGCCAATTAGCACTTAGCGAGTTGATCCATCTGTAGATGGATTGTCCCCACGGTCATTCTCCGCGGCTGTCAACCGGGAATTAGTGTTGCCACTGGTAACATGGCGGTTCTAATACTTTAGCTCCGCAGCCGATATCAGACGACTCATATGTTTCCAAGACTATTCCCAAGATTAACGAATAACTTGAGCCAAGTCATACACACAACTTCGAGTCAACTTTCTATCACATCATGGGACAAGCAACCTCAACCGCAACAGAGTCGACAAGCGAGGGCTATCTGGCCAAGCCCAGTGGTGCTTGCTGTCTTACAGGCACAATCCACAAGGGCGAGTCCAAAGGTACTTGGGAAACAATTGCAGATGTCGAAACTTACATCTCAAGACCCCCACAAGGGAAGGCAAACGGGAATATCCTCCTTTATTTCCCTGATGTATGGGGCATGTTCCCCAATGGCCTACTCGTTATGGACGCCTTTGCTGATGCGGGCTATTTGGTCTTGGGCCTGGACTACTTTCGAGGGGTTAGCGTCAACCTTTGACCCAAGTTGATTCATAGCTAACGGGATGATGCAGGACCCGGTCTGGAAGCATCGGAAGGATCGCCATGACAACAGAAATTCAGACTTCGACTATGAGGCCTGGAAGTGCAAGCATACAGCATTTGCTGATGTCGCTGTTCCAAAATGGGTCGATGCTGTCAAGAAAAGCTACGGAACAAGCACAACGAAGTTTGCCTGTGTTGGCTACTGCTTCGGTGCCCCGTACGTTTGTGATCAGCTCAAGGGTGACAACGTGACAGTCGGTGCCTTTGCTCACCCAGCATTTCTCAAGGAACACCATTTCCAACAACTAAAGAGTGAGTCTCATTTCCTGATACGAGAAGCCCTCAAGCTGACTGAATTCGAAGAACCCTTGTTTCTCTCATGTTCAGAAATTGATCACACATTCGATGTGCCTTCAAGACGTCGTGCATTGGACATCCTTCAATCAAATAAGAAAACGTTCCATTATCAGGTATTCTCTGGCGTTGAGCATGGCTTCGCTTTAAGAGGCGATCCAAAGGATCCTTATCAACGTGAGTCTTGATTTCCCTGAAAGTTGAGCTGTGTTTACTAATACGCCTTAGGATGGGTCAAGGAGCAGAGTCTTGCTGGAATTGTGTCATGGTTCGATTATTGGCTATCACAATAGGATCGTTAGATTGTTAGATGTCTGAAATGTTAAACTAGAATTCGAAATTTTAATCATATACTTTGGAGACTATCTTAGCATTAGAATTCCAGCTGTCATGAACGATAACAAAACTAAAACTAGCAGTGCAGGCGTTCATGCACGATGCGCCATCAATGCAGGGTTCACCTGAAGGCGGTTTGAGAGACCGGGATAATATTAGGCTAGAATTTGTCCGTATTTAGGCAACTGCATCCTTAGAAGTATACAGTAAGGTTCTTCTCAGCTGATTCAATGTTCAATGCGAACTCTGTGCGTGACGCTATTCATGGAGGTTGGCCGAAGACTCTGTTTCGGCCATCTAACTCTCTGCTCTCTGTAGGCGGCACGAAGTTGCCGAGATGAGCCGCTAAACCCCACAGTATAGGCGAACAAAATTGGAAGTGGCCACTAGATATTGCTAGTTTGCTGCAGCAGACTGTGGTTCCACGGGCATTGTCCGCGGCCTGTTTCCGTATCATGGGAACGTCTTCGTGAACCATCACACGTATTATTTGCCCCAGAAGGAAGGCTTTTTAATTGAAGTTCTATAGATTTACTGAGTATATGAACTCATAGATATCACCACTCTTTGTCAAAATTCATCACAACTCAAAGCACATACCTCCATCTTTATTTAATAATTACTGCTATTTACACAATGACTCCCCCTCGAGCGTTCGACTTCACTGGAAATGTGGCAATTGTCACTGGCGCGGGATCACGAATGGATGGTAAGTTCGACCTAATTGATCCATTAACACAGACTAACCTTTTCGGCAAAAGGCGAGATTGGCAACGGTCGAGCCGCTGCTATCCTGCTTGCACGCCATGGTGCCAAGGTCGCCCTTGTCGACTACAACGTGGACTGGGCTAAGGAAACCAAGCGCATGATTGACGAAGAGGGTGGTATCTCTGAAGTCATTCAAGCTGATGTGACGAAAGAGGAGTCGTGCAAGAATGCAGTCGATAGGACGGTGGAAATGTGGGGAGCTCTTCATATTCTTGTCAACATTGGTAAGTTGAGCACGTGAAGTTATCGTGAAGGTTGATTGACAACTGTCTTAGTTGGCGTTGGCGGTGCAATTGGCGATGCCACAACCATTAACCTCGAGGCTTGGGAGCGAGACTTCCGAATCAACGTCACAAGCATGGTTATGATGAGCCGACACGCTATTCCTGAGATGAGAAAGCAAGGTCGAGGATCCATCGTCAACATGTCCTCTGTGAGCGGATGTAAGTAATTCCGCATCTACAAACGGAATGAAGCTGACGAGATGCCCAGTGCTTGGTGGAAACCCCAGCTTGCTCTACCCCACAACCAAGGGAGCCATCATTCAGATGACCCGTGCCATGGCTGCTCACCACGGCCAGGAAAATATCCGTGTTAACTGTGTCGCCCCTGGCATGGTCTACACTCCCATGACGAGAGGACGCGGCATGACGGATGAGATGCGACAAGCGAGAATTAACCAGAACCTAATGAAGAAGGAGGGTACTGGCTGGGATGTTGGTTTTGGTAAGTCAAATTGTAATCCTGAAACTACACAATACTGATATCTCGCACAGCTATTCTGTTCTTGGCGAGTAAGGAGGCTGGTTGGATCACTGGTCTCATCATGCCAGTTGATGGAGGAACCACCGCGGGCAAGGCTGATAGACCAGCTCTCAAGGCCGACACGTTAGCAGCAGAGAACACAGGAATCACGAATTAATAAGCAAAGAGTATTTCGTCTTTCTTAGTACAGATACATTGTAAAAAGTACCAGTAATCGTTGTTTCTTGATCGCAATTGTATGCTGTGAACGAAAAGCCATATACTGATAGTGTTCATTGATCGGCATCGAACCCCACTCTGCCGGCAAGGGCAGCACCCTGAGAATAACACATAATTCAAGCGTGGTTATCCAGATGTTTCGAGTTATGGGCTACGGTGGCGAGGCGAGTGTTGTCGAATTACCACGATGTGCTATTGGACCTCAGGGTTGAACAACCAAGCATGTCAGCTATTTGGGTAAATCTATTCCTTTAAGCTCTACTCAATAGCAAGCGGTGGATATTCAAACCGATCCTCACAGATATGTGGAACAAACAGTGGCGTATGTAATAAGTTGTCATTAGTGGGAACCACTACGGTGGTGCATGTCTCATCATTTCGTCCAAGTCAATTTGTAGCTCTGGATAACAGTCCAGAGAGGCCATCGCGTCCATACTCATCATGCTGTGAAGATATGCATCCATATCAAAGTCATTAGGACTTACAGGATCCAGATAAGGGAATGCTGGTATATAGCTGTTAATGGCCGAAGCAGTTGCGTTGTTGTTAGAAACACAATTCTCGGCTGGTGGTCGGTAGACCGGCGATCGCTTGAGACCTTTGATAATGATGTGCAAGCTGCGTTCTAATAGTGGGCATCTGGCCATGCCCCCATTCAAAGCTCTCAAGAAGGTCTGCATGGTAGGGTGTGACGCCCCACCGTTGTTTTTGGCATCTTCGAGGACAGCTGACGCTCCAGTATAGATACAATATCCCATGAGATATGTAATGTTCTCGAAACCAAAAGTCGATTCGAGGAGCAAGAGAAGTTTCTCCATGCTCAAAGCTGCGCTTATACAAACTTGGTAATAAGCTGGTGCTGACCAAAACGGGCGATGAGCTAAGATAACAGTCGTGAAATACAACAGACTGGATAATCAGACGTCAGTACACATCGATAGAGGCATAGTTGGGTTTTTTCGAGGGACTGACTTTTGAGAGATGATGTGTGGGGGTGGACAGGCTGTAGGTAGGTTTTCCGGGTCATATCGTAGATGCGCTGGTGATTCAGCTCGCCAGCTATCTAGTCGAGCCTTGATGTCGTTCAAGGACGTTTCGGTCATGTCTCTGCTCCTCTTTGCATACAGCTGGACGATGATATCATTGATGATTACAGAAAGCCTGCATGAGTTGGCAAAACAAGAGACTGCATGGCTCTGCATAGCAGGATATTGGTTAGGTGCCAGTCGAGTCAAGGGAGATGTATCTTCGTGGTAGGGCGACCATGTATCAGATTCTGCTGAGTCGTCCACTGGAGTTTTTTAGTACATATATGATTGGTGAACAATGGATAAGTACTCACTAAAGTCAATTGGACTCTGCGGTAACTCTGTCACTGCGGGTAGTCTTCCTGTGTAAAGGCTAATTGCTCTGTATTATATGATTAGCGAATTTTGTAGGGTCTTGAGTGCAATAACCCACTTATCCCAAAAGTAGCAACTCCAAAATAATCTCTTACGGATCTCTAGGTCTACAGGATCTAGTCCCTTAAGATCGGCAATATCAGGACCATTGTGTTGGAGACCAAGGTCGGCAGACATCCGAAAGGCCATGCCACTATATAGCCACGCCTGAGAAATGGCTCCCTGCGCCAGTTCCCTCGCACTTAGTTGTAGTAGGGCTTGGATAGTTGGTATGGAACTCGGTT
The DNA here is from genome assembly GCA_014898925.1 of Fusarium nelsonii. NCBI lineage: Eukaryota > Fungi > Ascomycota > Sordariomycetes > Hypocreales > Nectriaceae > Fusarium > Fusarium nelsonii. The sequence goes on along the minus strand of JAAVUC010000117.1, from coordinate 173,610 downwards.
TTTGTATCTCCTCGCCGAGAAGTAATCGTACGCGACTGAATAGGAGTTGAGCGTGGCTGCTGTCGTAGTATTTGGAGGCGTGGGCGCATAACACGAGGAGAAGAAGCTCGGAATAATAGCGTCCGCCGGTCGTCATGTCACCTAATAGCGATGTTAGTTAAAGGTAAGAGATGAGATAGAGTTATATAAAGGCACTGCCTTAAATACGTACGCATAAATGCTGGTCTGTAGACCCACATAAACATTGGCGCAACCCAAGTCCAATGCAGGTGAAGTAGTTTTGCTATGACTTGACGGGGAAGACCAAGTTGTAAAGCAGCATTTCCTAAGGCAAAATCCTCCCAAATTGTAGATTCCCTCGCCCTTGATACCAAGTACGCACGAATATTGCCCCTTCTAGAGCCTTCGGCGCGACCTAATGAGTTTGTCGACGGGGATGCGAGACCTAAGGGTTCATGTACAGCAGATGTTGGGCCATAGTAGCATATCTTGCCGTGTTCATCGACACTGATGTCTCTAGCTAGCGAGTCCTGTGGTGTGCCGCTGATTGCTGGAGCTGAACCAGCAGAGTCCTCTAGGTCTGTATGGCCTTGTTGGCCCTGATAAGATTCCAACGGAACCTCCATCGCTGGTGGTCTCATGCCATGCGCCGTGGCGAATTGAATGTCAGAAGGAACAATATTAGTCGTGAACGGAGTTGCATCATCAGTAATAGGCGGCCTCGTGTCTGAGCGTGCAGTAGTCGATTCCGCTCCCTGAAGACGTTCAATTGTCTCTTCTGCCTCTTGCAACTTCTTCGCCATCGCAACAACCTGGGAGAGCGGCGGTGGTTTGTCGTAACGGCATTCGACATGGTAGATGTCGCATGTTTTGCAGGTTGGTTGGCCGCCTTCGCAGCGAACCTGCCATTATCGTAGTGTCAGTCGAGACGTAGAGTTCAGATCAATTTGGATAGTAATCACCTTCTTGATGCGACAATTGGCACATGTCAAACCGCGATACTTGCGTGTGTGACGCTGTTTCTTGGCGCGATTGGCCGAGCCAGACCCCTCTCCTTCCAACCCATGTTCTGTCTCCATTATTTCGGGAAGAGATTGGGAAAGAAGTACAGATGGATAGCTATGAGAGGTCCAGCCTGGATGGTGACGCGCACTGAAGATTTCAAAATTGATAGATGCTGAGAAATGTCATTGAGACTGGTTTCTAGCAGGCAATAGCAGGCAATTGGAAGGGAGGACAAGCCTAGAAACGCATGCCGAGCCGTTTGATTGGCCCGGTCGATCTCCGCGGCGCTTTCCCGCGGTGTATGCGGGGAGTTGTGCGGCAAGAACGATGAAGGGACAGCCACACGGCTTTCAATTGAGGACTCGTGACGCCAACAAAGAATAATTGCTTTAATAAGGCCTCTTAGGAATCAAAGTCGCACATGCCATATTCATCCCACCGTTCGAGATTACGGCCGAAATCCTGCCGCCCAATTATCACAATGAGAGTCCCCTACGTACCAAACCCTCCTCCAACTACTTCTCCAGAAGAGGAGTCAATTGTGGCTGCTATCGAGGCCCGACGTCATCCCCGTCCCCTCCAGCCTCTTGACTTGGCACTCCTCCACTCACCCCAAATCGCCTTGGGCTGGAACAATTTTGTGGGGGCTGTTCGCACAAGAAGTTCGCTCGCCGATGATCTTCGAGAGCTCGCCATCTGCCGGATCGCGGTCGTTAATAAGGCTTGGTATGAATGGATGCATCATGCGCCTTTGGCAGTCAAGGCTGGCGTGCCATCTGAAGCAATGGAAAAGCTCATGACAGAAAAAAGGCTGGCTCTTAGTGACATTCCACTTGGCTTCTCGGAGAAGCAATGGGCCGTTTGTATAATGGCGGACGAAATGACCCAGAACGTACATGTCGCAGACAAAACATTTTCTCAGCTCAAGTCTTTCTTTAACGATCAGGAGGTGGTGGAAATTGTCGCAACGGTATGTTCAATTGTGAGCTAACGCTTTTCTTCATAAGCTAATAGGTTGCTGTAGGTCGCGTGTTACAATTGTGTAAGCCGTTTTCTCGTGGCTTTAGATGGTAAGTTACCCTACAAGCTTTGTTGGTGTCTTGGAGTTGATCGTCTGACGTCATGCCGCAGTTGGGGAAAGAAACGGTACCACTCCAGCCTTACCTGAGACTTCATGAAAGCATAAATATTGTTAAGCAAATAAATAAATAAATTATGCTTGGTCTATTGAGAAGCAAATAACTGCCTTAGAAATACAGCTGCAGTTATAATTAGTCATTATTGGACTTTCCTCTCTTACTTATAATTAAGCTGTTACTTAGTTATGCATCTGTAGCGATGTGTAGATCTAAACCCTCGAGCATCTCGAATCAATACATGCTTGATGTTTGTAGCAATAACAAGATTTTGTCCATGTCGAAATATCGCAAGCTGCTGTGTATCTCGCCGAGTCTGCCCAAACTTTGTAGGTCAATACCAAGTGCCGTCAAAAATGGACCATGGACTTCCTGACATTACTCGCTCAAGAAGCGTGAACATTCTACAACTAAAAGGGATCCTCATACCCACGGCATTATTATATACAAGGCCTGAGTACGTATTCCAAAGCAGCGACTTCAGATGCGCGATACTTGGAGAAGGCTTCAAGGGCTCAGATAGGCGTTCCAAAATCTTAGCAAAATAGATTCTGAACCGCCTGCATACTTTTTTCTTATTCTGCACCGTAACTCTTCTCCACGTCATCATGCTCACTCAGCCTTAATCCAACCAAGTAGCCTCGTAAGGCGTCTGGTTATCAGGGTAGTGCAGGGAAGCCACAACGTCAAGAGTGTGGTTTGAAGGAGTCCAACCCAAGATGAACATCCAGCCCTCAGAGGTGTCACTAAGATACATGTAGTCGCTGATACCCTTGGGATCTTGAGTAGTCTCATCACCCCAGGGAAGCACCCGTAGACCACCGGCAGAGCCTAGAGTTACAGGAGCCTCGTAGAAAGCAACAGCCTTCTCCTTCTTGAGCTTGCCGTGCTTATCCAGAGCGAAAGCCGCGACATATCCGTTGGCTTCAGTATTGTTCCAGCTGCGAGTACTGGTGAAGAGGTACTTTCCATCACGCGACATCTGAACTGTGTTGCTGCGGAATGTGTAGGTACCTCTCACATCATCTGGAATAGCACTGCCTCGTTGAATATGCTCAAGTCGTGTGTCGTGGACCTTGTAAACATCAAGCCACTGGTTGTGCTCAGTCATGACGTAGAGAAGCTTTCCGTCTTTGCTAGAGAAAGAGTTGCGAGGACCGTCACCTTCGGTAGGACTTAGGTTGATAGACAGGGGAGTAGCAGTGCCATTCTTAGCGATGTCGTACATAAAGATAGAGTTCATGCCCCTTTGAGAATGGTTAGATGGGAAACATGAGGAATGAGCCAGTACGTACAAGTGAGGTACAAAGCCCTTGCGGTTGACATTGATGTCGAAAGCATGAGCACCGTAAAGCTTCGTGTATCAATTAGCGTGAATCCCAATAGTGTTGGGATGAACAGAACCTACCACAGCCGCGCGAGTCTTGTTGACATTCTTAATCTCCTCTTTTGGTACCATGTAGAGCTCATCGACCATGTCACCAATGGCACCATTTTCAGTGAGGGCATGGATGTGGGCGGTTGAGCCACCAGAAGAGAAAGCCAGGTTACCGTCGTCGGAGACGTAGCAAGAAGAAGAGGCTAAATGGTGTTAAATTAGACCAATGGCAGTTAACTACTCTGAACATACTGATATTAACAGTGTCAAGATGAGTGAACTTGTAGTTCTCATCAACCGACCATGAAAAGAGCTGCGGAGGCTCGCTCATTGCGGTGGCATAGACGCGGTCCTTGGCAACATTGCTTGTAACAAATTGATGAAGACCGAATCCAGGGACTGTTGAGTTCAAGGTCAAGGTTCGGGCAACAGTGTCGAAAGCAAGAAGGAAAAGAGTTGTGTTGGTGTAGGAGCCAGTCAACAAATGGTGAAGGGTGCTCCCAACAGAGCTTGCTAATTCGAGGGCAGGCATGATGAGTAACTCTTGTGAATTGTTCCAATGCTAACGAAGCTGTTGCCTTGTCTTTCTCTCTGGAGATCGGAGTTGCATCCGTATTATATACATAGCTGATGAGCGCTCGGCCTACAAACTACCCCAGATCTGGTTTGCGCCGTTCTCACCGTCTCCGCAGCCGGTAATTTACCCCAGACCTTCCCCGCGTTTCTATTTCGTAATTTCCATTTTGATTTCTTCTAATCAGCGGCATTTTGGTCGATTGATTCCAGGGTTCAAGGATCGGCACAGCTGGGAGCCGACTTGGCTGACTAGTGTCGGACATTCAGCGCGGGAATTGACCGCGGCGCCTACCGTTGTGCACGATCGCATGGGGGAGGTCAGTTACAACCTTGAATCGTGGATCAGTGGTTACAATGAGAACCTGATTTGGATGTTGGCCATTTCTACAGAATATAGGGTACAGAATTGAGGCCGCGCAGAGACCGAGAACGCAGGTACCAGAAACTGAAATCGGTATGATTGGGCGTCCTATCCTGCCCCAGAAACTGAGATTAATGCCCTTATAGACATGAACAAGCGTTAAATGGATAGTAGTCTGACCTGAATACGCGATTATTAGCCTTTCCACGCAATGGCCAGGCTAGACCAGGATAATCTAGTTGATATTCCGCGTAAAGAAATACACAGTATCTGGCCATCTCCATAGGCTTCACAAGAGCTGGTTTGTATAATCAACCAACAGTAAACTCAATGTCAATTCATTTAACAAGTTTAAGTTTGTTATTGATCAGGATTACTACACCAGAATATTTGCAATTGAGAATGGTTCTGGGTCTAGTCAAAATAAGGAAGACTTTTTTTTAAATTGACATGGTACTGGCTATCAAAATCTCCATGAATTTCCTAGTAACTGCGCCCGACAACAAGATCCAAAATTACTTAGCTTGAGCCCACAGTCGACTTGATGAAAGATTGAAATTCATCCATATTTCGAGTCTGCACATAAACCGAGCCCGGCCCAGTGAAACGGCATACTAGGCCCTCTCCTGTCTTGAGTCCGGTTATGGCTCCTCCACCTGCCTTCTCGATGGAGTAATTGCAGCTCCAGGCCACGAGATGGCCGTTATCTACAATATGCTGTTCGCCTGGTTGAAGCTGTGATGCGGTCAGCAACGAGTATAACAGATCTCGATGGGTAAACTTACATCCAGTCGGTCAACGGCACCGAAGCTCGTCAGCCACATGATGCCCTGACCCTCCACACGGAAAACAAAGAGGTCCTCGCCTGAGAACAGTGCCTTGCCGATTCCTTGAGTCTCTCTTTTCTTGGATACCTCAGAGGTACTAGCCAGAAAGGCGTCCCTGCCGATAGTCCATGAATGCCGACCATCGACTTGCAGAGTGATAATGTCTCCAAAGAGTGTCGGCCCGAGTGCTACACGACCCGGTCCTGCATATTGAGATTCATACAGATTGCCACCTGTGAATAGCTTCCCGAAAGAGAATTTGGATTTGCCAGATAGTTCCACGGTGGCTGACATGTGGATCATTGCGCCGGATTTGGAACGCACCATGGTGCCTTGCTGGAGGTCGATGTTGAGTACGGCGTTGGTATCGCGGTGAGCGATGTTGTAGCTGCCTCCCGGGAAGGTGCCTCTATCATTCTGAGAAACCATAGCTTGCTGACTTTGCCCATATCCTTGTTGATACGACATGGTAATGAGATGCGTAGATGGTGAATTGAAGGAGTTTGCGTGAGTAGAAATGTGCTACTTGTAACAGAGGGCTAGGCTAATATTGGGTTTGCGAATGTTGGTAAGTTACTCTGGGGGGACAATGTTGAACAAATAAATTTCGCGACTGGGCTTCTCATCTATGTTCTTTTATAGGTACTCTCGCCTTGTGTAAGCTGTTGATAAATCTTCAACTCATGGCCTTCCGTATTGAGTGTGGTGAGGTTGAAAGGCACTTTGGTAGCTCCCGCTTACTTGAGAGCTCCCCTGCGCGCTAGACCTTTTCAGGGCATATCAGTGACTGGGACGCCTCGCGCTGAAGATAAATGTGCCTTGCACTTTCCAAATTAAGTAAAGATTAAACTTAATGAGTCCTTTGCAAGGGTATCAGCTGAAAGACAGCCTTATGATAAGACAGCTGCTTTGCTCGCGTGCATCTGACAGGTCTTGAAATTGAGTAACCATGACGTAATTCAACTGGATGATTCGCTAATAAAGAATTGTCCTGCTAATGTTAGAGCGTCAATGCTTCTAATACGGCCCGATATTGTACGTATTAGTAGATGTGCGCATTGATTTATCATGTGAACTCAAACGTCGAGGCTACTAAGCGGTCATTTCTTAAAATTATCTATGCTGGCGTCTAGCGCAGGGGAAGAAATGATCTGATCTTGAAAATACAGCGAACTCGCGAACACCAATAATCCACTAAAATCGTTGATCTTAAGTTCGGTGTTTTCTTTTCCCCATGCCAGCTCATTTCTGTGAGGCCCAATTGATCAAGTTGAGTTACGCTGATGATTAACCTGTGTCAAATGATCCAGGCTAAAAATATCACTGGATTCGTGGTAAGACAATTCCTGGCAAAAGAAATCAGAAAACAAGGCGCTGATCAAAGTGACAGCTTATTGAGTGGTTGAATTAGAATATCTCTCATTGTCTTATTGCACCATTCTACCCTGGGTAGCTGAAAGAGGCGGAGCTTGCTTTCCAGCCGCTGCAAGTTATCACAAAAGTCAGTGCCTTTGGCATGCCAACTGCCTGAGATGCAGGGTTTCCACATGCCACCATTTTCTTGTTCGTCCATGGCTGGTCGATTGTAGTATGTTGGTTCGATAAACTAAATTATCGTCAGTGCCCTCTTTGTTCTCTTGTAGAGTTCTCGAAAAAGCTTTGGCAGTAGAAGTCGAAAATTCAGTGCTACGTTTTACTATCCCAGTTCTCCGACCCCCCACTACCTTATTGCTGTTATCGGCTGCAAGTATAACTGCAGCCGAGGATGAAGAAGATAACACCGATTTCTTTTTGAACGTCTTCTCCGACATCGACCCGTACGTCTTCCTCTCTGATTATCGCTGATCCCGTTGAGACTAAGGATGAGCCCAGGATTCTTGCATTTATTCGGGGAGCAATTCGCTCGCCAGTTCCCCAGCCAAACATTCACCTGGGAGGATCATATCATCTTGGCATATGTACCACTAGGTATAGTGACAGCGGATTCAAGTGCCATTCGGTTTCAAGGTGGCAGCCTGTTCACCGCCGTCATTGGACGTGCCCGTGAGAGTCGGGCAGCTGCCGCGATTGAGTACATGTCTTCGAGTAGCTAATCAAGATGATGGTTTCGAGAAGAGAATTGTATTCAAATCTTCGCACTGTGCGATGGAAAATCTCCACAAGAGTTAGCATTTGCCTTTGTGCGACAAAGCTGGTATGTTCAAGTTCCATCTGTCGACCTTAGTCTGTGCATGGTCTTCTAGCTAGATCTTAGTGAAAACAGACAAGAAACGAGATATCTTTAGTTGGGCAACTCTGCATTATGCTGCCGCTCGTACAAGACCCAGCCCAAACCCCCAAAGCTTGCAGTTAGCATACAATCATACTGAACAGCCTAATGCCAAGAGCACCTTGGAGGATCTCAAAAGTACCTTGAAGGATGGCCATCGGACAAATCGCCGGCTTGACAAGTTTCGGCGAAGTTCTGTTCACATCGATGCATCGCTAAGGAAACAGCACTTTCCTTGAGACACTGCTACCTACTTTACGAGACGATGCAAAGTCGGCCATAACTAAGACTGGAGTGAACAAGATGACTCTACTGCACCTCGCACCTCGCGGAATCACACTAAGTGCATAGATATCCTCATGAATAACAGGGACCTAGATCAGAGCTAGGTCGAGACAGATGCATGGAAGTGGGGCGCGATTCAGACAGCAGTGGTGAAAAGAAGTTATGGTTGTGCGTCTCGCCTACTAGCATGCGAATCTTCGGACTTGAACATGCCAGCAAAGCCCTTTCCTTAAAAAAGCCAAATCACGTATCCTACCATCTATAACAGGCTATATTCTTGCGAGATCAGCCGAGACTTTGAGTATCTGGCTATCCAGACAATCTCTTTAACGTGCCTGGAATCGTCTGACCTTGTAACTCGCTGACAGGTGTCTGGCTTTTCGGCACGAAAGGCGTCAGACCAAGCTTGCTTCTCGTCTTGTTTCCCATGAGCCACTTGACTGTGTAGTCCGCCTTGCTTGTGTGATCCTTCATCTTCGCCACCTTGGCCTTATGCACTTGCTGATACCTCATCTCCGCGTGTTGAAGATTGTGGGTAGCTTCAGATTAAAGTTCTTCCAACAAGAGGGGGATCTCCCGCCATCTCAGCTCGAGGACAGGGTGGAACGGTTTGCGGTGACAGAGGGCAGCACCGATATCCCTTACTCTCAGTTCTATGAACATCGAAACTCAAGTGAAGAGAGTTTGAGGAAGCTTTGGTTTGATGTCAAAATGATTCCATCTGGTGCGGCTGTTGAGTTTGCCGTTTTTACTCATGCTAAGAGGATCGGGTCATCTAATGAACAGGTTTCTTACAGATAAGCTCAGAACACTCAACGTCGGAATCCATAGATGATTTATTCAGTCACAGATCTGGAGGTTGATTGTTTTAAAATATGTTTGCTAATTGGGTTACCAATGTCACTGCCGACTTTGAATTGTAACACAGAAGTGCATGACTTGGATGACAAGAGACGGGCATATGCCTGATGGCCAGAATTATGTTGCTGAGATGTTCTGGTTTGATAGCTTTCAGATTCCTCTGATATAAAAAAGAAGTGTCGTGTTCTTTGTCATTTGTTCCATCCTACCGCTGCCTTCCTGTACATATTCAGTTTCCCTTGAGAACCTCTTTACTTTCCGGTTTATCTCCGACACCCAGCTCCCAAAGCCTATAACGCCCTCTCATGACGTGCATTTGGACATATCCAGATGCATGAAGCCGCCAAGCTCTTTCGTACTCGCCTTTGCCTTCGAGAACACTTTCAATCCGTCGGGCGTTATCAATAGCGTCTTGGGCTGTCTTACGAAGGGTAGTGAACGTGCCGGTTTTTTCATATGCTGACGTAGTGTTGATATAGTTGCTTGTCTCGCCCTCCAAAGTCTCTTTGTAGAAGCTGCAGACATGTTAATAGGAACACCCAAAGACCGAAATTCCACAAATCAAGAACTTACGAGAGAACATCATTGACATAGGCAATGAATCGTGTCATATCCTCAATAGCCTCGATAGGAATATCGAGATTGGGAAATTGTCTTTTAGGGAACGTGAACCATGCATAAGCTTCACCGACGCCATCACGTTCCCGGATATACCAGGGAAAATAGTTGCCGCCCTTGGAAGGATTAAATTGCTTATCTTTGATACCCTCACGAGCCACAAGAGCTGTGGAAGTGAGAAGATTGAAAGAGCCGTTAACGATAAGGTTAGCAACAAGGGGATCATATAGATCATAGGCACGCTGCAATATCTTGGCAAACGCTTGTGTGAGAATCTAGAAACAACATAAGGCATTTTGGTCAGCTTGCTGCAAATAGTATGAAGGCGTTTCTCTGCAAGGAACATGTGTGCAGCATCATGTAGTGTTGCATCCTGTGAGCACCGCACAATGCAACCGTAACTGACAGACGAAGTGAGTGGGGAAAAGGTTGCCTTGATGCCTTGCAACTAGGGTAAGAGATGATCGACATACCGTGGGCTGTTCCTTTCCCGTCATGTAGCGTCCCTGGAACATTATAACATCATCAATAATGTCCAGTCGCTCCCCATTATCTAATAGCGTTGCGAGCCACGTGTATATGGCTACAAAAACCTTGACTTCCAAGTCATGGTATGGGAGGCAGTTCTGAGACTAGTATGAGCTTTGTTTCAACAGGTAAGAGAGACGAAGGGTATTACATACATCGGCATATGTGTACCCAACCATGAGACTTTGGTAGGAATAAGAGTTGGGAGGACAAGGCACGCCAGTAGTTTCGGCATAAGCAAGTATCTCATTCATCAGCTTCTCGCTCTCATAGCGTTCGAATGCGGGCTTTAGATCAAGGTCCTTGAAGAACTTTGTATAAAGGGGTCGCAAACGAGCTGCCAGGGTGGGGAGATCCTCTCCGTCTGAGGCTGGAGGAGAAAGTCGGCCGGCATCGACAGGAATCTTCTGGCTCACTTCGGAGACCATGCTGGTAGGAGTTGGCATCGTTAGTGATTGTGTCTTGGTGAGAATAGTTTAGTTCTCATCTACAACATGTCAGAAACATCCGGGGTATTTGAGTCTTGAACAATCACGTCAACCACATGATATGACCTAGATCTCGGAGCTAAGAGAGGTCGTCACCGATACCAACGGCCACTAGTAAGGATTATTGCAACGGCTTCAAGGACTAGGATTTTACAATTCGATCCTTGAATGTTTGTCTAGCGTGAACGTTCCTACAGGGATCAACACAAGATATACTTGAATCTCCATAATTCCCTAAAGATAATGTTATCGTACAGTTTTGAGGAACAAAAGGTTACTGCCTATAGCCCTTCCTTGTTTTTTTCTTCTTTTTTTTCTGCTTTTTAAGAGCTTTTTACCAAAAGAGATATGTGATTTTGAAGAGCTATGGAGCGAGTCCGACAACAAACAGCCAGGGGTTGAGTTTAGTCCGTTCACAACTAACAATACTACCCAACTCATGGATCAAAGGGTCCGTCTCGGCCACAAAAAGTCAGTCTAACATATCCATGCATAAAATGAGGCAATTTTGTCTCGCTAGGCTCGCTAGACGGGATGAGGCAGACCATGTTGACTCGGCAATGATACGAGCTGTGGGCCATGATATGAGTTCTTGAAGGTTTGACAAATCCTGATACGAAAATAGTTGTATCGATTTGATAGCGAGGCTAAGGAAGGGGTCGAAAAAAACTGCGGAATGACTTACACCAAAAATCTCCCACCCATGCTCTTCCGCTGTATTTTTCAACCCCGAGGCGAGGTTTCGTTGGCCCCTCCCGAATTGCAACATTGCTAAGGTTGGTTTTCCTTGGCATGTCAGCTGTGTGCCACATGGTAGCATCGGCATCAGTGACAGTTCCCACTGTCAGGGGGGGTTTGACATGTGAGCACAACATTCTGCACTCGGTACATACAATATATATGCCGGCATTCATGCATGCCTCAGAAAAAAGCCCTCTTATACCTAGTAGCTGATTGGTGAACTTCATACTGTACTAGATTGCACTGATTATGCGGTCCAAGCTTCCATACTACTCTGTCTTTGTCTCGTCCACAGTATCATATTCATCCATGTCACTGTACTGCTAGGCGTCTAGGCGCCCAACCTATAACTAAAACTGCAGTCGGCTAGGGCTATCGGTAGGGAAGACTTGCTCCGTATGTCCGTCCGACACTAAAGTTCAAGACCCCTGCTCTATACGAGCTTGTACTCTGTACATATAACATTAGTTCCTGATATACCGGTTACCCGCCCGCACTAATTGAAACTACTAATTTCGTTTAGACAACCCCAGACAGTTTTCACTGAAGCCGGCTTGTTAGCTAATCCTCCTTTTACAGTTAATAATTTCGTTTCCCTCTTTTTTTGAAGCTAATAATTTCTACAACTGTCGCTGGACATTCTTAGCTCATCTTGATTCTCAATATGATCGAAACACTATCACAATTGCAACAACAAATGGCTTCTCTTCAGATCCAACTAAAAGTTGAAGATTTTGCCAATCTTGGCGTGACGCCGTGGTTCAGCTACACCGTCACTCTTCCCGAACGTCCGCTCCCTCCGGTACGCGAGCGACCCCATATCAAAACAGATCGACTCCTTATCCGCCCAATCACACACGACGACCTAGACGGTTTCTACGAATTGCGAAGCAAACCTGAACTGCAGCTGTGTTCCAAGCGCCGCGGTAGACCAGATAAGGACAAGGACGAAACACGTCAGCAGATCGACGCGTTCGAGCAAGATGCGGAGAGCCACTGGTATTTCGGCGCGTTTTTGCAATCCACGGGCGAGTTGATAGGAGAGGGAGGATTACCTGACTGCCAGCACATGATTACATCCGCGTCAGGATGGCCAGAAGCCGAGTTTTTCATCAAGCCTGAGTACTGGCGACAAGGCTACGGTAGAGAGTTCTTCAACGCGGTCATGAACTCTTGGTGGGATCTACCGCGGGAAAGAAGAAGACACCAGCTTATTCCAGCCGTCGCACCTGGATTGGAGCCAGGCGATACGGTACCAGAGGGCGTCGTCTTCCAATGGGAAGATGGCAACAATGTGGCGAAATGTTTTTTCGCTAATGTTCTTGCGCAGGCGCCAGTTGGAGCAGAGGGTGGTTTCGAGAGCATTGACACTCGTGAAGGCAGGGGAGGTAATATTGTGAGGTGGACTGGCACGCTAGTAACCAATCCAAAGCCTGTGAGCTTTGACGACGATTCGTAGACTCCTTTGCTGAGGAGGGGGCGAGCTTCAATCTTTCTAGAACCATAGTCTTTTCGGTCATACCACGCCTTCTATAATTAGTATCAAATCTGACATTTTTCGCAACCCGAATGGGAATGGTCTGTCTTATATCGCACCTAAGTCTGACACAAACTTACACAAGTGTTCACCCTGTTTGCTGCGTACGTAGAATAAGGCTCATTGTCATACTTGAAGTGATCCCACTGGTTCAACCAGTGCTTATACCAATATAACTAGCAACCGCATGGTGTAGATTATGGCTCGGTTGACTGAGACGAAACACGTTACAATGGTTACGTTACCATTTTGAGTAGGTGAACTGGCCCACTCCCACGGCGTAGTGAGTCACAGTGACAGACAAATTCCCAAGTAAGAGAGATAAAAGTCCTTCGGTATCCCAACAATATTTAGAGAAGATAGCCTTGCTGAGTTATTCCCACTTTCACTACCAGCTCCCCGCCATCAATCTGACAATGGGCTGCAGTTCTTCAACTCCAGTTGGGGACGATACGCCTGCACCTCGACGAGCGAAGAACAGAGTTCAGCAAGATCCGGATCTCGCCAATCTGATACTCCCCGAAGTGAAATGGGAGAAAAACGAAGCATGGTCCGAATGGGTTCATGGAATTGAACAAGACCTAATTGCAGCCGGACGGCACAATGAGCTGCCTTGGTTGTACCAGGAACTCTTGTATAAAGGTGCTCGAGGATACTTGGCCAGTATGTATCGTGAGTGCGAGGACAACGGAACGATTGAAGAGATCAGAACAGGCGAATGTCCGGGAAATGATAAGTGCAAATCATATACACGCAATTTACTCGTTCTTGATGCATCTTTCACCGGTATCGTGCATGCTCTAGCTGTGGTAATAGCAGAGGCACCTGCGAGACCTATAGCCGAGATTGCAAACAAACAGCCAGGAGAAGGGCTCACTCAGATAGACTCTGATGAACAACAATCGTGGCTAGTGCCAGGCGGCGAGCTCAACAGCGCCGAGGTGGAAGGCGCGAAACGTGCCATGCTCCAGAGGGTTGCATTCATGAGAGCCAAGGGTACGAATGTTAACCATGCTCTACTCCACATCTTCATTAACGCCGACCTCATAACATGCCGCTTCGACGCGTCGCCCAAACCACCGACTATCAATCGTTGCGACGAAGTTCGACCAAAGATATTGATCAATACGATGAACAGTATTGTCAAAGACACAAAAAAGGCACCACACGCGTTTAAAGGCCTTTTTGCACCAAACTGGTTCCGACAGACAGTTCGAGACTGCAGCAACGGTTATGAGGGAAGCACGGTCTGGGACGAAGGCCCGTTGCCATTCAAGCTACCGAATGGACGGATGTACCACGAACCGACGAGACTCCTTGTCACAAGGTTATACGAGTACATGACAGAGATCGTTGAAGAGGTACCCTTTACCGCGACTCCGCCACCGTTTCCGGGTACAGAGGATGAGACACCTGACTCAGTCACCTTGGTTGGAAAGGTCGATCCTTCAAAAGAGTCGGGTGGCATTGTAAGGATTGTGTTGGTCATCGGCATCAGTAAAGACGTTGTATGGCCGAAGATTGGTGACTATGCCAAGACTTCGACCATGCGAGCTGGTGAGCAGGCTGTGATGGAGTATGCGAAGGGCCTTCATGCCAAGGGAGTGTTGGATCGCTGCAGTATACGAGTTCATATGGGCACCGACGAGTCTGTCTTTAAGTTCGTCGGGGATCCACAAAGCCTCACCAAAGAGATCCGGGCACTGCCTCATCCTGCTGAACTCGGCAATCAGACTGAGACCTCTACCACACAAAATTTAATGGTAGACAGGACCCTTGAGATAGACTTTGGACTGAAGGTTTCAATCCTGCCAAGGCATGGCCTTATGGGTTCCGAGAGTCAGTTCCAAGCGATCAAACAGTACATGAACAATAAAGCCAAGTCCAAAACAACCGAAGAGCTGCGAGCACAAGCCATGATGATCGCGCCCATGGCAGCACGAACGTTTCTCGTCAACAACTTCCCCGGTTGCGAGATCTCTGACGAAGGTCCGCTGCTGGTCATTCATCCTGACGGAACCGAAACTCTCGACCATGGAACTCGTCTAGTAATAGCAAGAGATCCCAAACAGGAGCCTAGCAGTGTTGTAGCAGCCATAAATGTCGTTCCCTGTCCAAGTGCTGAAGCAAGCTTTTACACCGATAAAAGTTGGTTGGAAACACCGGAGATGAAGGAAGCCGACGACAAGTTGCTGCAGTTATTGAGGAAGTGGTACGCGGAAGGGAAGATTTCCAGGCTTGATTGTATGGCACAGACGCAGATGGTGAAGGATGCAACTATCTATAAGTTTGTGGATGGGGAGCGTTTCGAGGATTATAGTGAGGAGAGGATGAACGAGTTCACATGGGGATGAGCTCTGTTGCTCTGGTTGCGTCACGAATCACGATTCCATGATAGTTAAGTGTCCGTTATATGTTAATAGCCAATCTACTTTAATCTAGGGGAGCTTGCTTCCCGCACATGTTTTATGCGCATGAAAATTTAGCTCTGACATTAGCCACTCTTAAGGACGAAGCCGCTCGTGTGACTTCGCTCAGCTTCATTTAGCTTCGATCGTGATCGTAAGTTCAGTGGGAGACTGTATCTGATCCCTTACGCATCAAGGTCCGGGTTATTAGTGACAAGGAAACTAAGGGGGCTGTCTACCTTCTTGACCCACTACCTATTGCCACGGATATGCCAGTGAAATCGATGGGAAATATTTCAAGTTGGAATGGCTGTCTGACTATGGAAACTCAAGCTTTCGAGGTGTTCCATCTACTAATACATGTTTATTCCTCAGATCCGACTCCTGCTTAGCAAACTTCACAAGGTCAACATTATCCAATCCTACCACCTTTCTCTCAGCTCTGCTTATTAGATCGTTGAGGTATCTCTCGAGGCCACTGCTGCTACCGTCACGCAGTAGCAGTGCAGTACCCAGCATAAGATCAAGGTAACGTTCAAGAATATGCCGCTGGCGGTATAGTTGAACAGCTAGGACAATGGTGGTGACGAAGGTAGTGACAACAATGGCCACTATTGCAGCTGAAGCAGTCCCCACAACAAACAGTCGGCGTTCCAATCGTGATACGGTACCGACAATCGTCTTCCTTGGCTCGCTGGAGTATGCTTGCAGCGTCACAAAATTGGAAAACAACGCCCCGAAGACTGTACCAAACGATGCGGCTATCTGTTCCTTTACCGGTAAGTCGTCGAGAATTGGCTTTCTAGATGCGTGGCCGATGACTAAACGTGAGAAGGTATCCATGTCGTTGTAGACGGTCGGGTCGAAAACCGAATATAGGGGGATGGAACGCAACCACCTGTCAACAAAGAACGGCCATATCTGCTGTCTGTTTCGTTCGGAAACGTTGATTATTTTCGGAGCTCCTGTGCTGTTTAGAATTGACATGCTAAGTTTTACGCGAGACTTGTGTATCAGAGGCTGACAGGTGATGACAGTCAAGTTAGACAGTCGGAATCTTGCTGTGCGATTGTAGATACCTGAAAACATGCCAAGCCTGGCTCGGCCATTGCCCAAATTACAGTCGACCTGCCACGTCCTCGCATACTGCAAAGTATTGTTCGTAATCAAGAACGACTTTTCGACGTTGCAGCCCCCAGACTGGAAGCCCAATTGAAGCTGAGAAGACTTAAGGTCAGGTTCTTCTTCCTCCAGAACTGAACGAAGCCCACCCACGCGAGCCAGGTCCTCTCCAGTGGTGGCGTTGCACTCAATAGTGGCCGAGTATGCTTCAGTATCAAAAGTGTAATTACCAGGACCATCTCTCAAAACAGGAAGATACGGTAAGAAAGAGTGCGTGTCCGTAGTCCAAGGATAATTCTCTCCGTCTCTTAGCACAGTCGCGCTGACTAAATCAAAAGCTGGTGTGAGTGAAGAGTTACTGCTGCCTCTACCTGATTCCCATCCTAGATATTCGTCAAAGTAATGTGTGCTGCGAAGAGATACTTGGGATTCTGTGGGTACCAGGACGACTGCAAACATGGCAGCAGTCAGACCACCTGCAGTCCAAAGTGCTGCGCGTAAAATGAGGCAGATACCCAGAATAACATGGCCTGCGCATATGGCTCTAAGTCCGTTAATTACAGGCCACTCTCCGTAGTCGAGTAGAAGTGTTCGCTCCACTGTGGAATACTTCAACCCTGCCCCAGACGGTGGTTGAGTCGTGGGAGTGGATGGCTTTCTCGATGGTGATAGCTTTCGCAAGAACCATTTCCAGAAGCCCTTCCATGGCTCAACCCATGGATCTGGTTTCTGGTTGGCCTTTTCAAGTTCAAGCAGCGGTTGCACTTTCTTCAGAGCATCAAGCATCGCAGACCAAAGGGATGAGTACGCCGACATGATCCAAGCGGGGATAGTAGCCCAGACAATAGAAGAACTCAGGATTGGAGACGCGTGAAAGCCTTTCGAGTCGAATGATGGATCTCTATTATCTCCAACTGTGGCAATGCCGTTGCGAGTATCTGATATATGCCATAGACTGCTGATGGTGATGATGATGGTGGTTTGGCACAAAAGCTGTAAGGCCATGCCCCAGGTGGTGAGAAGCAGTGGTGGCCTTCTTGGAGGGACTCTCTGTCGGTAGCTGTTCCATTTCTGTTTAATCTTGTTCAAAGAGGACGAGATAAACGATCTGATAGTGGCTGAAAAGGCTGATCACTCGATGTCAGAGAGCGCCCTATAAAGTTTGTTTCCCGGTTGCCGTGAAGCAGCTTCACAGACATATGATTACGACTTACATTGCAGAAACCGATAGACGGAACCCCACCAAGATTTGAACAAGCTGAACTTGAACGCAAAAGGAGGCATGAGGACCAGCGACAGTTGAAGATGCCATTCCTCTCAATAAAACATCGCTTGGTCCCAAAGATTACTCTTCACTAATTAAGACGAATCCTGCTAATCAAAATCTGTTCATAATTGTGCAATTGCAAACCTGAGATGTTACATCGCCTTCTGGCCAGCTGACCTTCCCATTGATAAGCTTTTCCAAAAAGGCTAGAAATATTGGTGATGCTAAAGGCTAGTACAATAGTTGTCCAATCGTGTGGTTGCTGATTTACACTGTGGCGTTCATCACCGTGATAGTGGCTCTAAGGTCGTTCAGCTTGCCTTATCGGCGCGGTCTCGATCAAATCAACGCCATTGAAGAGAAACAATGTGTCTCGTGTTCCAGCTGCCTTGTTGCGGCGTAAATAACAATCTAACTCAAAAATGTAATGATCTTCGAACCTATGAGGTGATAGTTTATCAGCCTGCCCCTGTGTTGGATGCGCGGCTGAGCTAAATGTAGTCTTTCTCTTCAACTGCCCCTTCCATGGTCTGCAAAGGATTTCTCTCATAGAAACAACACCGCGCGGTTCGTTTCACCTAGGACACCTCCAATCCCCCACGACCAATGTCAGCCTTCAGAATGACGCCTATTCTTTTCGTGCTATATTTTGTACATTATTCCGCGACCGAAACAATTTCAACTTCTTGGTCATGCCGAAAAGGTTCCGATGTGACGGCCTTTCCGGCTTGCAACGCATTCCTGAATTCTGGAAGCTCCTGCTCTACAGTATTGGACCGTCCCGGAAAACAACAATGTCTCTGCAACCAGGATTATCTTGACTCGCTGTTCAAGTGAGTGCATCAATATTTCCCATATGAACTGTTGCGTCCTGCCAGGTAGTGTATAGTCCCGTCACCTTCTTTCTAACGCCTCATAGATGCGAGTACGAGCTGCAACTCTGCTTTCTTGGGAATGAGCTGGATAGCACATTCGATAAAGGTGTTGAGTTATGGAACAGCCTTTGCGGAGCCTATGTCACGTTCACGCCAACTACACCGGCAGCAAGCGCTTTCACTGAGTACCCAGACGAGCTATGCCAAGAAGTAAAGAAGGCTTGTCAAACTGCCAATAATATGCGCGACGAGTGTTCCACATACAAGTATGATCTGGACACCTCTAGCCTCAGCTCATGCACGTGTAACCCGAGACTCCTCCGTCAAGAATATACGTGTCTGTACATAGGAAACGTGTCCTGTTTAGCTACAGAGGTCGCGTTCTCTAATCTTCCCGGGTACTCGCGATGTGATAATTTTCCAGCGGTGATCGGGAGCGGTGTTGTAAGTAAAACCTGCTTGATAAAGTGTTGGACCAAGTGTTAATAATGCGATGTACAGTCAGCGCTCACTGGAACCACTCAAACTAAACTACCAGAACTGCCTTCTGGGACTGCCGAGCCCCGTACCATTACGAAGACAGCTGCCCATCCAACATCCACAAGTTCCTCTGGCAACCACAGACCCTTTTGCTGTCTTTCAGGTGTTTATCATGCTGTACTTTTGTCCGTTGTAGTCCTTTTAGTATAGAACATTCTTAACGTTCCGCGCTCCTCTTTCACCGTTTCCTGAGTCTCATTTGGAATTGCCCCCAATGTTACTTGAGTCTGGCTGGGAGCTGTGGGGATTGCTTTCGCGCCAGCCGTTGCTCTTGATGTTGACGTTTGGCTTACATAGCCATCCAGGGCAATACGACCTTCAGCTAAATTGTTATCCATTAAATCCGGTATCCGCCGAGGTTTTGCGGCTTCCTCAAAGAGACTACCCACTAAAACCGCCCAAGTTCAAGACTCTGCTCACTACCACGTCTTTTTCTCAAACCCCATCTCCTTCTGCTGCTATTAGCTTCCTCTGTCTCCTGAATAGTCCCTTCTGCGTCTGTCCTGGTGCAAAGATGAAAAACAGCGGTCTACAGTGTGAAGCTTCATCAGTCATCGTTAAATTCATACCTAAACCACTAACACCCAGCGCCCTAAACTACTTTGTCTTTTCCGTCATCACCAAATTTTAACTATAGCCGACATGAATCCGTCAGGATTAAGTGGCCTAATGCAACAATCAAGGTACGCGAGGAATGAATTCGCGACTATACTCGACAGCTGCCGATATAACATCTAGCAAGCCATTTCCTTCAAAAAGCCTCCTCACCAGGGTCTTTGAGGAATACGCCCCTAGTCACCATTCGTCACTCTTGGAGACTGTATGGCATCCGATTCCTCCAATAAAGTCCCTGGCCTCTGTCTCTGTTTCCACAATCTTTAACTTGTTGCCCGCACGTTCCGCGTCGATGGTCAAGACTCCGGCAGGGTCGATAACAACTATAGTTCTTCCGTCGAGGAGTAGACGGAGAATATCAGCTTGGATAATTCTTTGAGCAACGGCGTTGAAGGAGAAGACATCGCGGAAGGAGAAGACGATGGCGCATGCGTGTCGGCTGCTTCCGCAACCTGGATCGTCAGGGTTTGGTGCGCCGAGGACTCTTGTAATCTCACGGGTAAGGCGCTCTGATCCTGCAAAGCGTACAACACCACGTAGACTAAAAATAAGGATTTCTTTGTTGCAGTTTGAATGGTGAGGCTCGTTCTCGCCTGCCACGATGGTGGCCACTGATGTTCGCACTGTCGCTTGGGCAATTTGGCTAACGTCCATCATGTGTAGACCCATATCGCTCGATAACTGCTCGCATATAGCTACACCTCGCACACT
Organism: Fusarium nelsonii; assembly: GCA_014898925.1. Taxonomy (NCBI): domain Eukaryota; kingdom Fungi; phylum Ascomycota; class Sordariomycetes; order Hypocreales; family Nectriaceae; genus Fusarium; species Fusarium nelsonii. The sequence goes on along the minus strand of JAAVUC010000117.1, from coordinate 153,462 downwards.
GTTTCCTCGACTATCAAGCTTAGGTGAGAAGACGGCAATACCCATCTGACCAGGCAAAGCACCGATGATACCACCAGCCACGCCGCTCTTGGCTGGAATACCGATTCTCGAGAGCCAGTCGCCTGCGGCATCGTACATACCACATGTGCTCATGACCGAAAGGATCTGTCGGACACTGTCCTGAGGAATAATTCTTTCTCCGGAGATAGGGTGGATGCCTGCGTTGCAGAGAGTCGCTGCCATGGTGGCCAAATCGCGCACATTGACGTTGATGGCGCATTGGCGAATATATCCTTTAACAATCTGCTGGGCGTCTCCAGTGATGATACCGGCAGCCTTGAGCATATATCCGATTCCCATGTTTCGGTCAGCGCCTCTCAACTCTGCCTCGTAAACCTCTTCGCAGACGTGCAATTGTCGGCCAGCCAACAGTGAAAGTGCGTTGAGGATACGCTCTGTTCTTTGCTCGGCAGTCCAATCCGGACCTCCGATGAGGGAATGCGCCGTGATAGCTCCGGCGTTGATCATAGGGTTCATGGGTCTGTTGCTGCCGCGTTCCAGGGATAGGCTGTTAAACGCATCACCCGAAGGCTCTACGCCGATCTTTTCGAGGACCTTGTCGAGACCCGCATCTTCGATTGCGAGCGCGTAGACAAAGGCTTTGGAGATGGATTGAATAGAAAATTCAACGTCGTCGTCTCCGGCTGAGTATATTTCGCCGTCTACCATGGCCAGTGCCACCGCTACTTTTGACGTGTCGGCTTTGGCAAGGGTCTCGATGTAGCTGGCTGGTTTGCCGCCCTCGATAGGGCGTGCATTTTCCAGCACTCTGTTCAGGTAGTCAGGGATGGGAGATTTCATATTGCTTTTAGGAGTATTCGTGCTTTTGTTTCGGTCTATTTACTTGAAGAAAATTAAAGATGAAGATCCAGTTTCTTAAGAAATATTTTTTCGAGGGCACAAAATGTCGTCAGCCAAGGTGCGACTAATTTTTACATAATGGCTCGTCCAATGGTGGTAGTGGAATCCTCTTTTCAGTTGACTAGGCACGACCCCACTGCTAAGTTCTGGCTGCATCGTGTGAGACAATAGGGTAGACGATGTTGTCATTTGTCATACAAACCGCCAACAATGCTCACGGGGCCGGCAAAAAACTTTAGGGCTTTGTATAGAGTAGTATTCTCTTTGATAATATTTATAATTGAGTTCAAATGAAGGATCAACTAGTTGTTGAGTCTAGAACCCGGATAGATGTTTCTAGTGAAAGGGGACAGTTGCTTGTTGTCCGTATTACCCGAGACTCAACAAACTAGAAACTCAACAATATGGATCGAGAGGACAAGAAGAGGCAATCTTTTTGCTATCTGTTCACTTAATTTAGCGATAATCTAGTGCTGATTGCAGTTAATATCAAGTCTATCTCTTCTCTGATACGACTGTTTGTAGATGGAAACGTATAGAGATACATATTGTTCTGAGTAGTACGGCAACAGTATGATATAAAACGACCATGAAACTCTTATCGATAAGATCCCCCGTGCAAGGCTGATTGGTCAAACGTGGTGTCAGTCCACGCGTCTCACAGACGTGTCCCCAGACCCCAGAATTCCACACCGACAAGACAGAAAAGCACAGGACACAGCAACATTCCTGTAAGAATTTCAGTGAGGGGTTGAACCAATTAATTGTGCTGGACTTGGTCTGTTCTTTGCGCTAGTGCCGTCTCCCCCGGTTTGGAGAAGTCATCTTACCATATCGGTAAGCTTGAGCTTCTGTCTTTGATCATCGATCTTTGAGCAGACCCTGAATTGACAATGATAGGTACTCACGATAGGGCAAAACGCAATTTGCGGGCCAATGGTGTCCTCGTTCTCTTGAGCATGTGTATGTTGTGATGACCGCGGAAATGTCCTCTCGCTACAGCTGGTCACGTACGCGTCTAGCAATCCCTGCGAACAGTGACGCCCGCGAAAAACAAGCTTTGTTTAGACTTCTGATCCTTGCTGAAACCCCCTGTCAAGTGTCTCACTAGAACATCATCATTGGATGACCTGCGCCACCACCGCAAACACCAGAGCAGGTTTATTACGATCCCAACCCCTCGTGCACATTTTTGAACTCTTTTCAACCTTATTTCTAGCTCCATCTCATCTGTCGAGGAATTAATTCATCTAAACCTGATCATTTCTTCGTGATCCTTCGGCATCGACCACAATGGCGAGCAACATCCTCCCAGGCAATGGCCATGGGCACAACAGCTCTGGCCACAGAGACGAATCAACCCCGCTTCTGCCACATCTCTCTGCTCACATCGCACATGAGGGCGAAAGTGGCAGAAGTGGGTTTCACCCTCGTCATTTCCTCGCTGTGCTTTGGCGAAGCTCCTGCACTGCGTCCATGTGGGTGAACGTCCTGTGGCCGTTCGTTCCCGTTGCCATCATCCTCCAATTCTTCCCTGGCATGCACCTTTGGAAATTCGCTACTGCCTACATTGCTGTCATCCCGACGGCCAATCTGCTGGGTTTTGCTGGCCAGGAATTTGCGCGAAAGATGCCCAAGGTGGCGGGCATCCTCATCGAGACCACCTTTGGATCTATCATTGAGATTATTCTCTTCATTGTTCTTCTTGCAAAGCACGAAAACCACGCTTCGCACGACAACGGCGATGAGGGAAACCTTATTCCCATTATCCAAGCTGCAATCCTCGGCAGCATCTTGACCAATCTTCTGCTCTGTCTTGGTCTCTGTTTCTTCTTCGGAGGCGTAAAGCACGCCAGCCAGAAGTTCCACGCGATTGTGTCAGAGGTTGGGACCGGCTTGTTACTTGTAGCTGCTTTTGGTCTCCTCATCCCCAGCGCATTCTACTCCGCTCTCAAAGCCGAGGTCGTGCCCGACTTTCCCGGTTTCAGAGTGTTGCACGAAAAGTTCACAGAGGGCAAGCTGCAAGAAGATGTGGTCCGTATCAGCCAGTCAACGTCGGTGGCGCTGATTGTTGCATTCTTCTTCTACATCTGGTACCAGGCCAGCAGTCAACATAGCATTTTTGATGAGGTCATTGAGATGGACGAGCATCGGGATGCTGACCGTGAAGAGGATATGGAAAAGCCCAAGTTTACCATGACTGAGACGATCGTGGCTATTCTTATTGCTTTGGCGTTTGTCACTGCTCTTCTCATCTTCCTTGTTGAGAAGATTGAGCATGTTGTAGAAAGTGGCGTACCTGATCAGTTCTTGGGTCTTATTCTCTTGCCATTTGTTGAAAAGGCGGCTGAGCATTTGACCGCTATCGATGAAGCCTATGGTAAGCCTTCGAGTCCCTTAGTCAAGCCTTTATGCTAATACTTTGCAGATGGAGTGATTAATGTCGCCTTGTATCACTGCCTAGGACCATCCATTCAGACTGCCCTCTTTAATGGTCCACTAGTCGTTCTCGTTGGCTGGGCCATTGGAAAGCCCATGGATCTCAACTTTGAGATTTTTATGATCGTCCTGCTTGTGCTATCTATTCTGGTTGTTGGCAATTTCCTCCGCGATGGCGAGTCTAACTGGCTCGAGGGAGCTCTTCTTGTGGTATGTAGAGTTCGTGGCCTAAGAAAGTTCCGCAAGACTGACAAACATAGGTTATCTACGCTATTATTGCTATCGCCTGTTGGTATTACCCCAACCCTGATGTCGCCACTTCCAACGGATTGGAAGGCCTCGAGATGGTGAATGTGACGATGAGTGTCGATACACTTCGCCAGTTGCAGCAGCTTCTCAACGCGCATCTTCCTCTGTAGGCAACCCGTAACACAGTTCTTGCTAGCATATGATCAGGGCGGAAGGGAAAATATTCGAGTTCGTTTGAAGTACGTGAAAAGTCATGTACCATTCAAACAGGCCATCCACAACTATGCAAGTAAAACAACCGATAAATCAAATCATTAAATGTAACTTGATATCTTCAATACTATTACTGTTTCTCAAATATCAAAACCTGACTATCATAATCCCCCTCAAAGCGCAACTGTACACCAAGGTTCATAAGCGTCGAGCCGGAAACAGTCTGGTTACCGTTCAGGACGTATTTCGCATCCGCATCCAAACCCTGCATTCGGAACCAAGGCCATGAAAAGTTGATAGTAGCTCGAGTCTGGAAGGCAAACAAGACAACCTTCTTGCCGTCCTCGGAGATGAACTGTCCGGCTGGATATCTGGTTTCTTCAGGGAGAGCCAGTCGGTAGAAGTCTCCTGTGATAACGATCGGGTTGATCTCTTCGGATAACTTGATGAGATCAGGAATTTGCTCCCGCTCTTCGTCTTCGAGATCACTTGGGTCTAGTTCGACTCCGAATGAGCCGCCCATCATAGCAACGTGGGCTCTGAACTTGACGGACGTTATACGCCCAGTGAGCTGATTGGGGACGTGGGACAGGTGCGCTCCCATTGCAGATGGGGGATACGCGAGCGAAGTGCCAAATTGGATGGCGATACGTTCGACTGCATCTGTGTCGTCAGATGTCCAAATTTGAGGAAACCAGTGAAGAACGCCAGGGTCAAATCGACCACCTCCTGATGCACAGCCCTCCCATAAGACATCAGGGAAACGTTTGGTTAGAGTCTCAAAGACATGATACAGTCCCAGCATGTATTTGTAGTTAAGGGTCTGATCAGGAGTCTCGTGTATACCACGGTTGTTATCCCACTTGACATACGAGATAGGCGACTCGCTAAGAATCTTGGAAACAGAGTCGATAACAAACTCCTGGACCTCGGGCAAAGCGAGGTTGAGAACAAGTTGCCATCGTGTTTCTGTTCGGGGATAAGATCCTGAGTGAATAGCCCAGTCTGGGTGATTGTCGTACAGGTCTGACTTGGGATTGACCATTTCAGGTTCAAACCAGATACCAAACTTGAGCTTGTCAGAGGAGTTGGCCACGCTAAGCTGGGTGACTTCCTCGACGAGCGGAGTGAGCCCTTCTGGGAAGCGAGACCTGTCAGGTTGCCAATCACCAAGGCCGAGTCTATCGATTGTTCGCGCATACTTGTTACCAAACCAGCCATCGTCCATGACAAAAAGTTTGATACCAAGGTCTGCAGTTTGCTTGGCAATCTTATAGATAGACGTCTCGTTGATATTGAAAGTCAAGCCTTCCCAGCTATTGAGAAGTGCGGGTCTTGTCTCTTCTGCATACTTGCTCTTCATCAAGTGCTTTCTGTAAAGGCGATGGAACTGTCTCGACATGCCACCAATGCCCTTACTTGAGAAGACAGACACAACTTCGGGCGTGGTAAAGGTTTGGCCGGGCTTTAGAGGCCATGAGAAATCGATGGGGTTGATGCCTAGAAGAGCACGAGTAAGACCCTGTGAGCTCTTCTCAACGTCCACTGCAAACGAGCCGGTATACACCAAAGAGAAGCCCCAAGCTTCACCGTGAGATTCAGTGGTTTCTGACGAAACGAGTGCTAGGAATGGATTGTGAAGATGTGAAGAGTAACCTGTTGAACTTTGGAAGCTGTATCTTCCGTTAGTATAATCAATCGCGAGTACGAGTATTGACACTTACCCTTGCGTTCCGTAATCAACCTTGCGACGCACGCGCATACCCTCACGGGACCAATCACCTCTGATCTCAATGAGGTCCATATCCTCTTGCTGAAAGTCCACACTCCAACTAGCGACCTTCTTGAGATTGATAGTCGAGTTTGCCTTGTTGGTAATATTCACGCTTCGCACAATAGCGTCGTATTTGGGGAAGATGGAATATGTCAAGTCTGCGGCAATAGAACTGTAGTTGTCATACATATGCACAACAAGCGTTGAGACATCCTCAGAGTCACCAAAAGTGGCCGGAAGACCGGGTAAACCAGGCTTTCCCTCGATTACATCGTGCGACTTGTAGCGAAAGTCTGTAACAGTAGTACCACTGGCTTGCTGAATTTGGAAAGCTGGTACTCGGAAGTCTCCTCTTCCATGATCTGGGAATTCTCTTCGGACACGACCGATCTCATTGACCCAGCCTTGGACCGGGCCGACTTCTGCTGTGATGGTATTCTCTGCCACAGGACCTCCGTAGTGGTCGTTAATTAGATCACCTGTGGTGTTGTCGACATGAAAGCGATATGAGACATTCTCTCCGTCCAGAGCGAAAGATTTCCCATCGACACGGATTGCTGCAATGGTAAGCTTTGAAAATATGCAAGGTAAAGAAACTTACGACCTGAACTCTGAGCCAAAGCAGAGAGAGATTGGCACAGGACCACAGTGGCCGTAGCAATACGCCTAGACGTAAGAAGGACCATCTTATGCCTGCAACAGAGAACTTGCACAAGGATGAAGTAAGGAAGAGGTTAACTGAGGGATACCAGGCCTTAAGTCGTTTCCCTTCACGCAGACTCAGGTCAGCAAAATGTTACCTTTAAGGTTAAATTCACCCATAAAGTAACATCATGTGGTGATCCCGGACCTGTCGGACCTGTCGGACCGATTGTTATTTGGAGAAAACTGGGCATTTTTATGGAGGAAACGATGACTTTTACTGATTCGATTCCCGAACAATACTCCTTGAAGAAATGATCGACGCTGTTTGTGCGGAGGATCAGCCCAGATTCTCCAGGTTGGGGAGTTTAGCCAGTGGTGGTTATGACGTCGTCTTCCAGGCGCACGAATGAGAAGACTCGATTAATGAGGAGATGAGTCTACCGATGAATGATCACTGCTGAGGGGAACTACGATTAATGAGACGAAGAGGCATGAGAGAAACTGCATGAAATGTTTATAGCCGGATAAACAGAAAATAATCCTGATCAGCTCTTGCTGGGATTGACGTAGTCGAAGCGGACAAATGTTCTTCCTCTACAACTATCATCAATACTTACCATTGATTGGTCAATCGTCGAATGTCTAGAGTCAATGACAGCTTCTATTGGCCTGCATGCTTTGTGATCTCAAATCTCACGATCTTTCGTATTCTTGGAGTTTTAATAACTGAAATGAGCCTCAACAATATTATCCTGCCTCTGCAGGACTCCTCGCAGCAGTGGGATATACAAATAGCAGATGCTGTCCTATCTTCCATGAAACCATCTGGCAACCCTTCCCCAAATCCGAGTCTTTTACTTCCCTCTCTTTGCCATCCACACATTCATCTTGACAAGCCATATCTTCTTACCTGCAACCATTCTTCATCCACAAATCATCCAGACTACTCGGATCTAGTTCCGAAAAAAGGCAGCTTCGGCGAAGCTTTGAGCAACACAGCTGAAGCAAAGAAACGTTACACTCCAGACGATTTGTACTTGCGAGGGTCTCAGCTTGTTGCCACAAGCTACGCGCAAGGCGTTACATACATCCGAGGCTTCGTTGAGCTTGATCATGTTACGAGGCTACAGCCTTTAAAAACTGGTATTCGACTAAAGAAGGAGTTCGAAGACTTTGTGAACTTGCAGATTTGTGCTTTCGCGCAGGACCCGATTTTCTCGACTGAGCATGGCAATGAGAATCGGGATATCCTCACAAAGGCTCTCGACGAGTATGGAACGTCAATTGAAGTTCTAGGTACTACGCCCTATGTTGAAGAAGATGCAGACATGTCGAAAAAGAACATACGATGGGCTGTTCAGACGGCGTTGAAGTATAACTTACATCTTGACTTTCATATAGAGTTCAACTTGAAAGAAGGCGATACAATGGAATTCTTCACCTATGTTGTTGATCAGCTCATCAAAAACGACTGGCCCACACACCACGGCGCTCCTACTATAGTGCTTGGACACGCCACAAGACTGACGCTGGCTTCTCACAAAGAACTCTCCCAGTTCGCTGACAGACTTCGAAACATGAAACTCCCAGTTCACTTTGTAGGATTACCTACCAGCGATGTCTTTATGATGGGTCGGCCAGCTTCTGATGATGTATCTGAACAGAATCAACCGCTTAGTCGTCAATGCGGCACTCTCCACGTACCGAAGATGATCCAGGAGTATGGACTGAATGCCTGCCTATCAGTGAACAATGTAGGCAATGCGTTCACGCCATATGGGACTGGAGATCCTCTGGGAGTGGCGAGCCTGGGTGTTGGACTCTTTCACGCGGGCAAGATAGACGACGCGAAACTGCTTTATGAGGCGGTTAGTACTCGAGCCATGGATGCCATAAAGCCGTCAAAAGTCAGTCGTGAAGAAAGCTGTGATATGAAAGAGGGCAAACCCTTGATGCCGATGATTTTGTTTAAGAATGAAGAAACCATGGAGATCCGATCACCACAAGGGAAGACTATGCAGGTGCCGGCTCGGCAAAGGCTATCTATCAAGGACATTATTTGGGACCCACCGGAGACAAGACTCAGAAGCATCATCAGATAGTGTAATCATGATAATTAATACTATATACTGTGAAATCTATGGAGTGTTCGTTCTGGAGACGTCTATGCCTTACACAAGGCTCCATTCGACATCTCAACCCAGTCTTCTGACCCAACGCAAGTCGGGCAGTAGAACAAATGCGAAGGATCATACTTGTTCTTCGCATTTAGGTGTGTTTCATACAGACTACCGTAGAACGACTTCTTGTAGTCAGGGTCGTTACGGTCACCTTCGTTCATGTAACCACCAGTTGTGGGAGCCAACTTCTTAGCCGCGACACCCTTTACGAATGTCACATCGTCATTAGCAGCCTTGCGTTCAGCAGGAGTCGCGGTCTTCGAGATACCCGTACTCGAAACAATAGCGTAGTATGACTTTCTCCAAGCAGGGTTTAGTCCGCTGGACTTGTCTGCAGCATCCTTAAAGACCTGGCCACCTGAGCAGAAGAGGATGACGTTGGTGCCAAATTCTTCAGGCTTACCGCTGATGACTTCAACGGCATCACGAATGTTGTCGAAACTCTCAACACTCTTGCGATCAATGAGTCTTGAGGTGAGAATTGAAGTATCACCAGTGGGGTCGTATAATCCCGACTCAGCATCGTAGAAAGACCAGTAATCAGAGTAAGTAGCCCAGCTCTCGTTCATAAAGAGCTTGTCCTCAAACTTGGACAAAGCCTTGCGAACTGGTGCCCATCCAGCTTCAGCTTCCTCACGTGTCTTACCGATCGCCCAAAAGCCGTGGGAATAACCCGAAGTGGCATTTCCGACAAAGACGGTAGGAAAATTGCGGAACCAATATCCGTATCCAGCAAAGCCAGCATCGTTGAGGTCAGGAAGTTGCTGAAGTAGGACAGAGACAGCATCAAGAAGATCTTTATTCTTTTCTGTCTTCTCAAGTGGTGCGACTTGGAAGTGGTGCGCTGTGACGGTCTCCACATTGGGATGGGCCTTGATGGTGCTGCTTAGAGTGATAGCGTAACCTGGTCCACCCCCACGCATGGCACGGAAGAGGTCAGAGTTCTCGCAGTGGTTGACGGTAATGGTCTTGCCATTAGCCAGCATAACTTCTGCTTCGAGAATCTGATCAGCGCCAAGGCCATAGTTCCTTGTAGCCGGTCCGTGGCCACCCCCCGATGCCCAACCACCAATTGCACCAGGTGTGATAGAACCGCCGCCGACGGCAATGACATTGTTGGCTCTGGCTACTTTGTAAACATCACGCCACTGATAGTTACCATCGATCTTGATTGCACTTCCTTTCCAGCCAGATTTCTTGCAGCTGCTCTTAGCCTTGAAGATCTTCTGAAAGGCGATCTTGTTCTTGTACTGGTGCAACCACAGCTCAAGGCCACCAAAACCATCAGAGCGCCCGAGAAGATCGTGGCCAGTACCAGTAACAACCAATCTCAAATTACGCGATTCGGCATAGTCCAGAGTATTTCTAATCTGCTGTCGAGTAGTGGCGTTGACAGCGTAAACAGGAAGTGATCCAAGGCTGCATGTAGTCGGCTTGTGACCAGCATCATAGTCAACTGGAGCACAAGTGATGTTATACGGATAAGGTCTTCCAATTGGATTGGACGATTGGAAGTCCTGGTCCGACCACATTTTGTTCACATATGCGCATTGTTGCAAGTCCTTGGCAGGACCTGGGTAGCACGACTGTGCAATAGGCTCAGTCTTGATAAGACCACCATCGACTTTCTCGTCAAAGGCCTTCCAATCCGAAACAGAAGGCCAGCAGCTTTGACCGGGTATCTACGAGACGTGTCAGCAAACCTTGAAATATGACATTTGATCAAGACTTCTCGAAACATACGCATTTGCACTGAGACTCGCGCTTGGACGTATCAATTGAGCTCTTGGCCCAAGTCCCGGCAGGGAAAAGGGCAAAGAAGGGGAACAGCGCGGCGAAGTGCATTCTCAACGACAAATCGGGTTGTCTGGCTGCTCCAGTCGTCAAGAAAAAGAAAAGAAGATGTGTTTTGAGTAGAGAGGGATGCAGCTAAGTGGGTGGCACTTAATCAGTTTTAATCTATTCTGAGCAAAAGAGCAGTATTCCTTTTTAGGTGAGTTACATCTCCATGGGTCGTGTGGGGGCAACTTTGTGCAACCATTTCAACTGTCGGAAGCCGATATACAAATCGTGGCAATTACACAGCATGGATTAAGGCTAGGAATCAACTCAGTTAGTAGAGATTTCATCTTGCAGAAACTAGAGATATTGAGGCAGGTAATCAATGCAATCTCAATACCAAGACTTACTGTTGGTGGGTAAGAAACAGAAAAAGCGATGTGGATGCAAGACATGGGATATCCCCTGTAGATTTGCCCCTGCGTCAACGGTTAATGACTCCATTCCCAATGTGACCTCTCTTTTCCCTACAAATGAAAAACGGCGCCAGTTCGTTGAGAAAGTGAGATGTCATTTATAAAAGCCACACAACTGCAAGTTTGCTCACTGTTTGCTTCATAATCAGGCCATAGTGTCGGATCTAATTGAAGCAGAAGGCAATCGGGTTCAATTGGTTTGCTTCCAGTGATCGGGCAAGTGGTTTCGATCACGAGATCTTGCCAAGAATTCTGTACACTTCTTTCGGTTGAGTAAGTGGCCAATTGAGAGGTATCACTTCTCATCAACTGTTGAGAAACATATTTTGGAGCGGGATATCCACAGATCCGGCTGACTTTTAATTCATATCATGGAGCAATTGACACGTTATAGTACGATCCTACAGCTTGTACAGAGTATGTAGGAACAAAAAACGTCCCAGTAATTTAACGTGAAACATGGCGTCGTCCGGTTATCGACGCCAAGATCTATCCCAGCGGGAGGTACGGGACGGCAGCACTGGGCAGGCAACTAATGAGCCATGTGCAAGTTAGCTGCTCTCTGGTTCATTATTTCCGTTAAAGGGTCTGTCTGTCACCACCGGAGCTGGACTTCCTGACATGGTTAGACGCTCGCCGCGGAACTGATTAGCTCTTACATTAGTTGAAGAGGCGAAATTCATTAATCCTTCAAGTGCTAATATGAGCTGTAGACTCGAGCTGCTTGCTGCCAATAGAACCGAAACTGATAAGATCAGCACAATGCGAAAGGGCATGGTGCACAGGTGGGAAGTTATGATTCGTTCGGGACCCTTGCTAGAGTCCGTAAAAAGCAAACATAGAGCTGGGTAATGTAACATCAACCTCTCACTTGTCATTTCTGCAGAAGAGTTTGCCTTGTTGGCTCGCTGTTTGCGTGTTTGCATTGGATCATTAAGTTTGCCTCTTGTATGCATTGATTAATCGAGAGTTGCTATAGAACTGAGAAGTGATGAGGATTTGTGGCATGAGCGGATCTCTGGCACAATACCCGCGGTACCAATGGGTGCCTAGGTTTTGATGCTGTCTGTTAAAGGGGACAATATGTTGCGAATCAGGATGTTTCGAGGCAATTCAGAGCCTTCAATAGAATTGCATCACTAGACACATTAGCCACTGATGTAACTCTCTCGGTATGAGGATACTGTCTTTGCCGCTCATGCACATAATCTAATCGTTTCTTTGTTCAATCCCGGACCCTATTCTAATGCGATTGGTGCTGTACTCGAGGCCTTCCCACTGACAAGTTGCTTTTGTTTACGGGTTCCTCCTTTCTGCAGTATTCAGCCCAGGTACCAGTTGCCTTTATCTTTATTATCTGTCATATGCCTTCTTTTCGCTTTTCTATATGAAGAGCCAAATAATGCTCCCAACGCAGCTCGGCTGCAAGCCACTTTCTCCAGGCTTCCCGTCAACATGTCTACACCGCAAACAGACCCCAACGCTCCGCTCTTCGGGGCAGCCCGCAACGTTGACCGCAACGGGCTTCTCGTTATAGTCTGGGTGTGCTTCACCATCGCCACTGTTTTTGTCTCTTTGCGTCTTTGGGTCCGCTGGCAACAGAACCGACGCTTCCTAGCCGATGATTGCTGGATCTTTTGGGCATGGCTGTGTACCTTGACCATGGCGATACTGCAGACTGAGCAGATGGATGCTCTATGGTACATGACTCACCTTCAAGCCGGTCGCATTCCCTTCGATCCCGAGGAGATGGTGCAACAGCGTTACGAATTAACGAAATGGCAATTCCCCATCATCAAGATGTTCTGGATCATCTTGTGGTCCATCAAGGCTAGCTTCTTGGCCATCTTCTTCCGACTTGTGCAGCCTTTCAACGTTATTCGACGTCTGTGGTACTGTGTTGCTGTCTTTACGGCTGCCGCCCTTATTGTCTGCGTTATCTGCAGTGCACTTACATGCGACCCCCCTTCTGACTATTTCCATGGTAAATAAAATTCCTCTACCTGACTATCTATTGCGTTATGTACAGAGCTAACCACCTTGCTCCAGGCGCTTGCGATTCCGCAAAAGAGCAATGGCGACAGAACTTCAATGTCATCTTTTCCACCACGGTCGACATTGCTTCCGATCTCATGATCATGGCCCTCCCGATCGCCGTACTACCCTCCTTGCAACTTGATAGGAAGAAAAAAATAGGACTTGGTGTTGTGTTCTCTCTGGGCGTCATCATCATTTGCGTTGCCATCATTCGAATGTCACAAGTAATTGTGAAAAAACAAGTTGACCTCGTCGGGCTAGCAATCTGGGGCGCCGTCGAAACTGCTACAGCTCTCGTTGTTGGATCACTCCCAGCACTCAAGAGCTTGCTTACACGAAGCATCAAGAAATACACCAATTCGCGAAGCGGAAGAACAGACCCTACAGACTATAGTAGTCGTGCATCTCAGCGACGGGGCTTTGGATCGTCTTTGACGCCAAAGGATATAACAGGATCAGATTGCATTCCATTGGATGATGTTCACAGGAGTGACCAGCTTGATGGGGGAATCTATGTGCACAAGACATTTGACATGGCCACTGTGAGGGATGATACCTCCTCTCGAGGGGAAGATGAGGAGATGGCTATAATCAGGGGACCAAAACAATGATGAACTACACAGCAAAAGCATGTACGATAGATATGTCAATCTTCTTTGTATTCTAAGATGAGGCTTATTGCAGCATTGAAGCCATTGTAAACATACATGTGCAACTACTCGAACTCTCTCCACTGTCTGACTACTTCGTACAGACTATCGTTATGTCCGACATTTCCCGGGAAGACAACGTAGTTGATTCCCGGCCATTTTGAATCTGGCTCGTCGCATCGCCACATCGGTACTCCTGGTGCGGCCTGGCCCACAATAAGAGCCCGCTTCATCCTCAATCCTTTGGTTGCCATGTCAGACGATGTGATGCCTCCCTTGGCGATGATGTATCGCGGTTTCTGTTCCAAATTCTGAAGAAACGATACCAACGCCTTGGCTATTGTCGAGCCAATATCCAGACTCTCGACTTCATCTTTTCCGACAATAAGTTCTCTGCTCGTCATTACTAGCACATCCTGGCCGTTCTTGATCTTTTGAGAGGCGAGCTCAATTGCATTTGCCACATCCTTCTTGGCCGACTCGTCAGATTCGAGCAGAGCCTTGACGTTGAGAGTAATTGTTGTCAATTTGTCGCCCGACTTCGTCACTAGAGAGTCCAGCTGCGCGGTAGTTTTGGGAACATACGAGCCAGCAATGACCAAGCCACCGACGTCTTTCGACAGTCCCAGTTGAGATGCAGAGAGGGGTGGTATAGAAGATATTCCTAGTCGTGAAGAAACAAAAGCGGCACCTGTGCGGTACAGGAATTTCTTTCCCTTCTGTGAGGCTTGCAGAAGTGCCGTGACAACCACATCCATGTCCTCATCAGCTGCAGCGTTGATAACAAGTACGAAAGGTGCCCTGCCACGTTTTGGCAATTGCATTATCTTTCGAAGGACAGCATCCGGTCCGCCTCCTCGAATGGTCTCAAGATCGATGGAATCTATGTTGCCAAGGCAAATTTGTCCCTTTGACTTTTCCACAACATAGTCTCTCAGATTGGAGCTCTTGTAGCCGAAAGTGGCGTCTTTTGCAAAGGGAGTGTCTGCAGCAGGGATAAGATGATCGCCTTCGTGGACGTAGTGAATGTCGTTAATGGTGTATCTACCTCCTTGGAGGAAGAAAGGGCATAAGATCCATGCATCAAAAGGCCCGTTGACGTGCTCTACAGCCTCAGGCTCGAGCGGGAAATGACCTCGTAGAATGGAATCGCCACGAAGGACGATCTCATATGGAAGTCCGGTTTCCTGCGAAGCGGCTTTAAGGTTTGTGCATATCTCAATCATCAGGTCTCGCGCTTGAGGCGGGTGGAGAGCGCGCGAATTTGTCAAGATGAAGAAGCCATTGCCGGTTCCAACTTGCTTAAAGGTTGATGCCACGGTCGGAACATCCCATACTGTGAGGATTGTAACATCATGACAAGTTTGTGTACCTGTTGGGTCGTCGTCAAGAATGACTAGCACAGGAGCTGGTGATGCGGATGAATGGATTGTGGATTTTGTCTGAGTGCGGAGTTGTTTCTGCGAGGCGGGGACTGGAGGCAGGGAAGAAAGAGTTTCAGCCAAATGGATAACCTGATGTTGTGACATAATTGCTGCTATAGTATTTCAGGCTCAGTGACGCTGAAGAAATTGACGATAATTCATTACTGTACAAGTGGTTGGTGTTTATAGCAGGAACTAACTGCGTCTTCCAAAACGGTTTAGGGTAGCCGCTTTCTGACGGGCTCTTAGCCGATACCCGTAGCCGTCCCGATACCGTCGGTCTTCATTCCCATTGGCTGGAACAACAGCAATATTGCCGATGCTTGACAGTTATTTGCAGTCCGTTTAATAATGTTAATAGCAAAATCTGAAGCTATCATGACAAACATCTGGCATGGAACACCTGTTGTTTGATGGGATAACGTCTTGTAGTTTGTCCATAGTAGCTGCTTTTGGCAGATGAAACCCAGTAACTGTCAACAACTACTGGGGTATCAAATTGGCTTATTTATCGAGATTAGTGCTGACAAGCAGTCCATACAATCCAGACGCTCCCAAGTTATGGATACTCAAGTAGCAATTAAGGCGTTGAAATGTCTCCCGAAAACTTGATGATGAACATTGACCAGAAGCTTCATTCTGGAGAATTGATGCAACGATTCCATCAAAACCCTTCTTTCACATGTCATGACCGTTAATCATCTGCATTAAGACTGCCATGACTCGTAGTGAGGGGACGCTCGGACTATCGATGTCTCCGTGCCACCTCCGCATTTCCCCAGCCGATGATTCTTTCTGTGTTCGTCCTAGTTCAAGGAGGAGATGCGCGCTGACTAACTTCCCCGCGTCGTTGGTCTGCGCAACTTGGACATATTTTTCGCGAACCATTCAGTGGGACGAGACAGCAAATCACCATGTCAAAGCGAAACGGAAGCATAGACAGTCATGCCTTTGACAGAAATGAGGTATGTAGGAATGATGTAGTTGTATAGCCGAAATACGAGTGGGGCTAAAGTGTTGGTAGCATCCCAAAAGGGTGGCGATAACTTCGAACTCCGATCAGCCTGTTGCTCATATCTCAAGACACATTAGAGCGTGTACAACATGTCGCAAGCACAAGGTATTCAGTCCCGCCAACTAATAAATTTGAATGTTCTTAACGGCTGTTAGATCAAATGCTACATGGACGATGCTGGTCCTCCATGCCGAAGATGTCGCGAAAAGAAACTCAGCAATTGCACCGTGAGCAAGAACCTGCAGACTATCATCGACGAAAAGACAGAGTAAGTCCAAAGAATCATTTCTAGTTTTAGCCCATACTCACATTCCCAGGCTGTCAGAAGCCATGCTCTCAGACCTCGATCAAATGTACTCAGCAGTCAAGGAAATGCGAACTCTCATGGGGCTACCTGAACTGCCACCCTTGCAGGTTGCGCGGTTATCTAAAAGAAAAGACGCTCCCGGAACTCAAGTCTTGGAAAATAATACACCGCAACTCGAGGACAGCTACGGCCCTTCATGCGACAACTCGCCTAAACTCACACCAGAAGACGACAGATTACCTCACGCTCCTATTCATTCTCTTTATACTCTTACTCGAATGAGAGCCTTGCGATCACCGGGTAGTGGCAACGATACCTCAGGCCAGGCAATCAACGACTTCATCTCTCAAGGGCTAATCACCCTCCCTGACGCTGAGCGATTATTTCTTGTCTACAAAGACCGATTGGATGGTTTTATATATTCTATCGGATGTCCTTACAAGACCCTCGATCAGCTTCGCCGCAAGTCGTCTATCCTGTGTGCCGCAGTCCTCACTATTGCAGCCCTTCATGACCCAGAAGCAGACAAGTTGTACGGCGTGTGCAATTCTGAATTACGCCGGTTGACTGAAAAGTCAATGCTCCAACGACAAGGCGACAGAGACTACTTTCGAGCTCTCGCCATTGCATCATATTGGCTGAGCGACCTCTCATGGACGTTGTCAGGCCATGCAATCCGCCGTGCCGCCGAATGCAATATTCACAACAGCTATAGTCTTGCGATAAAGGAACAGTCTGAAGAGGCTATGGATTCAGCGAGGATTTGGTCCATTCTTTACATATGCGATCAGCATCTTGCCATTTTATACGACAGGCCCGCGATCATACAGGATGATTGGCTCACACAGGAATGGGAGGGTGTCCTTAACTGCCCGTTGGCGACGGATCAGGATGAGAGACTTATGAGCCAAGTTGAGCTAATGGGCATATTGCGAAATATCCGAAGATTGTTTGGTCCTGACAAAGGAGAGGAAGTCCCGAGGTTATACTCTAGCCAGATCGGTCACTATCATCGACAGCTAGACCAGTGGATTGCTAAGTGGACTGCTCGGTTACCAGGTATGTGGTTCCAAGTAAAGACTGGACCCGGCTAATTAGTTACAGAGGTACATCCTACGATAGGAGGCTTCCCTCGGAAAGGAGCTCTCTTTCACTTCCACCTCGCCCAGTTATACCTCTATTCTCACGTCTTTCGCGGACAATCCAATACAATTCCAGCTCACTTCCTTGACACGGCGTCTATGGCTGTTACATCAGCATCAGCGATCATCGACATTCTTCTCAGTGATCCCGACCTTTCAAAAAGTATCGTTGGCATGCCATCATACCTTCTTTCTATGACAGCATTTGCAGCAATGTTTTTAGCCAAGGTATCGCATAAATATGGCAATGATCTCTTTAGAGGTGACCAGGCCCTTGATCAAATCACGCGCTTAATCCGCCACTTCCGTTCCTTATCGATGGGGAAGTGGCATTTGGCTAATCTTATGATCCGAGGACTTGAGACGGTAATCAATCTGCTGACCCCACAAGGTGGCCTCAATAAGGCGCAGAGCCAGAATACAGTTCCGGTAATGTCGGGAGTTGAGAACAGTAATGGCATAGGTGATATGTATGCAAACGGAGATATCTTCTCTGGGATTGACAGCACCACAATACCGACTTGGGACACCCATTTTGGGCTATCGCCGATATTCGGGTTCGATCCATCTCTTCTCGACGTTGATGGTTATATGCAGTCGATGGCAATATTTCCGAATGCTGAATAAGAATGGAAAAACTCACGTATTGATATCCACGTCCATGTATTTAACTATTTCTAATGATATTCTTCGTCTTCTACATACCACCCTGAACACCCCGTGGCTTATACTCGCTCTCAAGATATTCCAGCTCCTCTTTAGTAAACTGAACTTTGAGAGCATCTACAGCCTCAATGACTCTCTTCTCAGAATTCAACCCCAAGATAGGATAGCATCCTTTCTGTAACACCCAAGCCGTAGAAACCAGAGCCATACTGATACCCTTATCGGCGGCCACCTTTTCCACGCGATTCACAATTTCCAGGTTAGCATCCGCAAACCACGTGTCAGTCTTCTTGTCGTTTTGACTACGTATTGACTGGTTATCGTTCTTGCTAGAAAGTGGCTTGGCAAGAAGACCTCGGGCGATGGGACTCCATGGGATAACGCCGACACCTGTGGCTTCGCAGAAAGGGAGCATCTCGCGCTCTTCTTCGCGGTAGAGGAGGTTGTAGAAGGGCTGCATGGAGATGAACTTTGTCCAGCCCTTGGATTCGGCGATATATTGCAGGCGAGCAAACTCCCAGGTGTACATGGATGAGGCACCGATGTAGCGAACTTTGCCGGATTGAACGACGTCGTGTAGAGCACGCATGATCTCTTCTGGTGGAGTCTCACGGTCCAGACGATGGATTTGCAGGACATCTTGAGAGGTCAGTTTGAGCCTTCCAACAGGGCATATGATCCTTACCGATGTAGTCAGTACCAAGTCTCTCCAAGCACTTGTCAACAGCATGGAAAACATGCTTCCTGCTTAACCCCATCTGATTGACAAGTGGTCCATCGTTGACACTAGGAGGTCTTGTGCCATCATCCATCACGGGGTTATAGATCTTGGATAGGATGACAACCTTTTGACGAGGGATGTTGAACTTCTTGAGGGCCTTTCCGATAACGACTTCTGACTCTCCATTGGAGTATGTGTCGGCGGTATCCCAAGTGTTGATACCATTGTCGTAAGCGGCTTTCAAAAGCTTCAGACCATCCTCTTCATCAAGAACCCAAGGTGATCCTTGCCATTGACTTGATCCAAAGGACATACAACCAAGAATGACCTTTGAGATTTTGAGACCTGTGTTGCCGAGTCTGGTAATATCAGTAAGTGTTTACTGCCCCTAAGTGGGTAACTTACCTGACATATTCCATCTTGTCCATGGTAATTATTTTACTGAAAGCTTTTGTGTTTGACAAATATGTCTCGTGATATCCACGGTTGTGAATGGATTGATATTAATATTGAACACAGCGCACCTTGTTGCTCCGTCCTTTACTCCGCTCTACGCTGATATCGCCGATCGGTTCCTCTTCCCCGCACTCCTTAACAATGTTGTTCTCCCCGTCGCTGTCTGGCCGGCCATCATTCCAATTGGTCAATTGGTCAATTCAAGTGGGTTTCTGTTCGGGACCATATCCGCCGAGATCGTGGGGAAAGCAAATGCTTGGAGCTCATGCTTAAACATCAAGACCACCCGAATCGCAATCTGGTAAGACCATTGCAAAATTAGCCCACAGAGCCCATCATGACTCCAAATCTTCAGACAATTTCCCTTCCCTCGGCGACAGTTCAATCGCACGCCTCAAATCTGTTGCAACTTCCCGACAAGACTCTACTATGTGCATGGTTCGGCGGCTCTCAGGAAGGTCTTCCAGATATTTGCATCTGGTTGTCACGACTTGAGCCAGGCTCTTCTTCTTGGAGCACACCTCAAAAGATATCGTCCGACGAAAACAGGAGTTGTCAAAACCCGGTCTTGTTCAGAGCACCGCACAACGGGGAGCTCTGGTTGTTGCACACTTCTCAAGATGCTGGAAACCAAGATGGGGCTTACATACTTAAGCGCACTTCGTCAGACCAGGGTCGCACATGGTCCGAGGCTAGCCGTCTGCTTAAAGACGTGACGGGTATCTTCATTCGACAACCCATTGTTGTTGACGATAAGGGTACCTGGATTCTTCCAGTCTTTTATTGTCGTACGGAACCTGGTCATAGATGGATCGGAAGCGACGATATATCTGGCGTTCTTTATTCACAGGACAATGGCGCAACTTGGAAAGAGAAAACGGCCCCTGATAGCGTCGGATCTGTTCACATGAACCTCATCCTTCCAGCGAACGGCCAGTCTACATGGGTTGCCTTTTACCGCAGCCGATGGGCAGACAACGTTTACCGCTCAACATCCAATAACGGTATAGACTGGAAAGAGCCAAAAGCGACATCTCTTCCAAATCCCAACAGTGGTATCTGCGCCGCCCGTCTATCATCTGGCCATATTGCGCTTGTATTCAATAGGTCAAGTGCATCAGCAGATACGCTTAAGCGGCAAGGTCTCTACGACGACATCACTCCTGAGGACGATAAGCGGCCTAACCAGATTACCAAATCGGGTAAAGATGCGATTTGGGGAACACCGAGAAAGACTCTGACACTTGCAATTTCGCAAGATGAGGGGTTGACTTGGGCAGAGCGTGTGCTAGAGGATGGTGATGGGTTCTGTGGGACAAATAGTTCTTCGGGGCAAGAGAACAGGGAGTTGAGCTATCCCAGTATTTATATCGAGCGGAGCGGTCACAAGGATATAGCGCATGTGGCTTATACATGGCATCGACAGCATATCAAGTATGTCAAGGTTGAGGATGTAGAGGGGTGGGTTAACTCTGAGGACTAGGTAGAATGTAGAACCAATTGGCGACAAATCATGAATGTGCTCCTGTAGATTTATGAGTGAGACCAATAAGAAGACAACAAGAAGTAACACCAATCAGAGCGATATGTCAATCTATGGAAGGCAAACTACCGAAATGTCAACTGTTGTTCCGCATGTGATGATGTGACTATCAGTGGAAATGTATCGCTGCGATTACCTCAACGTATAACATGGGATTAGTTGGATCGTGATAGACAGTTCGCAATGAGAGCTTTCTTCAAATATTATGCATGGCTTCCCATGATACAAAGTGCCAATAGTTCACAAGTCATTGCTCTTGTGCTTTCTTCGATGCCTACATTCGGTGTGATAACCGGTTTCAGCTCCACCAAGGCCAATGGGATTTCTCACCGTGTCTCCATAACAGCCCCCAGGACACTTCGGCGACCGCTAGGGGATAGTGACCGACAGTGGACGGATAGGCCTAACAGCTGAAATGATTCCACTGTAAATACTGCCCCAAAAGAGCCTACAATGTATAGAGTAAAAGTTGGGTGTATCGACCATTGATGAAGCTGGAACACAACTACAACCTATACCTCTCGGCATCAATTGCATCTTCATATATTCTTTTTCGCAGACCTTGAATAGATAACTATTCTCAAAATGACACAAACAAAAGACAACATCCTTATTACCGGGGGCGGAGGTTTCATCGGCCAAGAACTCATAACATCACTTCTAAAAGAATCACCTGACGCCAACTTCACTCTCACAGATATCATCAGTCCCTCTGTCCCAACGAGTGCGGAGTCTCAGGTCACCTCCCTGAAAGCAGATCTGACCGACCCGTCAGCCGTTAAGTCTTTACTGTCCGACCGTTTCAGCCATGTCTATATACTTCATGGTCTGATGTCTGGCGGCGCAGAGGCTAATCTCGACTTGGGTCTCAAAATCAACGTGGACTCTGTGAGGACGCTTCTTGACGTTTTGCGGACAGAATATCCTGGTACGAAAGTTATTTTCGCCAGTTCCTGTGCCATCTACGGCAAAACAGACGTTGTTACAGAGTTCGGGACTTTGCCCCAGCCTAAGAGCTCTTACGGTGTTCAGAAGTTGATGGTTGAGCTTTTGATCAACGATTACTCTCGTCGTGGGCTTCTTGACGGTCGCATTGTGAGGCTGCCTACTGTTATCGTTCGTCCAGGTGCACCCTCAGCCGCTGCATCAAGCTTTGCATCAGGCATTGTCCGAGAGTCGCTGCAGGGTGTCAAAAACATCTTGCCCGTCAGCCGTGAGCTTGAACTCTGGGTATGTAGCCCGGCAACGGTTATCAAGAATTTGATCAAGGTTAAGGACGTTCCTAAGGAGGAATTCGGCTTATCTAGGATTGTAAACTTGCCTGGTATCACAGTCACAGTGCAGGAGATTCTTGATGCGCTAAAAGAGGTTGGTGGGGAAGAGGCGCTTGCACAGATCGAGGAGAAAAATGATCCTGCTATCGAGGCCATTGTGGCTAGTTGGCCGGCGAGATTCGATGTGTCTAGGGCTTATGGACTGGGTCTTGATGCAGATGGGACTGTATTAGATGCTGTCAAAGCTTTCCAGGCCAAGATTGGTAAGGCTTAGTCAACATGAATAGATTTTACTGGATTATATGCATCATTAGAATTTTTCATTCCATTCTCTGCCTTTGACTGATCCTATTTAGAGACGGGTGGAATATCGCAGACACTAGTTGAACGTCTAAACGGAACTATTAAGAGCGTTGACTCAGGCCCGGCACGTCAAGTTACTCTTCCAGGCTGTACTCTCCTTCGGTAAGTCGACATCTACCCAGTGGTGTTCCGGTCTCTTGTAAGCATGGATTTGGGCCTAAGGCTAGTACTTGTAGTTATTATCAAAGCTTATACGTGTGAGGGCAACACATGTATATGGATAAATATACATCTGCCGCTGATTAATCGGCATATGAAACGTGAGGCTCTCATAGCTTCGACAACAATCGTCCCCTGGTATCTATCGAACCATTTCCAACCACCAAGTGGTCCACATCTAGTGAATTGATCAAACTGGGATTAGCCTCACTTAGAGAGGTGATCCCACACAAGCGCATTGACGTCTCGAGCTCGTCTTTGAGGACTAATCTTGGTTAGTAAATAGGTTCTGCATGGTGATGCCTGACTTACTGTGGGAGAGATGCTCTGCACCGTCCTGGCCGTGGATTAGTGAGTACAAGAATGGGCGTCCGATTCCGACCGCGGTGGCTCCAAGACAAATGGCCTTCAGAATATCCGAACCTCGCTCGAAGCCTCCGTCGATATAAACTTCGAGCTTGTCAAAGACCTCTGGACAATTTTTCTGCAACTCGAGCAGGACTAGAATACTAGCTTGTGCACTGGAGATGATTAGCGGAGCTGAAATGGGTGGATGATATGACTTACCCATCAAGTGATCGTCCACCGTGGTTACTTAGAAGGACACCCTCAACTCCATATTCAGCAGCTTTGATAGTATCTTCCGCAGTTTGAACACCCTTCAGAACAATCGGCAAGCCACCACTCGCCTCGCGAATCCATTCCAGATCATCCCATGAAAGCGCCTTGTCGATGTACTGTGCCATGAGTCGTCCGAACCCGCTCCCCTTCTTATCCTTACTGCTTTCACCACCACTGATGGCCGACTTGACAGTCTGCTCCTGTGCAGCCCTTTCATCGGCTTCCCGCTTGCCAGGGACAGGCGCATCAACCGTAACAAATATGGCTTTCACGCCAAGGTCACCTACCGTCTTCAACAACTCCACAGTCTTGGAGTGGTCTGAATTGACGTAAAGTTGAAAGAAGAAAGGTTGTGATAAAGGAGCAGCTTGGACAATAGACTTTAATGAGAAAGAGGCGTTGCTTGATACGCACTGGACGATACCTTCCTTGGCAGCAGCACGACTAAGGGCCAACTCTCCGTCTGGGTGTGCAAGCCGTGCCATGGCAGCAGGAGAGATAAAGAAGGGCGCTTTACTGTCAAAACCAAGGATATTGGTCTTCATATCCACATTGGAGACGTTTCTTAAGATTCGCGGTCTGATCATAATTCTCCTAACCAGTTCTTTGTTCTTGCCGTGTGTGATGAGGTCTGTTGCAGCGGACGAGTAGAACGCCCATGTTTTGGCCGATAGAGCATATTCAGCCGCTTCCTCAAAGTCTCTCGCGCTGAGGATAGCATCTAGAGGCGGAACTTCCTTTTTCTTCGGCGTTGTTGGCACTTCGTTGGTATGTATCAGTGATGTTGGCGGCGGGACGTGGTCGACCTCGAATGTCTTGTCTTCGGCTGGAGCACTTGTATCTGATTGTTCTAGAAAACCAATTAATTTGTCGCTGGGAAGGTCTTCAATAATGTCGGGTGCATGGACGTCGTTGTAAATTTCTGTAGCATCAGAACCAGCCGAGTTCAACAGGACTATCCACGGTTAGTCTTGAACAAAGTCTGAATCGTGCAAGCTTACCATCTGGACCACCAGGATGTTGATTAATAAAATGTGTGATATCCCAGACTTTGGAATGGATAGCAATCCAACAGTCTCCAGCAGTGTTGTGCTGCTTGATCTCTTCTAACGACACTGTTCTGGGTACAATTGAAGTCTCCATGATGGCCAATTCACTGCACTTGCTTTTTCGTCAAGGCGATGCTTGAGCTTGTAAACAGGCAAACACTTGGTATCGGGGTAGCTAAGCTGAGCTTGAAAATAAGCTAATCTCGGAAGCTGAATTGGACCCCAGATTCTCATTGCCGTAGCTATCTGCCCTCCGGACAAAGTGAATCGGGGCCTGGAGTCACGGAGAACTCTCCTATTGGTCAGATTAAGCCCATCGGCTTTGCCTCCGGATTTCCGGTTGCCCCCCGCCCACACTTAAAGACGTTGAAGATAGCGGAGAGATTGACTATACTTTCTACTATTACGGTTAAAAGAACATTCTATAGTCTATAATTCAACAAGATTCAAGTTACTCAAGCCTCAAATTATCAAAATGGAACGCAGCACAATCCAAGCCAAGTCAAAGCCCCTCCCTCCAGGAGTCTATACTCCGGTTGTTACACTCTACAAGGCAGACGACCCCAGTCAACAAGTAGACCATGAGGCGATGCACAAACAGTGTCAAGCTTTGATCAAAGCCGGCATGCATGGTCTCGTCTACCTGGGAACCAATGGCGAACTGGTCCTCCTGTCTCAAGAAGAGCGTAAAGCCATCATCAAAACCGCCGCCCAGGCCGCAGCTGCAGTCGGTGGACCGAACTATCCAATTGTGGCAGGCATCTCAGCACAGTCCACTCAAGAGTCAATCCAGAACGCCAAAGATGCAGCTGAGGCTGGTGCTAGTTTCGGTCTCCTTCTTCCTCCAAGTTACTGGGCCAAAGCACTCCCCAGTCCTGCCATTATCTCTTACTTCAAGGAGGTGGCAGCAGCTTCACCAATCCCTATCGTTATCTACAACTTCCCTGCCGTTACTTCCGGCATTGATCTAGACTCTGATCAACTGGCTACCCTGGCTGCAGAGCCCAATATTGTAGCGGTCAAGCTCACATGTGGAAATGTGGGCAAGGTTACTAGATTAACAGCGCTGTTCTCCCATGAGCAATTCGGTGTGTACGGAGGCAGCAGTGATTACCTCCTGCCGACTTTGTACGGTGGCGGAAGCGGCTGTGTCACAGGTATGGGTAACATCTTCCCTGCTAGTACAGCAGGAGTCTACGACCTCTGGAAGGCCGGACAGAACGACGAGGCCAACAAACTGCAAGGTCTGGTGGCTCACGCTGAGTGGGCCTGTAAGAAGGGTATTGCCAATACGAAATATGGAGGGTGGTACTTCCTTGGTCGAGAGATCGGTATAGATAACGAGACGTCGTGGCAGATGAGAAGGCCGTACCAACCTCTTGATGATAAGGCTAAAGAGTGGACGGTTAAGACACTTAGTGTTCTTGCTCATACAGAGAAGCAGAGAAGTTAATGAGGGTTAACCCTGTACAACTTGCATAGAAATACCGATCAAACAGTTCAAATCGTACCCTTTCGTCACAATTTGTTACGTAGTTCAAGTTTATCGATGACTGGTTACACAAACGACTAGCATGATGATGCCATTTGATCATCCTTGTGTTGTCGCAGACCTCAACGCATCCGCAACAATGGCCGACTCAGTAGATATTCTGTTGCCTAGACACCTTATGACGTCCCCTTCACTCCAACTCTGGTATTCATGTCATCACAGAATAGACCGTTAAGCTGAATCATACCATCGTAGTTGAACACTTGATCGCAATTCGGGCATATTACCGCCCAAAAGGCCATCTGTATGTTAAGAACAATTGAGTCTCCCTTGGCGATAGTACTGGCAGAGAACAAGATGGCTGGCGATGTGTGTGTGGATCGGTCATCAATCCTACTGGTCAATTCTCCTGTCCTTGTTCCCAGCATGACTCGAGCCCCAGAGGAAAACTCTCCTAGTGCGAAACAAGCTTCCCTGGTCTTGGATGTTCCTTCCCCAGATTCGTTACCCCATACCCCGCATTCACAAAGATGTCTATTGCTCGTCTTTGATTCCCATAGATTAAAGATCTCGATACCCCATAGTTTCGATCATCCATCCTTGGGAATCACTTTCCAGCCAACACCCTACCCAAGAGTCAAGTCGAATTTGTTCCAATGGCTCCACACATTAACTCTCTGTCTGATGAGAAGGATGTTGAGGCTATCGCTTCTCATCTAGACAATGTCAACACGACAACCTACAATGGCCTTTCAGCTGAGGATATGGAATTTGTAGCCAACTTTCCTGAAGACAAGAAGAAAAAGGTTCTGGCAAAGATTGACGTATGTGCCACAACATCCGCTTCTACTGAGACACATACTCACACTTACAGTGGCGACTCATGCCCATGTTGGCCATTCTATACCTAGTCACATACATCGACAAAGCGAACATCGGAAACGCCAAAATCGAGGGAATGTTGCCAGATCTCAAGATGACCGGAGAAGAATACAATATCGCTCTATCCATCTACTTTATTCCTTGTAGGTAAGGAATTCGTCTCCCATGGGCAAAAGCTAACAAAAGCAGATATTCTCGCCGAAGTTCCTAGCAACATGATACTCAACAAGTTCGCGAAGCCGTCCCAGTATATGGCTACGATTATGTTTATCTGGGGTATTGTCGTGATATGCACTGGCTTAATTCACAACTTTGGCCAGCTCTGTGCTATTCGTATTCTTCTTGGTCTTTTTGAGTAGGTACATGTATCTCGCCACATCACCAATAAGACTAACAATACTAGGGCTGGCTTCTTCCCTGGCGCTATCCTTATCATCTCGAAATGGTATCTTCCTCATGAGACCCAAACACGAGTCGCCCTTCTGTATACTTCGGCGGCCACTGGTGGCGCCTTCTCTGGACTATTCGCTTATGCGATCGCGAAGATGGACGGCATTGGCGGCCAAACTGGTTGGCGATGGATCTTCTTCATCGAAGGTATCTTTACCATCGTCATGTCCTTCGTCACTTGGTTCCTCCTTATCGACTCGCCTACCCTTTCATACTGGCTCACCGATGAAGAGAAGCGCTACCTCACTCTACGCCAAGCTTCGAGAAGAGTTACGAACTCCGGAGAATACAGAGAAAAGACATTCGACAAGGGTGCTTTGTTTTCTGTGCTCAAGGACTGGAAGGTCTATCTTCTTACAATTATGTCTTGGTCGAACGCTGCTCCCAACTACGGTCTCAAGTTTTCGATGCCTTCTATCACCAAGGGTATGGGTTTCTCGTCGAGTAACGCACAACTTATGACTATCCCTCCTTATATGTGCGGAGCCAT
Source organism: Fusarium nelsonii (assembly GCA_014898925.1). Lineage (NCBI taxonomy): Eukaryota > Fungi > Ascomycota > Sordariomycetes > Hypocreales > Nectriaceae > Fusarium > Fusarium nelsonii. Next base: position 126,045 of record JAAVUC010000117.1, on the reverse strand, counting down.
TTCTTCTTACTTGATCGCCCGATTTGCAGACAAATGCAAATGGAGAATGCCTTTTATTCTTGGACCCCAGTTCTGCATCATCATTGCATTCTCGATCTTGATGACCAAGGCAGAGTTCATCACTGAAAATCTTGGAGTTTGCTACTTTGCAGTCTGTCTCGCGTGCTCAGGCATGTACCCTATCCTGCCTGGTGTCAGCGCCTGGAATATCGATAACGTACTCAATCCCACAAAGCGAGCCATCAGTATTGGATATCTGACCTGTGCTGGTACGATTGGTGGTATTTATGGAAGTTATATCTACATCGAGAGCGAGAAGCCCAAGTATACCACCGGATATGGGGCTTCGTTGGGCTTTGCAGTCGCCGGTATTCTAGCAGCTGTGTCGCTTGAGTCTGCTTTGATCACGATTAACAAGAAGAGAGCTCAGCTTAGTGAGACTGAGATTCGGAGTAGGTATACTGAGGAGGAGCTCGAGGATATGGGTGAACACAGTCCTCTTTACCGTTATAAGTTGTAGTAGGAGATCTGTGTATGTTGAGCTTTAGATGTAACAAGAACAAATAGTATGGATATGATAACAAGGTCTTTTATCGAGGTAATTACAAATTTAATCAGACACAAGATGCTTCATAGCAAGCCGGTATAATTCAACGAATTGCTAGTGAGGAATGGCAAATGATATATCAACAGATGGTTAAAAGCGAGTGGTATTCGACTTGATATCTACATGTGTAGCGAACTTCCTTTTAGGAAGAAGAAATAGATAGCGAATCGCATCTTGCAAAAAAGGAATGGAAGCCAGAAATGAAGGAGAGGTGCTTAATACGAGAATGGTACACTTAAGGCAACAATTGCCAAGTGCCAATAGTATGGAAAGTCTGGTACGAATTGCTGATTCAGCTCCCATGAGCATCGGAATTCTGGCAAGATTTACTTACACGCCTCGTCACAGAGGGTGATATAACCCTTTACTATGTTGTTAGCCTATATCTATCATAAAATAGGAGTAACCTACAAGATCCTTCCGAGGCTGACCCTTGCAGTCGCTAGACAGAGGGAAGTATCCCTGAACAGACCAGAGGAAGGTGAGAAGATTATTGTTGAACACGAATTTGGCATTTGGTGCTTCTTTACGATAAATGGCAAGATTCTCTTGAATTGCGGAGTTAATTAGCTGTTGTAGTACTGGAGTGGACATATTAGGCTTACCTTCGAACAAGCCAGTGATCTCGGAAATGTTGGATCCATGGACGACTCGAGTTATCAGTGTACTTGACAAGGTACTAGAAGGCAAGAAGTACCTCGTTGGGAATAAGCTGTAAGTTTACAAATTGCCAAATGGTGTTATTGAGGCTGAAGTCAAGAACAGCACATATGCGGATCTGGCATTCGTCCCATGGAATCGAGTCGCTCGTAAGCATCCATTCTTTGACACATCTTTATGGAAGGAACACGATATTCTTTACAAGTACAAGAACTTTGTAGCGTGGCAAGAACGGCTTGGTAGCCTCCCATCTGTTCAAGCGGCCTATAAGTACCCACCGGGCTAGGTTCGTGCCGAATACGACAATTTATCTAAGTTCACAAGACTCAAGGATTATCCTAAGAGAAACTGAAATCTCGATTTAGCCATTACTTTAGTCTGGTCGGTAACTTGAATCAAAGTTTGAATCCCTGAGCTTGGACTTTTGATCACGACCTGGAAGGGAAATCCTCTTTTTATGAACGGGGAACATAATCCTATTCATGGCGAAGCTTCTGTGATTCTCTTTACACATAAAGGATTCCCAGGACACAGTAGCTATGCGGTTCCAAACAGTGGAGGATGATCTCGAATGTTAGATATAATTACGTGTTCTAATTGTCGCTGTAGTTCTACATTCATATGCTGTTTATATGTTATGAACCTCAAAGTGATCGATTACCAGGATAGAATTGCTACAATCCCTCTGCTTCGCCCGACTCAAGCATCGCTCCTTATTGTGGACGAAGTGCCGTCCTCTCCGAATCACTCCACCGACCCTGTATATATTGCCGCACCGTCTTCCCCCAAAACGCAACAGGAACAGCAAGCATTCCCATTGCAAGAATGAGAATAGAGATAAGGATCGTGGGCTCCAAGATGTGGTTTCCTTGAACCCATGGAGCTATCGCAGTACCGATACCGAACCCAACCATATTGCCTGCAAACAGCTGCACAGCCTGTGCCGCCGCCGCCCATTTTGGAAACGCTTCCGTGATCCACAGAGTAAATGCGACATTACCAGTTAGGTAGCTGATCATGCTTAGGGCTGATGTGATGTAGATCCAAGACGCAGACCAGCCTTGAATCACCGTAAGGCCGTTGATTAGGACGCTAGAGAGGCCACTCAGGACAGGGATAGCAAAAAGAGCTAAATAAACCTCGGCATGACGAATGCCTCCTTTGCGGAATGTGTGGAACCGGGTGAACCATGAAGCGAAAGGACCTGTCGCGGGAAAGGCAAGGAGGGAACCAATGAACCCCGAAACTGAGAGTAAAGCATTGATTGCTTTTTCCTCTCTTATGCCCCCCTCTGTGATAAGAGCAGTGAATTGTGTAAGGTTCAAAAAGATGACTCCGCTAAGGAGGACACCTGCGAGTAGTGACACCCAGAATGTAAGGGGGTTAAGAATACACCACAGCATCTGTGCGTATGTTGCGATCATGGACTCCCAGTCAGTTCCTGGTGCTCTTGAAACTTTGAAGTGGGACCAGAACGAAGTAGAGGACGGTATGTCGGGCAGGGGCCTCTCGTTCCTTAACGCTTCAACTTCGTCCCAACCACCGTAAATCTGCACCTTCTCCGAACTACTTTGAACCAAGACTCTGCCGTCGAGTGCAACAGGAGGTCGTAGGAAGTAGGTTTCTGGTACGAAGATGAGAACCATGAGCAGCGCGACTACACAGGGTGCTAGCCAGACCTGATAGACGCATCGCCAAGTCGAGGTCAAGTCTGTGGTATATGGTAGCACTAAGACTGAAAGTTTGATGAGAGCTGATCCCGAGCACCAGAATAAGGACAATGCATTAGGACGCTCATGAATAAATGTTGCGTCTATTATAATGAGAGTGATCTGGATCATGTTAGTCACAGGAGGGTCTCAGATGGTGTCTGTCACGTACCATGCCAGTTGCCAATCCAGAAGCCAATGCTTGAAAGCTGGTTGCGAGTAGCAACTCGATAAAGGCATTGGCATGTCCAGCCCAGAGAGTTGATAGAGTTGTGATGACAGCTCCAGCGATCAGAACAGGTCGTCGACCGACGGCTTTTGATAGCGGAATACCGATGAGAAATCCGAGACCAGTGAAAAGAGTCATGGCTGGGGTTATCGACTCGACGCCAAATGGGCTCGTATCCTGCAAGCACGTTAGCAAGGTCTATATAGGAATGGATAAACGTACCTTGTCCTGATACTCCTGTCTTATAGCCCTGATTAATAAACCGGGAAGGTTCAATTCGAAAGATGCTACGATAGAAAGTGTTTGTAAAGCGCAGAACGCCAACAGTCGTTTGGTCCAGGACCAAGTAAGTGGATCACGATATGATCTGCTGGGAATAGGTAGATTAAGAACACGGCCATTAGCAGAAACAAAGAAAACACTGCCTGCAGTGGGAAGGGATTCGCGTTTGGCAACGGTGGAGCTTGTCGGAGAAGTCATTGTGATTAATGAAGGAGGTCTATTGACAAAGGAAAAGATGGGTGATCCGTGACATGCTTTCAGAACCGAATACTGGGGAAAACTGGAGATTTATCCACGTCCATCGTACACCGGTTCAAGAATGACGATGTAATCAAGATGAACAAAGTTTTGTTCGGTGTGCCGGAGGAGCAGCCTTGCTAACCTTAAACTGGCTGGGATTTCCACAGGAGAACGTCGCAATTAACCAGCGGGCGTGTTTGAGAGTTGCACAATATCATTGGTGGTATTTGAGGTTAAGGTTTTCTAGTCTAATACCCAAGTGCCGAGACAGGGGTTTGGAAACGGTTGGTTCATTTTACGTGGCTGAGATTAGATGTTTACGCCCAAGATCAGACAAGGGGCGTTTTGTAATCAAGTCTAACGGGCTGAGCCGTTGGATGAATTAGCTTCAAAAGTAAAAACCAGCCTGGCTGTCCGCGGACTCGCGGAGTCAATCCTCTGGCGGGCTCAGTCCCAAGTTCTTAGGACGTTGCAGGGGGTGCTGGTCGATCCTCGGATGCTACCGAATAGGAACGAAGACTCTGGGGGAGAAATGAGCCTGATTGCACGAACTTCAAAGACCAATGACTTACAATCGATGACAATCGAAGACATCACCCAGACTGGCATGGAAGCTGACGGCAGAGATGAGGGAGCTTAGACACTATTTCGGGAATGCGGATGATTCCGGCTGCCGAGGCCAGAGCGTTAGCTAGCACGGGACTTTAGCTTTAGCAGCTGTTAGCACACGCAATTTGAGCTGGGCTGAGGCAGATACGCGTCGCAAGTTACCTCCCACAACTTGGCAAGATGGAGCTCGAGGGATAGGCGTGACGTTCCATATTAGTTGCAATTCTCCATCCGGAAACTCATTGACACAAGTAACGTCACTAAGGTCGAGTTTGTCTTCACTTACATAAAGCTCCCGGTAAACTAGAACCTCACGACATAGACATTGAAAGAGACACTTTCATGAGATTGGGCATCGAAGGCAAAGGGCATCAAATTACGTGTAGTATCAGAATCCCCAGGGGTACGATGTCATTCTTGATGCCGGGTGTGACGCCGAGGAATTACACTTCGTGACCACAGGATCCTACCCTGCACGCCGATCAGTGTTTTGGTGGGACTTCTGCGGCAAGGTTGCTGAATGCTACTTTACAGAACCGTAAGATGAGACAAACAATCGCTGAAACACCTGAATCATACCTTGGGTTATGTTCTCAAAGCATACAGAATCTCGCCATTGCAATACCATGTAGACTTGTACCCGCTTGATGTTTTCATTTCGAATTTTGGGAGAGGTTGCATTTGAAAATGACTCACGTTTTCGATGGTGGCTGTTTTAAAGGAAACCGAGAATGTCGTTGTATCCGAACTAGTGCCAAATTCGGCATTCACGCAATGTTCTATGTTCTTGCTATGTACAAAATGTAACTCTCACAACATCCTCATTTTATGTACATCCATCCCCGCTCTTTGCACTGACGTAGTTTCGAAGTAACTACAGGTTCGTAGCGAAGCCAAGCTCATATGCGAATCCTGTGACAATCTTGGAGAACTCAAGCATGTGAGCGAAATCAACAGTGTCAATGGTATCCTTGTCAGTGTGGATGAGAGGGCTGCTGTCATCGAAAGTAGACTCAAAGGCCAGAACTGCAGGGTAACCAGCGCGGGTGGCAGAAGCATGGTCAGAGCAACCGTATCCACATTTGGAGTCGACAGTGGGGAGAGCAGAGTACTGTATCAATTAGCCGCTACTCATTCGTTCCGTATCAGAACACTTACAGCAGCAATGACCTTCTTGAGGAAGGTGTTCAGGCCAGCATCGACGTTGTCAGTGATAATACCAGCAACAGGCTTAGTACCGGGCTTAACGTAGCCAGTCATATCCTGGTTAAGCATGGCCTTGACAACACGGCCATCTCGCTTGTACTGGTTGAAGATGGCACCACTGCCGAGAAGACCGGCCTCCTCACCGGCGTACCAGTGGAACTCAATGGTGTTGGGGGCTTGACCGGATGCAACGCGGGAGTCGCTCAAGAGGACACGGAAGGCCTCCAGGATAGTGACAGTTCCGGAACCATCGTCATCTAACACAATTAGTGATTGCTTTCCAAAGCCTGTGATAACTTACCAGCACCAGGAGCACGGCCGCTGGTGGGGTTTCGTAGGTTGACAGAGTCCTGGTGAGCACCAACGACAATAGTAGCATCGCTCTTGCCAGGAATGGTAGCGATGATACTAGGCTGGCGCCAACTGTGCTTGAATTTGGCAACCTTGGCTCCCTTGGCTCCACTGGCAGCAATGATCGACTCAACCTGCTTGAACAGCCAATCGGCGGACTGCTCACCATAGGTGGATGTGTAGTATCTGTTATAGAAGTTGGAGAAGGTTGTCAGAGCGGTGCGCATGTTAGATTGGCTCAGCTTGGGCAACAAGGCCTTGACAGCAGAAGTCTGAGCGACGGCGCCGGGGAAGCTGGCGAGGAATTGAAGGCTATAGCCGGGTTCATCGAGATCAGTGATGTCGATGAAGTCCTTGTGCTCCTGTTATGGTCAGATACGAAACTTGCGACGAGACAGTGTATTACTAACAGCTCTCAAAGCCCACTTCTCCTCTTGGGTGACAGTGCGGACGTCACCAGGTCCAAGCTCAATCTTGTATAGCTTGGTCTCACGGGACTGGCGAGGCTCAATGGCAGCGGCATTTGACATGCCCAGAAGGGCGGTAAGAGCAAGAGTTGCACGCATGGTGAAGATACGGAAACTAAAAAGACGAGTCGAAGTTGCTCAAGAACTTGACTTGATAGACTCGAGATCTTATGTGGAGAACTTCAAGTATATATAATAGTAGATAGGCAGTGTTCCTCCGAATACCCACTTTAGGAAGGCGCACAAGAAGCCCAAGCGTAAACACATCGCCGAGTCTATTGTGGCAGGAGAAACAATAGGCGAGTGAGACAACCAATTGAGACATTGACCTCATATGTCTAGTCAATGTGACCTTCACAAGTTCCAGCTAGATGATCTACAGATTAAGCATAACGATCCCGTGGACCTTCCTTAATTCTCCCCCAATGCCGTGCGATAGTGTCTCTGAGATATCGACATTGGTGTGGCATTTGCATTAACGGCCCGCTTGTGCATCGGCATTGCTATATGCGGCAGGTCGTTAAAGTATTGGCGAGGTACTTTGTGAAAGCTTGGCATTTGGGCGGGGTCTGAAACATGGTTCTAGTAAGGTTGTTCTCGGCTGATGAGAGGAACGTCGAAGTCTGATTGGATCAGGAACTTTTGGCCCGTGTAGTATTGCTACCCGATGAATAAGGAAGCTGGATTTCGTCTTATCTGCTTATCATTTCATCAGTTGCTAGCTTCCTTTTTCTTCGTATTCTAGGTCTATGGAAGCTGTGGCATGGTTGGAGAGAACTAGATAGGGACAAAGACAATCGTCATCAATGATGTAGATTATGAATTCTAATAACCTTTACTAAATAGTAATGCATGCTAAGGATGACATATCGTAGTCTAAACATAAGAAATGGTGCCTGATCCGGTCAATCCGGGTAGTATGTATACACAAAGGAATTGATTGTGCTTCTCCACTAAGCACCAATGCGTTTGTTGATCCGGGCATAAACCTCCTCCCTCCATCCGAGGAAACCAATATGAGCTGCAGCTGGTCCAACAATCAGTTGCGCAATCAGAAGTGCCAAAGAAGTCGTCACAGCTTCCTTATTGGTGATATAGCCCAAGCTTCGGAGACTCAGAGTACGATAAATGCTATGAGCAAGAACAGAAGCAACGTTGAGCAACATATCTCGCTGAAAGAATGCAGGAATTTTGGTATCTGGATCAAGGCTGGATGCACTAGAGAATAGAGAGCTCATGGAACCAAAGACACCCGAAATGCTCAGATTCGGGCTGGATGAGATGCGGTAAAGTGTCCATAGATGGTAAAGTGTTGCAGTTGCCGTTCCAACTGCGTAGACGCGTCTCAGTAACGAGTGAGATTCTCGCTTTGGCTCAGCGGCCGTTCCAGTGCCCTTCAAAGCTTTGGCGTTACTGACTTCCTGCTTTGACAAGAGCTTTGAGACGCCAAGGGTGATCAGACCCACGTAAGCCGGGAATGGCTGCCACAAGGCGGTGAACTTTTGCCAGGTGACGTTGTTCTTGAAAGGCCATGTCATCAGTGCGCTAGGCACAATGCTTCCAATAGCGAGACCAGCAATGGTCGACTCAACCACCTCCTTAGTAATTGAGCTGCCAGTGACGGTGCTAAGTGTTCCTCCTAGTACCTGTTCGCATACCGATATCAGATGGTATAGAGGAGCAATCCTTCCAATACCCTTTAGTTGATAGATCATGCCAAAGACAGATGGGCTGAGAGCCTGTCAGTAACAGTCCAGATGCGTAATTGTTGGGTATAACTTACAATGAGGTAAGAAGATGCTTTGAACCAGCACGATAGCTTTCAAGAGTCCAGTCGAGGGTGGTCGAGCATAGCAGAGGCATAAAAGCAATGCATTGCATTCTTGCTGCCGCGTTTCCGGATGCCAGGGGAACTCCAAAGACGGCAACTAGGACTTTTAAAATTCTGTCCACGCCATGGATGCCAGTGTATTCGTTGACAAGACGGTCACCACTAAATGTCGTTGGGAAAGACAAAGGAAAGAGAAGCTTGTTGGCAGCATGGAACAATCCGCCCTGACTGAGAATTCCTAGCCCGAGTGGAAGCAAACTTGTGGACAGAGGCTTTGTGGGCAGTTCATCGTCATATGGAACTGTGTGTGGTCGGTGAGGCATCGGAAGGTTATTGACACGAGTGGCAGCGACAAACTTACCACCACTCAGTCGTATCGCAGTTGGAGTACTGAAGAGACGTGCAAGGATTGGTCCTATGGTTGCCAGAAGAGGTGTCGCCTTGGCTTGCATTTGTTGAGTTGTGTGAGCATCATCGACAAGCCACTGCACTCTGTCTTGTCGTTCCTGCTGCATAGCGCTGAAAGCTGCCTCGATCTCAGAGTCGCTCCAGTTGCGGCATTCATCTGAAAGGAGGTGATTGACAAGAGATGCAGCAGACTCAATAGCAGCATTTCCTCCATGGCCAGTCAATGGCTCAAACTAGGCTAGTTAGTACGAAGTTGTGTCTTTTCTTAACGGACTCATACCTTGTGTGCTGCGTCACCAATGGTGACGATACGGTTATAGTGCCACTTTTCAAATACCCATTCGTGCAGTGGCGTTAGTGTAGAGTTGGTTCGAGCTTCATAGAGCTGTCCAAAAGAAACCTCGGGGGTGATCATATCAGATGCGTGCTCTCGAGCAAGTTTCTCCTCGTCCTGCTTTGTGTAGCTTGGGATGTCTCTGCCACACAAAGGTTCCAGCAACTTTGCAAACAGGAACCAATAAAACCTGCCACCAGGTCCTACCATGACAAGATACGAGAAGTTGTCGTTGTATATATAATGAACACCATTTGTTAGTTCTTTGATCGGCTTTGAAATGCCAAAGATGCACTTGTAGTAGCAAGGCACCATTGACCACTCATCGGGAGCAAAGTAGCCAGGCGACTGCTCATTCCCGATGCGCCACATCTCCTTTCGAATGGTGCTGTAGACACCATCGGCGCCAACAAGAATATCACCCTTGAAGACTTTGCCCTTGTCCGTCGTGACCTGGACGCCATGGTCCAGCTCCAGAACAGATTGAACCTTTTGGCCAGGGTAAACTGGCTCTGTTGATTCAAGGTTCTCGTACAGTGTTTTCATGAGCATCTGTCTGTCGATGAAGATAGTTGCATAGCCATGCCTGTCAAGGATTAGTACATCATATTGTAACAATTGCAGGGGACATACCTTTCTGTAAACTGGTTCACGACATCTGTGTGGTGTTTGATGATAGAACCGTCGGAATTTCGTACAAATGAATCATTGAGTGGATAGTCGGCGACTAATGATTGGAGCTCTTCCAAGCATCCTAACTGATCGAGAATTCGTAGTCCATTGGCCTGGAGACCAATGCTTGCGCCAACCTGAGGCGCGATTTTCTCGTAGGCCTCTAGTAAAATGTAGTTCACACCAGCCTTTTCTAGCATATTGGCGAGCGCAAGGCCCGATATGCCGCCTCCCGCAATTATGACTGTGCGTTTGGATTTTTCCATGACTTATCAATTGGTATTAAAATAATGTGATAGTGCTTGAGATGGTGGATAGTTGTGATATCAAGATCACGCCACAATTGAAGGTTACTATCGTATTTGTATAATGGTGTTCTATAGCTAGGACGGAGGTCGTAACCGCCGACGACCGATTCTCGGGTTTCTTGAAGACAGCGTCCGCGATATTAATTGGGTCTCGCATAGTTTATCAAGCAAATCATACGATCATAAAATGGCGAGGACCGTTTCTTCTGTAGGCTCCACAGGGTGCAGTTTAAGGCCTCAGCTTAATACGCGAAAATCAAGGTGTCAATCCACTTCTACCGCGGCTTGCAGGCGATGTTCCCTATAACACGAACGGAGACCCTGACTTATTCGTCTTGGTCAGTAGCTTGACTGGGTAGTACCATGAAACGAAAATGAAACTTAAAACTACAGTCCGTGGAGTATCCGTGGACTAGCGTTAGAGTCCAGGATCTTTTACGTACATCTATCGTATGAACCTCAGTAAGTGAAGTGAGTATTTGGGAACAGGCTCTTTGATGATAAACATTTAAGACCCCAGGTCTCATGTTACAGTCGTATTTCGGACGATGAAAAAGGCAAAAGGATCACTTAGCTTTTGTGCCGACGCTGGGTTAGCGAACGTGATGGACAGGGGTTGGATTTTACCTAAATACCGCGTCAGTGCGTTGTGAAGTACGCAGCTTTTCTAGACGTTTTGTTCATCAGTAATGGGAAGAGCTGTCTTTCGTGCTACCGACAGGAGCATAATTCCTCCGACTTGAGGTCTAAATCAACAATGTTCTCCGTACTGACCGAAAGATCCGATCTGCCTGCATCCAAAGGTCGTCAGGCTACGTAACCTGGGGCCGTCAATCCTGTAGACCCGGTACTAGAATCGTAATCTGAAACAATTCAGCGCCTCCTGCCAACTTGGAGTGATGTTTGAGGTTGTTCTAGAATAGTGGGAATGCAAGTTGCAAAAGCTTGCATTGTAACCTCATTTGAGAGTGCAAGATGTAGATTAACGAACAAGAGGTTAAATGAAGGTTGACATCGCATATATACTATATTTTTCGTGATAATTGTCTCCATATCCCAGCAAATAAAACATCAGTAAAGATCTACCGTAATATCTCGCAAAATACATCACGGGTAGCGCCACGTCAGCCATAGCTGGGTTAGGGAAGTTAACTCTTGATCAAATTATGAGGAAGGGAATATTGAAGGCCCGAGAAGATAGCGTTTCTATTAACTAAAAAAGGCAGAGATTTGCACGGGAGGAAAGCATAACCTGTATAAGCCACAAGCTAACCGTGATGTATTTTGCGAGATATTACGGTAGTGGTAAGCTGGACCTTTTGTTGATCGTCAGGGTCTCCTACCTGGCGTCGTGGTAGTCGTGAACTTAAAAGTAGGACGTATACTTTACTCTATAGCAGCACATTGCGTCTGTTACCACTTGGAAATTGTTAAAGAAGAGAATTATCTGGTACAATCTTCAAAAGCCAATCTAGATATTTCAACGTATATATTTGCACTCTCCTACGCTCCAAGGGCCACCATTTCCTCTGCAAATGAATCTTATCGACCGGCTGGCATCCTAAGTCCGATGCTACGTCATCAACTCGGCCCGGCAGTCTATATGTGCTCCGATGTCCTTAATACCAGGCCATAAGAAGTACAAACAACTGTGGTTGATTGAACTATCCAAGAAAGTATCAACCCTGATTCTTCAGTATCTCACCATCTTCAGCCTGAGAAGCCTCCCAATGGCGGCCCCCGCATCGCAAACCGAACATCAGCCACGGGACGGCATCTTTCGCAATTATTCCGCCCAGCAAGCATCGAACTATGCCGAAGGGCGGCTCGGATACTCAGAGTCTCTGATCGACTTCGTTCTCAACCAACACAACTCAACCGGTGGCGAAAACGGGAGAGTGCTGGACGTAGGCTGTGGACCAGGTCCTGCGACTCGAATGCTGGCACCACACTTTGACGTCGCTTATGGAGCCGATCCGGGAGAGAGTATGATCAGCAAGGCCCGCGAGCTTGGAGGGCCATCAAGAAGCGGTGCTGCAATCATGTACGAAATGAACAGTGCAGAAGAGATTGATAAAATCGATGGTCTTAATCCGTCTTCCGTTGATCTCATCACAGCGGCTACTGCGGTATTAAACTTTGTCAACTAGATTAGTATGTGGCTAACCCATGAGAAGGCTCACTGGTTCGAGATGTCAAAGTTTTGGAAAGCAGCGGCCGGGTTACTCAAGCCGGGAGGTACTGTTGCCATATGGACAGTCTTCAAGAAATCTGGTATGTACGACTATTCTCACGTCAGTCCTGTTGCTAATGGTTGTAGACACTTCGAGTAACAACAAAGTACAAGCGATCTTTGATGATTTCAGAGAGAACGTACTTGGAGCATACACCTCACCCGGCACTCAGCTCACTCATGATGGATATGTTAATCTCGTCATGCCATGGGATGATCCTGTGGTTGCTTCATTATATGACCGAAAGCTATCTGTCCGCCATGAACTCATCGCTAAAGACGGATATCTTCCCAAAGCTCATATGAGGACAGCAGAGGCTGATGATGCATCACTAAAGGAAAAGCTTGAGAGGTTCGAGAAACTTGTCAAAAGTTTTGGCACAGTAAACCGTTGGCAAGAAGCCCATCCAGAATTGGTCGGAACAAAAGAAGACATCGTGAACGTGTTGATGGCGAGGATACAAGAGGCGGCCAAGAATAGCGGAGGTTCGCTGGACTTTTCTGTCTTGGCAGATCGATTGGCTATCGCAGTTATCATCGTTAAGAAAAAGTGAAGCGCAATTCTGCGTTATGATAGATATCAAAACTTTGATCTATTTCTAAAGATCGATGCACGAGTATAATTGGTCTCTTGTGCTTTCAGATCTGGTTGCTGTCAGCTTCTGCTCAGATAAAAATTAGGTATGAACCCCACACGTGGTAGGGGCTTCACGTGCTCTTGCATAGGGGCAGTCCCTTGGATTCACTAAATAATGATCTGATTTCGTGAACGGCTGGTTACAGTTGTTGGTCCAGCTTGCTGCAACCCTGTCTCTCGATACTGATTGGGTCGGTTCGTGCTTAACATGGACCCGCGAACCAACCCATGGCCGGCTGGATGTATATCCTCAACATTACAGAAAGAATAAACCAACATTCCTCACAGTGCCAATACCCTACAAGGATGATATACTTCGGCAGAAGCACGCTACCTACGTAGGACTCGATTGCTCAACGTTGTCACAGAAGAGATGACACCATATAAACTCTCAGCAGGCCAAGTGGGTCTAACTTTCTCAAAATCACTTGCTAGTAATTGTAAGAGCTGTATCAGCGGTTCCAAGTATGGGTCTAAATAAAGTTCTTCAACCACGGAATGGTGATCACCTGTTTCAAGTAGAAGTCCAAGCAAAACCCAAAGCATCAAAGGAGTGCCCTGTCATGTTTGCAGGGACATACCTAGAAGCTTTACTGTACACCGAACTATCATATCGAAAGGCAGACAGGTCTGGACACACACTCTGGGAGAACAAAATTCCACTTACCCAGGAAAGTCGCATTGGAACTAGTAATGAGTAAGAAGACCGGCATACGGATGGAATCGCCTGTTAGCCGTCCCAAGGAAGGCAAAGATCAGCAAAAAGCTTCGGGATGTTTTGAGGGAAATGAGTGGGTTTGGGTCTGGATCGAAGAAATGGGTCTGTTGAATGTTGATCCCGGCCCGCAAAGAGAACGTATCCATACTGCCTGCCATATTGGCTAAGACATGGAAAGTTCCGTGTCGACGATCACAAGACAAAAAGGTTTGCAGGGTTACAGTCTGCAGGTTGAACTTTTCAACGGTCCCTTTGATTGAACCTGAGAATTTCCACCCTTTATGCGAGGAGCGTGGAGGAATGAGATCCTTCTGCAAACGTCTCAGAAGCACGGCATTGACACAGTGATAAAGTCTCATGCCGGTAGTGAACCTGCCACTGACACAAAACTTTACGGCAAGGCCTGTGAAAAATTATTCCTTGTCATCTGTGCGTCGGCCAACAACTCGTCACAGAAATTGCGTGTTGCATGCCTTAAAATTTGACGTGTATCCTAAATCCCTAGTGCCCGATAGAAGGTAATCCAGAGGTACTCACTTATGGTCATAAGTTAGGTAGATAAATGATGTTATTTCCACCTGTAAAGTACCGAGGCCATGGTACAAGTGATTGCAGAATCGAAGGCTGTACCTTGCAGCTGTAGAAGCTATATCAATGTAGACTACCCCGACTTATGGCCTACTACGCGTCTTGGTATTCACGTCAAGATGCTCTTCACTCGCGAACATGAGATGCCCTTCAATAAATCGCCTGTCATAAGGGCGGTATCAATGATTTTGATGGTTGTCACAGTTTTTTCAGTGTTTATTCGCGTCCTCACTCGGCTATTTACGGTGAAGAGGTTGACGCTCTCAACCTTTTTCACGTCGGACGAAATGATGATACTAGCATCGATGGTCAGTCAGTCTATTGTGTTGCATGACCATCATATTGAGTTTGACAGATTATCGCGATTGCGCAGTCAACGGCAGTTTATTCTCAGGGCCATGATGGGCTAGGCAAGCTTGATTTATCAACATCGCACGTTTCTTCAATATTAAAGGTACGAGGGGATGCTGAAGAGGGTCGGATAGGTCTAACTCGCATAGAGCCAACTGGGATCCGATATTCTCTTTTTTCTTGCGTTGGGTCTATCTAAGCTTTCCGCCACGACAACCGTTTGGAGTATGTCGCCTCTCTCACACAAGAAGCTTCTGCCAGTTCACTTACTCATCGGCGGTTGGGCTTTATCTGCTCTTTTTGCACGAGCCTTTGCCTGCTCTTTGCCAAATACGTGGGATTATCTCAATGGACAATGCATTGATATGGTAAGTACTGTCTACCCATTGTAGAGCATTTCTGACTTTTTAGGTTGCATTCTGGATTTATGTCGATGCAGTTAATATTTTGACAGATCTGGTAATTTCTGCCGTCACTCTAGGGATTCTCATACATCTCCAAATGCCACTGGGTACCAAAGTGATGATCGTTGGCGTTTTCGGATCTCGCATCCTGTGAGTCCAACTCAAAAATTATTTAATACATTTGCTGACGAGCCAGAACAATTCCCCCAACTTTATCCCACATGATCTACTACAATCAAGCTTTCAAGTCAGAAACTCCCATGTTCGACATGTGGATGCCAACAATCATCAACCAAGTCATCCAGTGCATCGGCATCATGGTAACTTGCATCCCCTTCTGGTGGCGCTTCCTGAAAAGCCTAGAATCGGGACAAATGGGCGCGGGAGACATCTTTGGTACAATGAACAAAGGCAACAACACCAGAAGCGGAGGGACATCTTCTCGGGGCCAGACCTTCGAGTTGAGGAGCAGGCAAGCGACAGGAAAATTTGGTCGGACGTGGGATGTGGATGTGGCACGGCATAACAGCCAGGAGGCCCTTGTTGACACATCTGTTGGTACAAGGAATTAGAGTTATTTGTAGCGTGTTGATTCTAGAAACGGGGCCCATTACGGGCCGTTAAGAACCGTTGAGGCTAATTAGAGTAGAATTTAAGCGAGGGCTTGGCTTGCGGACAATTGATCAACATGGCCGGTTTCAGTATCTGCACCGTCTCATGCATTGTCTCTTTCCTCTGGGCTGTTGGCCGTTGCCTTCTTCCGCATGTACATTGCACTACGTGCCACACAGTACATGACAAGGGTCAGGCACGGTTGCAATGTACCGCATCCTGGGTCCTACCTAACCACCTGCACGTTGGCGGCATGGTCTCATTTTAACTTTTTCAAAAGTCGCAGTCTTTTTAGAATTGTCTCCTCTCATATCCTCGTCTTCCTTTATCCAATTTCTACTTGTCCTGTTCACACCTTCGATATGGCAAATCGATACGAACTTGATGAGATGGCTACTCGCAAACGTGCGAGACCTACAGTTGAAGATGTTTCACAGCTCAGTGACCAAGACCACATCGACAGCGCGCAATTGAACAATCTAGGCAAGAAGTCGGTCTTGAAGGTGATTCCACGCCGAGTTCAAACATCTTCACCACTAACAACCCACAGAGAAATTTCGGAAGTTGGACAATCCTGGGCTTCAGCTGTGCAGTCCTCGTAACATGGGAAGGTACACTTATGAATTTCGCCCCCGGCCTCACGAACGGCGGTAGCGCTGGTATCATTTACGGCTTCATCTTCACCTGGATCGGCGTCCTCAGCTCCTTCGCGACACTCTGCGAACTGGTTTCCATTGCGCCTATGGCAGCAGGCCAGTACCACTGGGTCGCCATGCTGGCACCGCCTCGATACTCGAAATATCTTAGTTATATCACAGGCTGGATGAACTTTGCAGGTTGGCAGGGGACTTCTGCTGCGGCGGGCTTCCTCACGGCGACGATGATACAAGGTCTTGTTATTTTTACGCATCCTGGTTACGATGCACAGACGTGGCATGGGACTCTTCTCATCTGGGCTTGCATCCTGGTGGCTATTATCATCAACACCGTTGTCAGCGCTCTACTTCCCATCCTCGAGGGCATGATTCTGATTCTGCATCTTATCGGGTTCTTTGCTATTCTGATTACTCTTCTTGTCTTCAGAGACAACGACAATGGCACTGAAGTCTTCACGGAGTGGAGAAATGGAGGTGAGTGGCCCACGCAGGGGCTATCTTGGTTTGTCGGATTATTAGGTTGTGTCTTCTCATTCACTGGTGTTGATTGCTCTTTTCATGTAAGTTATACCTTCCCTTCAGGGTCAATTATTAACATGATTAGATGTGCGAAGAAGTCAGGAACCCTTCTCTAGTAGTTCCTCGATCTATCATGGGTAGCATCACTATCAATGGCCTCTTGGGCTTCGGAATGATCATCGCGATGCTATATAGCGCGACAGACATCGATGCAGCCGTTGAGACACCTACGGGATATCCTTTCATGGAAATCTTCTACCAAGCAACTGGATCGATCAATGGGACAGCTGGAATGGCATCACTTATTGTTCTTATGACATTATCAGCTACTGTTGGTGTCATCGCTTCGACATCTCGCATGCTGTGGGCCTTTGCTCGTGATAATGCCATGCCTTTCTCAAGCACACTGTCAAAGGTACGCATACCGTCCCGATCGTAGTCCAATGACTAACATTCCAGGTTGAACCTCGCACTAACATGCCTGTCTGGTCTATCTCTATCACATGTCTCATCTCCTGCCTTATTGGTCTGATAAACCTCGGCTCAACAGTCGTCTACAATGCCATCGTCTCAGTCGCTATTTCTGGCCTTTATGCGTCCTACTTCATACCTGCCATTCTCCTTCTTTACCGTCGCTGCGACAAGGATTATAAGATCAGAAACATCGCCGGCGATGGACAGGTTCTGGAATGGGGCCCGTGGCATCTCAAAGGAATGTTTGGTATTATCAACAACACCTTTGCATGCATGTTTATTTTCATTGTTTGGTTTTTCAGTTTGTGGCCACCTCAAACTCCTGTGGATGCCGCGAGTATGAATTATGCTCCTTTGATGACCGGTGGAATTGCTATCCTTGCCACTGTTTACTACTTTGTATTTGCAAACAAGGTGTACGTCGGACCCAAGGTGGAGATCTAGAGAGCCTCGATTCGGAAAGGGTTTGGGTATAAGATCGAGGCTGTTAAGAATTATCATTGTTTTATTAGCAGCATCGTGGAGATCGTGCAACCCTCTATGTTGAACACTAAATAAATAATCATTTCCACGGCATGACTGTAATCTCAGGCCAGATCTTTATCCATCGATCAACCTTCTTATTGTATGCCTCCTCTGTCATGATTTGCTGGTTAGGACGTACGATCAGTCTAAACATATCCGAAAGTCCCCAGGGCGCAAAGATGTCCCATTCTCCATCATCTCTCCGTCTTATAGCGATTAGAGCTGTATTAGTCCCCCAAGTAGTCATAGAAGATTCCGTAGAGTGATGCTGAGGGCAAGGCTTTCCGAACTTTTTCTCGTACCAAAGGTGGACGCGCGCCTGGTTGCGAATCTCAACTTCAACGGGAATATCTTGGAAAACCTTCTTTCCTCTTTGAATGACAGCATCTTCAGCCTCCCATGACAGATCAGACCCGTCAAAGTAAATCAAGTCGTAGTCGTCTATACCCTGTTCTGGGTCTCTGTCGGTGACGACGTTCCAGACAGTTTGAGTGAGTGCGCCAGCTGCGAGGTACCATTGTGGGAGGTTCATATCAGCAGCGCGCGATAGCACGGTCATAAGTGTTTTGTTGCGTTGTATGGCATCGCGGAAACGTGAAATCTGGTGGTTCAGAGGCAAAAGACTGGCTTCCATGGCAGTGGTAATTTGTGATGTTTTTGTTGGTATCCTGAGAAGAAACGCAAGCGACACGTAACTCGGCAACACTGGCCGCTTTTATGGCCTCTTTGCTCGCCGGCTCAACTTCGGCTCAGTTGTTCATCAGTTCCCATCCCCATCATCTGCTCTGCCCACCCCCTTCGGCTGAGCAGCAGCCCAGTGGCCTTTCTTCTTCACATTTCTGGGCCCTCAGCCCCTGGAGTATTCCCGATGCCCCGTCCAACTCTCACGAACGTCATGGCAACCCCAAACAAGGAGCCAGCCTCGGGCCTCCTTTTGGGACCTGGATCCTAATTTTGGATTCTTAGATGAAAGTCCTGGAAATTAACTGTAATTGAATCCTTATGATACAAAAAGACAAGATGCTTAAACTGGAGGGGGTTGTTTGCTGCTGCGTTGCATGCTGACTTCCGGCACCGGCCGTGGATAACCTAATCTTCCCGTCCATGCTGATCAGAAAGTAGTACGAGGTGATTGACCTAGAATTAAACATGGTCTTGCTTCGACTATTACTCTTAGTCCGACTAAGTCAAAGCCTGACGTGATCCTTGACTTGTCGTTTGAATACGGCGTGTCTAGATATAAGATGATAAACTAAATTCTAGATCGTATCGAGTCTATAAACAAGAAGCGGAATCCTGCTCCTCCCCGAGTTTGCGATCATAACGTGACGATGAATTAAAAACAGATCTAGCTAGGAACATCTATAACCGACCTAGTGCAGCTTGTTCCTAAGTTGCCCCCGATAGAAAGAGACGACGAATTCGAGACTTTCCGAGAGGTTGAAATCTATCAACTGTCTAAGATCTAGTTCAGGACATGAGAGGCAAAAAAAAAAAAAAAAAAAAGAAACCATTGCCTACTTGGCCGTTTCATGCCACGCCATCCTAATATGAAGAGTCCACCCAAACTGATCACCCATGAGGGGGACGATCCACCACGTCCACCCGGTTGTTAGTCTGCTCATAATATTGTATCAGCAGCCTCCGGTAGAAATCTCTCACTACCCCCAAGAGACCCTGGTGCCCCTGCAGGTGGCAAGACTCGAGCTCGCCCTCTGTCTCCTTGGGACACTGACAAGGCCCGCCACCAAACCTTTTTCGCAGATCCGGAGCAGGGAACCAGATACTGACGCGAATCAGTCCATCCCAGCGACACTGCTCGTCGCCTCGCGACGCCGCTAGCCGTAGAAGGTCCCACTTGTCGCCGTCGAACCTGCGAGCGTCTATCAGCTCGCGGCTGCTTCCTACAGCCGTGATAGGGCATTCCGGAGACTGCAGGCACTTGCATTTATCCCTTTGAGGCTCCGTCCACTTATCGAGCGTGATGGCCACGATGGACCGTCTGGACTCAGGGCCCTTAGGCCCAGTGAACAGCACCAGAAGCGGGCTGCGAGGAGGTTTACGGATTGTGCCATAGCCCGTGCCAATGCTACTACCCTCTAGCCTAACGGTGACATTGTGTTCAGAGCCTAGGCTTCTGTAGCTCATACCAGAGGAATTTGTGGTGGTGGACCGATAGGAAGAAATGCTATAGGATCGGCTTTGATGTCGATCAGGTGTGGTCACAGTTGTTCCTGTGGGGGAATGAGTCGTATTAGGTGAGCCATTCGTTAGATGAGAGGTTCGAACGTGAGGGATAGGTATAGTCTGCGATATCTCCGGGACGGAATTTGAGCCATTCCGCTTCCAACTCCTCTCCACAAGTGACGGCGTAGACGACCCATAGCCAGGGCCCCGACCTATCAGTTCGTCGGCTGGTGTATTCATCGTCGAGTCATCTGTATTGGTCCACCCTCTTGGTATCCACAGCTGTATAGTTACGTTCTCTGGGGGTTCTTGCCCATGTATAATAAATTTTGCTATTGCGTGAGATCTGGGCGAGTTAGCTAGGTCTGCAGGTATCCATGTTTTGAGCACTTAGGCAATAGGAAAGAGAAGACTCACTCTATGTAGCCGTCTACAACCTTGAAGCCTGTTACAGCTGCCTGGAATGCCAGAACATCTTGCAAACAAAGGAAGACGTAACGGTGCTGTAATTTATTCTCTTCGATTATGATCTCCAGTGGCCGAGTTGCCCTGCTGCGGCCCATCGGGTCGGCATACAATGGAATCAGGACAGCGGAGCGAATGTCGAAGTCAAGCACCTTTGAATCTTTTCTTGGTGGCAGGGCGTTTGACTCAAAAGTCTCAACGATTCTGAAGTGACGATCTGAGTCCAGGTGTCGCAGTAGTTGTATCTCGCGCCGAGATATGTCAGGCGACAGAGTCGCCAAAGACCTGCGACATCAGGTCGGCATCAGTGCAGAGACGAGATCAAAGAGAGAGCTTACCCTTGGAACAAACAGGTATCTCCTACCGCCGGCGCTATCGGTGCCACCGTCGTTCGGGGTTCGTCTTCTGGCCAAAAGGCGAGCATCTCATCTTTGAACATTGAAGTGCCAGGTACGATTATTTTACTCTGAACCCGAGAGTATTCTTCCGACAACTCCTGCAATGTTATTAGCATCAACTATTCGAGTATACACGAAAGTATATAGGAATCTTACTTCCTCAAGACTGCTGATATACCCAGGCCAGTGTGACATCCTCCGAGGGTTCTGCAGTTCATCAAGCCGCTTCATCCTATTCATTAGTAGCTGGCATTTAGCAAACGGTAAGTAGTTAGGCACCGATGCACGCCTGGCGAAGCTGTTTGAGTCGAACTGAGATTGCAGTGTAGCCCTTCTTAGATGGATAAGAAAACAGTCAGCCATCTCCGGCAACCTCAGAGACTGACGCCGCTCTAGCATGTCCTCCAACCTGCCCAACAACGAGTCTGATATTTCCACAGAGCAAAGCTCTTCCTCAAGTTCCTGCTCGATTTTGCTTGCGAGGCCGGGATTCTGGATTCTGAGTAAAGAATTCATGGTCCTCTTGACGTCTTGTACATCCCTGTGCATGGCCCGGAACCTGCGATCCAAGTCTCTGTGGATGTTGGTGACCAAGTCGCTGTGGAAACAGAGTGAGTTAAAAAATGAACCAGAATTATCATCATAGGATCGCGTGAGTTAGCAGGTGGGTAGTCTTACATCTGGAAGGGCTTCAGAATATGTTGGATGCGAGAGGTGTGCATCTGGATCCGACTTCTCATATGTTCGACCTGAGGCATAATGTTGAGGTTCCAATCAATGTTCCTGACAGGACCCGTTGTCTGGGCGTAACGCCGATTGTCCTCGAGGAGCTCATAACATTCCCTCAGAGTGGCATTGTAATCTCCAATGATTTCCAATAAGGAATCCCGGTCACCACCTAGCCTGTCAGTGTCCCATGCGCCATGGTTACGGAGCGACTCCTGGGCTCTGCTGACGGCTTTCTCGAGCTCTTCTAGGCTTCTGTGAAGTGTGCGCACATCGGCACCAAAGTCGCGATAGTGTTTACCTTCTCGAGGTCAGCTGCTTCAACTATATGGAAACGGGAAGAACTCGGCGGCGAACTGACCTGCGTTGTGCTCCTTTGCCCACCCATATTCCCAGACGGTCCAAGCAAGCTCAGCAAACTTGATCGCGTCGCCAAGCTGAATAACACCAGCCATAACGACTCAATAGTCACAATAGGGGCAGGGCAGTCAATCCTGTGGGAATTTGCAGGGGGAATCAATAGCGAGGAGGCGGGGAGTGGTCGAGTACCTGTTAATGTACCAATAGTTCATAAGAGCCGTGGGCGTAGTCAGCGGTAAGGCAAACAGCAAATGCCTCTCAGAGTGAGCCACCAGAAGTGGTGGCTACATTATTGGAACGCAAGCCCCTTCAGGTAGTACTTTTGTAATGCTACTCTGACGGCTGGTCGAAGACGTATCTGATAGACTATTGAGAGCCTCATATGCATGTCTCTGTTCGGCCGCTCCGGCTGTGCACCTCGCTCCTACGCAACATTTACTCACCGAATACGCAATCCATTTACCCCTTGCAGGCGCAGCAAGCCTCACAGTGGAAACAAGGCAACCGGTGGCGTTTTCTCCATTTGCCAAGACTGATGACTTCCACGCTTGAGAGCCTCAATCGTTCCCTTGCCGGGCAGGACTCGGACACATCACGAGCCTGATGCCAAGCCTGACTAGATCCTTGTGGTGCGTGCCTCATTTGGGCCGTTCGGCTCATTGTTAAGTATTTATTATGTGACGCGTCCCCTCGAAAAGCTGACCTACATACTTTCGCAGCCTGAATGGTTGTAAGGATCGTCGCCCTGGTCTTGTCGGATTCAGCTTGATTGCTCAAGTTGCGCCTCTCATTTCTTTCCATTGGCTGAAGTCCTCCCCAATTTGACCAACCATGGATGCCACACAGCCTACCGAGAATAGCGGCCACTCCCGTCAGCCTCTAAATGAGGTCAACCCCAATGAGGGAAGCCTCCTACAGCAGTTGACGCGGATGCCAATCAACAAAAACCACTTCGTCACGCGGGCTCCAACAGAGCCCTTTCGACTTACTTATATCGACGTCATGAGCCTAGTGATAAATCGAATGATAGGTATGTTACTACATGGTTTCTGGCGGATATCAAGGTGGCTTTCAAGAACAATGCTAAGCCAAGACTGCTGAGCAGGGACCGGAATCTTCAATAGCCCCAAGACGGTGATGCTGGGTGTCCGGAGTCCGGGCATCGCAATTCTCTTCTGGCTCTGTGGCTGCGTCTATGCTCTCGCTGGAGCTCACGTTTACATCGAGTATGGGCTGAATGTACCGCGATATGTAATCGACGGTGTCGAGCAGTCGGTCCCGCGATCGGGAGGCGACCTCCATTATCTCCAATACGTTTTCCCATGGCCGCGGTACAAGAAAGGCATAGTGATGCTCAGCGGTGTCATATATGGCATCAGCTTCATTTGCATTGGAAATATGGCCGGCAATTGTATCAATTGCGCGCTGCGTCTCGTGGAGGCTGCGAATCCGGAAATGGACGCTGGGGATTTCAGCGAAGGCACCATTCGCGGCATCGCCATCGTCATTGCGATATTTCCATGCTTGATCCACGCCTTCTCTCGCCGTGGTGGCATCCTGCTCAACAATCTCCTTGCCTTCATCAAGGTCTTTATGTTGATCTTCATGATCATTGCCACTTGGGCGGTTGCCGGTGGGCCGTCCGGGGTGAGAGGGCTCCCGGCCGGCGACGTAAACTCGACTAATTCCACAAACCCCTCAAACGAGGGTAAAGCTTATGCACAGGCCTTCCTATCTATCAGTAAGTAGTAGAGTTTGTCTCCCCGCAAGGAACATCCCAACTTATCGAACTAGTCTTTGCCTTTTCAGGGTTCAACCAGCCAAATTATGTAAGTGGATTACAACTTGCGGTCGCCCCGAGAGATTCCAGAAAAGACTAACTCTGGGAAAAGGTTCTGGGAGAGATCAAGCACCCGCGAAAGACTTATCCTCGATCCATGTGGTGGGGTGTCGGCCTGGTGTCGGCATTGTACATGGCCGTCAACATCTGCTATGTAAGACCTCTGGACTGGCTGTCTCCGAATTCTCCATGGCATTCTCGACTAACTCATGTCCATCACAGATGATAATCGTCCCGACAGATGCCCAGGAGAGGGAAAACGTGGCACAGGAGTTTTTTTACATCATCTTCAACGCTTATCCTAAAGGCCCCAGTACCAACCCGAAGCGCTACGAAATCAAGCGCGCCATCAATGCATTCCTAGCCATCTCATCATTCGGCAATATTGTTGTCATGACATACACGGCGGCACGAATGAAGCAAGAGATTGCCAAGCAGGGTTTCCTGCCTTTTACGAGCTTTTTCGCGATGAACAGAGATGTCAGTCTTGGCAGGTTCCTCATGTGGCTTGAAGGAGGAGAGCGCAAATCGAAGAACCAGCCCATGGACAACGGGCACCAGGGTGTCCTTGAGACGCAGGGGTATGATGCACAGAAGGCCGTTGGTAATCGGAAACCACGCGCCCGCCTCTTCAAGTTTCTCAACCCTTCCAACCACCGAGAGAAGACGCCTGTCGGCGCCCTCGTCCTCCACTTTACCAGCTGCATCGTTCTCATCCTGGCCACGTATAACACCTCGACAAGCAATGCCTACTCCGTTCTTTCTGGACTTATTGCTTATTTGACATCGGCATGGTTCGGCTTCTTCCTTGCCCTCGGCATCCTGATTCTGCATTTCCGTGGTCCCCCGACAACACAACCAGCCCTAACGCCTCGATACCATAAAGTCCCGAATCAGGAGCCCGTAAAAAGAAGCTGGGCCCAGATGACTCAGGGGTCGGTGAATCCGAAGTTAAGTATTTCTTGCGGTTGTCTCTATCTCATTGGGAATCTCTACCCAATCATCACGGGCTGGGTCCCGCCATCAAAGCTTTTCAACCACAAATCCCTCGCCTGGTGGGCGGTGCCGCTCATTTCGTGGTGTGTATTGGCATTCTCGACGCTTTGGTTTCTGGGCTTCATAGGTGTGGCCAAATATAAGTGCCAGGCCGGCCGCAGCAAGTTCGTCTACTTGTGTAAGCCCGACTTCGGTCCAGCTGAGTACTCCGAATATCGGCGAAGGTCTGGTAGCGGCTGTGACCTACCCGCTGGTGAGGCTGCTACCAGGAGCCGTCACGGAGGGCTTGTTCTTTGTCACGAAACCATTTACACAGGGTGGGAAGGCATTGAGACAGAGCAACTGTTCAGCCACAGGGTCGAGATGACAGATGGCGTCGCACCCCCAGCCCAGCCGGTGCCGGTGCATGGAAGTGGAATACGGCGGCCAGTTGATCCGCCACTCCATTTGTATGAGGGCACGGATTTTCCGGAATTCTCACAGAATGGGGCTCCAGTTCAGGAACCAGAACTGGTGTCTGATCCACTGTCTGCCCCGGTGCAGAATTATCAAAATGGGTCGGAACAGGGTTTAACACAGGCCTCTAGAAACATCTTGGGCTAAAGGGAATCAACTTCACTCTTTATGACAACTGCATACTGATACACTATGATCCGTAGACCCTTGGACCGCATAGAAGAGATGCATGAACCCTAAGCTCATACATCACGCTCAGGCACGGCAGATTTCGGGGAAGCTAGAAACGAATCAAGGACACAGGGATGGGATCCAAATTGCTCAACTAGTCAGGATTGACATGATGTATATTCCTGTTGATAGTTATTAATAGTATCAGCTAATTCCTTCTCGCCACGACCTTCTCAGGTGGCTACACCCTTATGGTTTAAGGTTTTATATCCCACACTAGCTCTAAGGCGAGGCGGATATCTGCCGCACTAGGATGCGTGCCGGAGATTCAGCGACGAATGCAATGAAATATTTGCATGAATGGATGGCAGGAGATATGGCGCATGGCTACTCTGCTACTCTGCAGACGCAGATATCGGGGCAGCCGGTTGAAGAAGACACAAGTACCAATAATTGTGCGAGCATATCCGTACACCTTGCTTCATTCGTCAAGCATGGAGTACTATCTCACATTACAGTTGCGGCAGGCTAGCTACTGGAAACTAGTTAAAGAAATCAAGGATAGGCCGTAAACATCCTTTTCAAAGGAACCTTTCCTCGTATATAGTGCTTAGTCGCTGTTAAGTCGGATTATCATGAAAAAGAAAAAGAAAATGAAAAGAAAAGGATGGAAAAAGAGTGACAGAAATAGTCTAAGCAGTGACTGCGTTAGATACAAAGATCTCCGAGGATAAAGGTTCACGCAGGTCAGATTCCTCGATGTAGGAAAGCCCAACTGGGGCCTATAACAGGGATGTGGGAGGCCCTTACAGCAGCATGCTATCCCAAAAATGGGCCTATTTATTAGGCACCCCAGATCAAGCTCAGCCCGCAAGTGAAGTTAGCTGTGGGCCTGAAACTAGGATCAAGGAAGATTTAACTGTAGCGACGCTCCTAGCAGAGAGCCCTATACACGGAATGCAGTCAGATACTATTGACGAGGGACACTGCTATAAAGGGTCCCGAAATATAGAGCTCTGCCTTAGATCTAACACATAGTTAAAATCTGTAAACCTAAAAGTAGCCCCTTTACACCTCAAGCTCTCACTCAACCCCTCACTCAGCTCCCCTTGGCTCAGGCTCCGGAATGCTGGGCCTTGCTCAGCAACAGCTCAGCCTAACTCAGCTCTAGAGACGGAAATGGATTCTAGTGTGCTTTAGTTTCGTCTCCGAGTTAAACGGTGTTTTCTTAAAAATTCACGCGTTCTTCGTGTCAAGAATGAAGCGTCTGCACGTGACATGATCCTGCATGATGATTACATTTATGACTGAGACAGTAGATACATAAACCGAGATCTGCTATAATGGGTTTCACGCATGAATCCAGCTCTTATAGCGCGCCGATTTGGAAATTTCAAACAAGGTTGTCGTTCTTTCACTGGCTCAGCTTAGAACTTGATGGTGCACTTCAACTGTGACATAATTCCTACAACATATCTAGAACGAGTTATTGGCTGGCAGCAAGTGAAAGACTCACGAAATTTCGAAAGGACACGAAAGACTTCACAACACTCTTTCCTCTAATTGCATGGCTGTCACTATGGACGACAAGTATGGTGGATGGAGCTTCACATTAACATCGGCATGAAGTATACCATATTACTCCACTTACCAGCGTTATAAGTGTACTTTCGAAGACTCTGGGAAAGAATTAGAAACTGAATGTAAAAATAATATAGATTCAGTTAGCTTATCAAATAGTCTTTAACAAATTTACCTCTAATGTCGAGTTCCTTAAGTGTAATAGACGTTGGTTCGAAACGATATGGGATACCCTATCGTTGAGAAAGTGGGCCCGGAAGCGATACCGGTCCAAAGGAGATTACAGCGCTGAACCGTAACTAATTAGCGTTGCTGTGTCTCCAACAGGTATGGATGTAGTGAGATTGCCTCCAAAGGCAACTCACCAATTGACAGACCACACAACAATTTGACAGCACTGTTCTGCCACGTATCTGTCGAGTTCATAGCCGCACAAACACTGCAATGTCTTGAAGCATCAATTCCGATAGGTCTATTCGTCTCAATGACACTCTGAGGCTACAACCGCCCCGCTTAACTTAGTACCTGATAAGCCGTCACAAGACCAGGTACTCTCGAGGAGAGAGTGCGGGGTAATAAACGGAACTGTCGGTCTGCCTCCGGAGCCGGCCGTCTCTTTTACTTGTATGAGGAAAGTTTCCGCCTGCTATATATCTTCCATATCAAATTCATTCATACTCAACCATACAACATCTGTTCAGACAAGCAATTCAAGATGCCCTCAACTTCAATCTACAAGTCGGTGATTTATCCTGGCAACCACGAGAAGCTATCTTCTCCCCAAGATACTCAAAACTTTATCGATAACAAACTCGTCTCCTCAAAGACAACAAAATGGATCGACGTTCATGACCCTGCGACAAACAACATCATCACCAGAGTCCCAGAGAGCACAAACGATGAACTCAAAGAGGCAGTTCGCTCAGCAAAGGCGGCTTTCCCAGGGTGGAAGAGGACTAGCATCATTAAGCGTCAGCAGATCATGTTCAAGCTGACGCATTTGATCCGTGAGCACATGGATAACCTTGCTACAAGCATCGTTACAGAACAGGGAAAGACTTTTGCAGATGCCAAGGGCGATGTTCTACGTGGCCTTCAGGTTTGCGAGACGGCTTGCGGAATTACTACACAACTCACTGGAGAGGTTCTCGAGGTTGCCAAGGACATGGAGACGCGGTCTTATCGTCAGCCCCTTGGTATCACTGCTGCCATCTGCCCATTCAACTTTCCTGCTATGATTCCTCTCTGGTCTCTGCCCTTGGCAACAGTCACTGGAAATTGTATGATTGTCAAGCCTTCAGAGCGTGATCCCGGAGCAGCCATGATGATTGCCGAGCTTTGCAGAGAGGCTGGCTTTCCTCCTGGTGTCGTCAACGTCGTTCACGGATCAAAAGACACAGTTAACTTCCTCCTCGACGAACCTGAGATCCAAGCTATTTCATTCGTCGGATCGAACAAAGCAGGAGAATACATCTACCAGCGCGGCTCAGCCAATGGCAAGCGAGTTCAAGCCAACCTCGGCGCAAAGAACCATGCACTTCTGAGTTCAGACGCTAACAAAGACCACGCCCTTGACTCGATCGCCGGTGCTGCTTTCGGTGCTGCCGGACAACGATGCATGGCTTTGAGTGTTTTGATCACACTGGGCGATGCAAAGCAATGGCTGGATGACCTTGTTAAGAAGGCAAAGAACCATATTGCTGGAAGCGGATTTGATTCCAAATCCGACTTTGGTCCACTTATTACTCCTCAGGCTCGCGATCGCTGTGTAGACCTGATCACAAGTGCCGAGAAGGAGGGCGCCAAGATTCTTCTCGATGGAAGAGGCTGGAAGCCCGATGGTTTCCCTGACGGCAACTGGGTAAGTCAAAAGTCCGACCAATCGAAAAAAAAACATATAACTAACAATTGTAGGTCGGCCCAACAGTCATTGCGGGTGTCACACCAGAGATGGAGTGCTACCGCGAAGAGATTTTCGGTCCTGTGCTCCTGTGCATGGAAACTGATACCCTCCAATCAGGAATCGAAATCATCAACTCCAACGCTTGGGGCAATGGTGCAGTGATCTTTACCAACAACGGCGCTAAGGCTTCTTTGTTCCAGCAAGAAATTGATGCTGGACAGGTTGGCATCAACGTGCCAATTCCCGTTCCTCTGCCCATGTTCTCTTTCACGGGTAACAAGAGAAGTGTGGCGGGTACCGGTCTGGCCAACTTTTATGGAAAGGACGGATTGAGGTTTTACACTCAGTGGAAGACGGTCACTTCATTGTGGAGAGCGGATGAGGCTAGTACAGGAGAGAAGTTGACGAGTATGCCTACCAACTCTTAGAGAATAACAAATAGACAACAGTCATCACGGCTTTAATTACGAGGTTGGGCTTCCATTTCCTGCGATGACTGGCTAGTGCGTGTGCAGCAATTGAGCAAAGTCTATTGTTGAATAAAGGTGGCTTAAAGACAAACTCCACAAGTTCTTTGTTCAACGTTTCATCTTCCTGTCCTCGATCCACATATTCAGCCACAGGATGGACAATCCGTTCATGTCTTTGTTACCAAGTCTCCGAGCTCCTGAGTCTGTTAATGGTTCTAAAGTTAACATGTGGTGACACAGCAAAACTCTTTGTTAAGTTATCTTATCCACAGCCCCATCTGCTCAATGCTCTTCGAGTCTGGATATGGGATGGCGCTAGTTCATTTCCAGTCCCACCACATGGGTCATCCCAGCTATTTTAAGTATGGTCGTTGCCAGATCTTGTCAAAGAGGTTTGTTACAAGATATCGACTTCATAAACTATCACTCAGTTTTGGTTAATCCACACGACACTCTGCCCTCTTCCATCTTTGACGCTTCTCCAGCGAGACATTGCTGTTTGGTTCGAAGTCTACCATATTTCATTTATCATTCGATTCATTTTCAAGAAAATTCAAAATGGCTCCAACAAGGGTTCCAGCAAGCCTTTATGAGAATTACAAGAAAGACACCAAGACTTTCCTTTGATGGCTTGTCAACACTTTCAATCTTCTCGTCAAATCCCAAGGGCTTGTATCAGAAGAAACACAACCCATCAGCGCTGACCGTGGTCCCAGTGTCAATGAACTCGTCCCCATGGCTACTCTCATAGCCCAACAAGAGGAAACAGTCCCTAGCTCCATACATCACTTACTGCACTCGGCCATTAAAGTAAGGACCGCGGTAACCACAGCATACGAGTCAGTTTCAGAGTCCGAAGCTGATGAAGCGTTGACGAGGAGTAACAATTGTCACCGACACTTTACCAATACTTTGCAAAATTGCTTTCACGTTCTTGGTGGCCAGAATTGGTTGAGTAACAGGAGAGGGGAAACAACCCCTTCGGATGAGGATATTGATCAAATTCTCAACAAATTCCAAACCCTGGCAATCGAGACTCTTGCGCCATCCAGCGAGGAAGACGAACCACCAAGTCCTAAGCACAAAGGGAAAGGAAAGCCTAAAAAGGGAAAGGGAAAAAAAGGGAAGGCGAAGAAGGGAAAGTCGAAGCCTGCTCATAAGAAGGACTCTGCAAAAGAAGACGCCTTTCAGCAGATTCCTCTGGAGAGTATGCGGATCATCGATGGAGAAGACGACCTCGTTACCGACTATCTACTGGCTACATACTCAGCAGTTCAGCAATGGATCGAACTCCGAGAGTTCATCCAAAGCAGATGGGAAGAGGTTGCTTACCAAGGACATCACAGCGCTGCGGCAGCTGCTACATCAAAGGTGGCCTTTTCCATAGTCAGAAAGACCCATGCTGCCATATTTGTGGACTTTCCCGGGAATGACTCTTATCTAAACATCGTCAAGACACTTGCTCGTGGCGAGGTCGACAACGCACGAGGGAACTTCGTGTTGAGTACTACCTACCGTGGTCAGGCGACTACAAGAACCGTGTCAGATATTAAGGAGGAATTCCTTTACAACACCTTTACCGACCTGAAGGATTTCATCGTCGACTACCGACTTAACAGGACCGGTAGGCCAACAAAAAGAACGAAGACTTTTCTTAGGGCATGGAATCCAAACCTTGACTTGAGAAGCCTTTCCAATAAGGAGCAATTAGAATGGCGACGACGCTATACCATCCGATGGCTCTACGATTTAGTCAACGTGACCTCAGCGCCAAAAGTACAGACCGCTAAAACTCAAAACACGCCGTATGAGGATGTCGATTGGTCCCCAGATCATACAAGAACTATCTTTGGTCTCCAAGAATTTGCCGCCGAAATCACGGCCATGGCCATGCAGAGACCCAACTCGGAAGTTGATAGCAGGATCCAGCCACACCATGTTTTTCAGCTACAATGCATCGTGGACTCATTCACAGTTTCCAAAGGATGGTATATATCCGGACTCCATGGCCATTGCACGAAAGATCCAGGACACTTCCAAGCCACCCGTGATGTCGAGCTATTCCTCGATCGTGGCAGTACGACCGAGACTGGAGGATATTGTACCTCGTGGCACGGGATGACCATCAAGATCAACGATTCGTGTGAAGACGCGAATGCTTTTAGCGGTATCATACAACATATGCATCGAACTAGGGAGGAGTTCGAACAATTGCTTGGAGAGCACTTATATGTCAGAGGCGAGGGCTATTACACAGGTATTGAGGGTTCTCAGTTTAAGGATTTCAACACGGGCGGGCTGCAAGCTTACTCACCATTCCTTTGTGGAGCTGGGCTTGAGGAAGCGTTGTCGTTGTCCCATAAACAGATGATGTGGCTGTGGCAAGAAATGCGTGAGCCCGCGATGCTGATGCACATGTACGTCTTCCTCAGACGTAGAGGCTACCTGGAAGACGTTGTCCCGTTATGGGAGGCTCTCGTGATTCTATTCAAGAAGGGTGTCTTCCCGGGGCAACAGAACCAGGCTGTCGTAAGTTCCACTGCCGATGCATTACGTACTTTGCTAGGAAATCGACAAACAAGGTCAGGAACACGTCAATTGTACACGGGAAACGACATTCACGAGCTCTTTGACATGGAAAACTGCAAGCACTTCAACCGTGAATCCTCGCTAACACTCCATCGAAAAGTCGAATGGGACTGGCGAATCGCTAAGCCTCGAGATCACTCTTCCGACGAGGATCTAGCTGCTTTGCGAGAGGTTGGCGCGAAGTATACTCAGGATGACGAAATGGGCAATGTACCTGGCGGTACGACGCTTCCTGCAGGGACTATAACCACAGGTGGGACAGAGTCTCGGGGCTTGAGGGGGAATGCGCCCGCAGGAGAGTCGTCTCGACAAAATATACAAGTGGGGACAAGCCAAATTAGCAGGGGCAATTCTTCATCGCAGAATTCTGCACCTGCTGCTCCTCCGCCATCATCACTTGAAATGACCGAAGTAGAACTTCTCTCTCAACTCGACTCTGATTTCTTGGACGATGTATGTGGCTTCTCGACTCATCACGCTACCAGGCCTCTCTCGGGCATCAACTACCCGTACCTCACCATCCTGATCCTAAACGTCTTCTATCAAGTTGAGCGCCAACTTGCAGAGGTTGGAAACCGTTTGTACCAGTTTCACTTCAGAGATGCGGGTGCACAATACAATCAATACACAAGGGTTCACAACGTATCTAACAGAGGGAGCATGTTTCTTGTGGCGATGCAGGAGAGGGATCGACCTTCTGTGGAGTGTTTGGAGATTATGGCCGATTTCCTGGCAGGAGAGGGTCATAGAATGTGGGAATGTACCTATTGGGATGCTATAAGTAGGGAAGAAGCGGCGGCAATGAGGGGTGGAGCGAGTTGAAGTGACATGCTTTGGATCCGGTATTTTGGACACAGTGATGTACGGTAAGCTTTGGATTGATTCAGAATAGTAACTTTGAAGGTTTGGGTCAAGGCATGGGTTCAGTGAACAGTGAACAGTGAGCAGAGAGTGATAATGAATCAACAGCATTTTTTTAAGAATCGACAACTAAGTGAGTGACTCATATATACAAGATAAACAATCTCTTCTCACTCCCCTTCTGAATAACACATACTTAAACTCCTTCTTACTCAGTTATTGCAATGTCTGCACAGGTCAAATACACCTGAGGTGTCTGAAAAGAATTCCACTTGAACGACAAAAGGGTGTGGTTCGACACATACTCGGGAATCTTGATCTTGGCAGAAACAGTATAACCACCGGCGATAGACGTATAGCACGAGTTGATCGGGGCATTATCAACACCTCGGCATCCCTTGCCGTCGTCGTTGCCCTGGAAGGACTTGCAGGTGAACCAATCGTTACGATAACAAGGCTGGCCAGGTGAACAGTCAGGGCTGTACCCACAAGTCTGCCCGTCAACATCAGTGCAAGGCAAAAGACCTTCTTCGAAGCAGTCCTCGGCAGCCTGCTTTTCAGCCTGAGTGGGGATGTAACTTGGGTCGAGGAATTTGTCCACGATGGATTGGTCCTGACAGATGCGGTAGGAGAACATGCCTCCGTGATCGCCGTTGTTGTCAACGCACCACTGTACGTCTACAACTTGACCAGGAGAGTACGTGGCGACTGGCTTCTTGCCCCAGTTTGCACCAGGCTGATTGTAGTCAACGCTGACTCGCGCGTTGTAGCCGCATGGACCGGTGCGACCGACCTGGGCTGAGTCAAGGTCTGGCCAAGCAGTGACAGGTTCGAGGATGGTGCATTCGGGGCAGGTATCTGGGCCGGCCTGAAGACGTTAGTTGGGACATGAGAAACAAAGGATATCCTTTTACCTTCGCGTTCAGACCAGTTCGACTCATCGGCTGGCTGAGATAGCCGTGGGCCTGGACGAGAGTGCACAGGGACGTGAGCTGAAGAATTTGACGGATGGACATTTTGAAAGTGGCTTTTAAATCGATACTGATGCGTTTTGTCTCGTGTATTCATAGTTCCATTTGAGGATGTAGACGCCCTTTTATATACATTCTTTCTCCTGTCTTCAGCCATGCAGTCTTACTCAAGGCGTGAAGATCATTTCCATTCTGTTCTCTCCGCCTACCCTGCTTGACTTCAATTTGGTGGTGATTCCGTTGTACCTTGGCACTCACCATTCCCTTACGTACGAGCTGATGGCTATAGTATCGAGTCATAATTCCCATGGGCTGACCACGGTCAAAGTTAGTTCAAGGAAGCAGTCCTCTCGTCTTGCCTGCATTTCTGTTTCTGGAATACATCACCGAGGCGTTTGGCACTATGCATAACTAAGGAGCACAGTAAGATGAGGAAATGACAGCCCATAACTACCTTCACGGCATTAGAGGGATCGAGGAAAGATTTGACTTGCACAAGGATGGGTTGACAAGGTCACGTCGATCGCCACGGGCCGAATGTATGCATGTCTAGGATAAATGCCAAGACCACACTGCATTGAAGTGCCTATTTCGAGCATGTTGGTTGTAAACTGAAGGCGGAGTCTCCGCTCAAAGCTGGGGAACACGGAAAGTTTTCAGTATCCTTGCAATCTGGGGTTCCGATGATATGACGGAGCCCTTGCTCGTCAATCGGACATTGCCAACGCTTGCGATCCTACACGTGATGCCGAGAGTAATGATTGGTATAGAGAGCTGCGACAGACACGTCCAAGGACGTTATTTCACAATTCACTCTATGAATCAAGAGTCTGCAGACTTGAGGCCTTGTTGGGTTATAGTACTCACATCAGCACTTCTAGGATGTTAATAGTACAGGAGATGAAATCAGTAGCTCTAGAATACTCATGTCAGGACATCAACACCATTACCGAGAACCCCGCGATCGTTGTAGATCACCATCACGTGGCGGCGGCATGTCGGCCACTCTCTGATATTCGGGCCTCTATCGGAGATCTAACCTTATTCATCCCTCCGAAGAAAACGATTACCTATATCGGCAGGTCATGTGAAGCCATCTCCAAAGCTGAAGACGATTGATCTAACATCAGTCCCTCTCGTAGTAAGAATTTACAGGTATGTTGACACATATAACAGGCTAAGGATTGTTTTTTAGTTTGGTATTGTTAAATCGGCAGAGTTCTCTACAAGGAGAACATTGAAAACTTCCAAGTACCGCCATACATACTTGAATTCATGAGAGCATAAAATTCAAACGGTTTTTAAGAAATAGTTGAAGATTCATAAGTCTTAGCCTGATTATAATGTCTCTATAGGGATTGAGGGTATGTAGATAAAGTCAAATCTGCTTCTCTACAGCTTAATTTAAACCACTCCCGCAGCCCATAGACTATAAAGTAAATGCAGAAGCTAGGGGTTATGAACTGTAAGATACAAGAAAAACACACTAAATGAGCGTCAATGTTATCTATTACTTAGTGTCTTTCCTTTTGTCGATTTCCTCGACTACCACTAATTCACATTGTTTTAATACAAATGAATAACCTTACCTTAACGTCAAATACTTCCTTATATCTCATAGTATTATTTGTCTCTTAATATGAAGGATTTGGTTTCTCTGTTGTGTCAGTTGCCTTCATATCCTCCATATTGATCTATGCAGGCACTCAAATTACATTGATGGACCGTAGAAACAGGATTACTACGCAAACTTTTCGGTTAGTTATTCTTGTCATCAATCTACATCATATTTTGACGAATTACAATTAAGCGGTGTGCTATACCTTAGAAAAGTTCTCTTCACAAAGCGAATGTCTTTGACGCTGCCAAGTCTTGGTTATCGTGGCAGCGCTACCTTGGCAAGGCTATGACATCATGACCAGCGCGTCAGGCCATCGCCACTCCAAGAAATAGACGACACGTACAAAGATGAGATGAATATTCCAAGGCAATCCCTGACTTTCTGAAACACAAACGGGCAAGGCTGATCGATATGTTTCAATCCTGTTTTTAACTGACGCTATTTACATATTAAATACAGCCTCGCATTTACAGTTGCACAGCATTATACCTCATATTATAGACAAAATGCGTCAATCACTTTTTTATCACCTAATACATTTCTGGGGAGTTGTTGAGGGAATTGATCTATCGTCAAAGCGAGGTCTTGCATTTCATGGCGATGATCACAAGTCAGACAATGAGCTGCTCACCTCAAACAACTCAGAGATTGCCTGGTATTATACCTGGTCACTCTGGCCATCGCAAGAGATCGGAAACTCTTTACCCTTTGTTCCATTGATCCACGGACTCGACGATGCATCAGATTCGGGTCTCAAAGATCGACTAAACAATCTTCCCGACTCTTCAACTCATATTCTCGCCTTCAACGAACCAGACGGCGAGACTGATACCGGAGGCAGCTCCATCTCGCCCAAAGATGCAGCAAAGGCTTACATTGAGAATATCGTCCCTTTTAGGGATGCAAAGCGCAAATGGTCAATAAGTCACCCTAGCGTTACAGGCTCACCACGCGGTCTGGATTGGCTGCGCGACTTTAACGAATCATGTTACGATATCGATGACAACGGTTGTCCGACGGATTTTATCGCAGTCCATTGGTACGGCAATGCTGTGGGTTTAGACAATTGGCTCAACAGTTTACGCGAGTTTTACAACGAGACTGCACCCGACGCGCCATTTTGGATCACGGAGATGGCTCTCCCACAAGCTGATGAAGAGGTGACTTTTACAATGATGAATGAGACACTTCCGGAACTGGACAAGAGGAAGGATGTTCAGGCGTACGCATGGTTTGGCGCATTTAGAACTGATGACGCGAATGAATGGACTGGGAAGAGTGTTTCACTATTTGATAGCGATGGGGGTTTGACGAAACTTGGTGCTGAGTACCTAGGCGGTGAAGACAAGGGTTTTGAAGAGGGCATGTCACAGGGTGTTCCGAGGATGCCTTCCAGGGGTCTTTTGGGGTTAGCAATTTTCATGGCAGCCATTTATTTGTGGTGATTTATGAGTATATGTTAGACGAGTATATAGTGATACCAATTTCAATGCATAGATCTTTACGATTCTAGATTTAACAATTCGGAACTCGGCATAAGAAATCCGTACAAAGTCATTTCAAATCCAGGGATCAAGTGATAATGGATGAATTAGACAACTTCGGATGCTTTAGCGTGGCCTTGGGTAATGGTGATTAGTGGAACTTTCTAACACTATGCTATAACTGGTGGATTTGGACACGGCGCCCATACTAGAGCGTCTGAATAGACCAAGCTAACCCCCGGATTAAGCTTCGAGCTTTGGGCTCAATACTATCAACTTGAGTCCAGCTTCACTACAATTTCAATAAACAGCTACGGAAAAAGACATGAGTAAGGACTATACTCTAAGCTCAAGCTGTTTCACTATTGTGTATCTGACTCACAAGATAATTCATTGGCACGAGGCTCTGTATTGCTTACCTCAAACGTCTAAATGTCCTGAGGACATACCCTACAGCCGCTGGACATGACAGAGTCGCTGCGTGGTGAGACACGAAGGGTCCATATCTCCGTGACTGGTGTCATCTCAAACCCGCAAGCTCGTTCCAACTGAACGGAATCCAATCAAGGCTCACATAACTCAAGCGTTGATGATCATCAATACCACACGACTGACAACTGTCTCTCACGTTTTCGAAGTCTACTAAATCCTCTGTTCCTGGGTTTAGGCTGTCTTTGTCTCTTCGCTTTGCATGACCCTGCGATGTCTGTCCGTATTCAGCCAGGATCTTCATTCCATGCTTACACGTGGTACTACTCGATGCAACATCGTTGTTGAGTACAGGGTACAATGTGACGTCAACACTTCTCCGCACCAAGGATTCCAGACCCATGGTTCATGAGTTATGCCCAGCCTCTTTGGATTCCTCTTCGGTTTACAGGGCTGCGTTTCTGTAGGTAAAAGGCCAATTGATATCAATTCAGCCTATAAAATTATATTACTCTCTTTATTCAATACACGGAGCAATGACCTTTACGTCTTAGTTACTCGACGTTAGTACTTGTATTGATTGGTGGGATGGCATGGTTCAAAGCTAGACTGTGTCGCTTAGTCCCCCCCAGCCAATAATTCGGTCAAAGGATTCACCCTCTAGTCTTACCTCCCAAACAGCCTGAATTTCCCCCGCACGATGATCACAATCGAACTCGTACAATGGTTGCTGACGCTAAGCATTCGCTAATATACCCGAACCACGCGCACCAATCGCGACTTGGCGGAAAACGGAAAACCTGGGGAAAGGTTTAGCTTCAAAGCTACCCCAGGAACTTCTGGAGTTGCAACGGCAAGTTTTTCATGACCGATTGACAACCGCGCCAGTAATTAACCTTGGATTCTCGTCATGCGAGCATCTACAAGACTCTGGATCCTTTGAGAGGGGTTTGCTCTTGTGGATGTTGACATGGGCACTCCGCATTGTCTGCATTGCCAATCTCTATAAAGCTCCCAAGAGCTGCTACTCAATGCTCCCCTTTTGCTGATCAGTCTCCACTCGACCACCGCAATCATGTTCTTCAAGACTGCTGTCATAGCTGCTCTCCTCCCTTCAGCCTTCGCGGCCAAGGGTAAGGGTCCCGATAAAGATGGTAAATACTGGATCTCCGGAGACGGTATTAAGGCTGCTTTCATTCCATACGGCGCCTCCATCAGCAACCTCTTGATTGATGACCAGTACGGTATCTCTCGAGATATCGTCGCTGGCTTCGATAACGCTACCCACTACAGCGTCGACGAGTCTCATCCTCATCTTGGTGGTGTCCCCGGACGATACGCCAACCGTATTCGAAACAGCACCTTCGAGATCGATGGCAAGAAGTATCATGTCACACCCAATGACAACCCTACCAAGGAGTCTCCCAAGGGTGCGGATACTCTGCACGGTGGATCTGACGGTTGGGATTACCGTAACTTCACTGTTGTGTCCTACACCGACTCGAGCATCACATTCTCCATTGTCGACCCTGACGGCAAGGAGGGCTTCCCTGGTGAGGTTGTGTCATACGTGACATACACCCTTGAGGGAATGGACTGGCATATCAAGATTGTTGCAATGGCCACTACTAAGAAGACTCCTATTATGCTTACCTCCCACACATACTGGAACCTCGATGGCTTTTCCAACAACGAAACAAACACTATCTCCAACCACACTATGTACATGCCCTACGGTGGCCAGCGTGTTGCCACTGACAACATTCTTATTCCCACTGGAGATATCATTCCCAACAAGAAGGGATCCGTCAATGACTTCTGGAGCAAGCCCAAGATGATTGGCGACCAGGAGAATAACGAAGACCTCAAGAACAACTGCGGTTTCAACTGCACTGGATATGGTAAGCATTGCCTCTAAATCAATCCCTCTCATGACTTTACTAACTAGCAATTTAGACACCTGCTACAGTGTCAATCGTGGCCAGCTCGGCAACTACGACTGGCGCACCGAAGGCCCCGTTGCCACTATCTCCTCCGCGTGGTCCGGCATCCAGCTCGACATCTTCACCGACCAGGACGCTTTCCAGTTCTACAGTTGCACACAGCAGAAGGGTGACCTCCCTCTCAAGCGCACACAGGGTCTTAAGGATAACGCCGACTTCCCCCGAACTATTCCCAAGTACGGATGTATGGTTGTTGAGGTCCAGGACTACATCGACGGTATCAACAACCCCGAGTGGATGCGTGCTGAGAAGCAGATCTTTTCACCTGGTGGCAATCCTTATGTTCTTCAGGCCAAGTACAGCTTCAGCTTGAAGGGTGCTGAGAACTAGGCAATTAGCGTCTGATGTGATTGAATTAATTAGGCATTCAATGAATAATGAATAATTAAGAATGCTTGAGTATCTCAGAGTTCCTTTTGGCTACGGAAATGATCCGTCTGATCCCGTATCCAATGGCGTCATACCGGGTCGGCTTGCAATTCCGCCTCGGATGCATTTCCGATAAGTGACCTATATCAACCCCAAATGGCGCGGGGTACAATGATTGTATAAAACCCGCCCATCTAGTACTGCGTATCTCTTTTGAATTGATGACGGCCGTTTTTACATAAATCATGCCCACAATCAAGCAATATCATCTTGCCCCAACGGATCTCATTCCTAATTCACCGAGACCCTTGCTACACTATAAGAATGTATTAGCCCGACGATCTGATACCAAGCATTGCGACCCGGCTGAATTCTGGGATATGTTCACCAAGAACGGCTGGAACGTAGAATGGATCTTTCGATATCCTCAGACTCAAATGTCACACTTTCACTCGGAAGCACATGAGTGCATGGCTGTCCTATCAGGTACGGCAACTATTCGCTTCGGCGTAGCTGATACGTCGGACAACCTTGAAGAAAACACCTATGGCTCTTCTTGGGAAAATGGTGGCGTCGAACTTCAGGCGGAAGCAGGAGATGTCTTCGTCATTCCAGCAGGTGTAGCACATAAAACATACAACACCAAACCCGAAGCAGAGTTCAAGCTCATGTCACCAGGTGTTGGACACGGCATCGAAGCGGATGACCCGCGACAGGCGTTGGCAGAAATTCAGTTATCAGGGTATACCATGATGGGTGCTTATAACGGAGGAGAGTGGGATTTTGTCAAGAGTGGTGGTGACTATGGCAAGTCATGGAGAGTTCGAAAGCCAAAGTGTGATCCTGTGTTTGGTGAAGAGGGTGGGCTTGTGACAAGTTGGCCTGGGGATGATAAGGATGCCGATTCTGAAGTCGTTCGAGTGGAAAATAGGGAGCATCAGAACAAGAGTTCCAAACTTTAGGTGTGAATACCACCACAACCCTGCCTCTTAGATAGGTGCATAAGTCATTGCTGTGGAGAACAGGTTCGTTTCACCGGGCTTATGCATATATCCTTAGAGTATACTTTGTTCGATGGATCGGATCGTAGCATATGGACCGCATAAATCTGTCAGCATTGAACAATAGCAAAGATGATGAGCCAAGACTTTGGTGTTGTATCCGGCTGAACGTTTCCGGAGTGGGGTGTAAGAACGGGTACGAT
Source organism: Fusarium nelsonii (assembly GCA_014898925.1). Classification (NCBI taxonomy): domain Eukaryota; kingdom Fungi; phylum Ascomycota; class Sordariomycetes; order Hypocreales; family Nectriaceae; genus Fusarium; species Fusarium nelsonii. The sequence continues at coordinate 85,331 of JAAVUC010000117.1, read as the reverse complement.
CGACACGGCGTCGAGTTTCGGATAACAAGCTGATAATGTACCTGCGTCACGAAGAGTCGATTGATAGGGTCATTACATGAGACAGACATTAGAGACCACTTGCAAGAAATAACGTGGCACGAAAACAGGAACCAAAGACTGATTAAATAGTTGATTCAAATATGTAATATGTCGAAACTAATATTCCAATCATTCCAAAACCCGAATTACATCTATCAATCCATCAATCTCGTATTCGCATTATTAAAGGTCATCGACTCATAAAATTTAGTCTTGGACACCAGTGGGAGTGTTGCAGAGGATTCCTTGGTCAAGCTAAGAAGATTAGCATGTAGATGCTCAATGGACACGAATAGACTCACAATAGGGAGAACACAGCAGCGAGCTCGCTGACCGATGGCAGAACAGACACTGCTGAACTCGGTGGCGTTGGCAGGGGCAGAAGGGGCTATTCACGTTAGTTTGGTCTTGACTCGGCAGATATGATAACTTACGGTTTCCACAGTCGAGGTCAGCGACACCGAGAACATCGGTAGCACAGCACTGAGCAGTGCCGTAGAGACCGCTGCAAGGAACATAGGGAGTCTGTCGCTTCTCGTTGGCGGGAAGGGCGGAGACGACAGCGCCCAGGAGGGTGACGGCAGCGAGTGAGAACTTCATGGTGAATAGAGTGAATGGATTGAGAGAGTAAAGATATTAAGTGATTGAATCGGGCTTTGTTGATGAGGATGGAGATTCCAAAACTGATTTTCCAGTAACGACGTCTCCATATTTATACAAATCATGAGTTATAGAAATCTAAAATCTACTAAGATGATCGCATTCTTGTCGTCATTGCTCAATGACCTGTTTCCAATGACCGAAATCATGTTAAAGCCGTTGACGTTTTGAAAGTTAACATCCCGGTCTATATCGCGACTTAAATGGAGCCTCGAAACCTGTTGTAGCGTTGCAGCGGCGAGGTACGCCAGCTCGACAGGGATGCCAACGCATTAATATGTTTCGACGATCGCAGCTGATTGGCAATTTTGATTGGTCGATTCGTCGGAGGTAGCACTGAAAGGAATACCCGACTGCCGATATCATTACACCAAGTTATTGGAGACGCTGAGGCTTCGTCTGATTATAGTGGACATGTTAAGAGCTAGTTTGGAAGCGTTGTTGCTCGGCCGATGTCATTGTTTGACGGAATGTTACCATGAGTTCACTGATTCGCTGATAAAGTGACTCGCTTCATTTGTTTGAGTGGATGATCAAGACTCAGGCGAAGCTGGCCAGTGATCGTCATTATTCCTGTCCCGGAGTTCCGATTTGTTCTTGTTTCTGCGTGACTTCTTAGGTTCGCGCCCTATCCATCCTGTCACGGTACCTGCAGATACTTGTTTCAACCCCAGATGTTATTCCCCCTTATAAAGATAAAGATGTAAGTGGCTTTCTTATACTCCGGATTAATCCTTCCATATAAGGTGAATGGAGACTATATCATGATTTTCGAGAGGTCGCTTATCGCCGATCATGGATGCCATCTTCCAGTATCAAGGAAATCTCCTTATGGATACTCTTGCGAAACTTCAACAGCGAATATCTGCATGACACTTTCTCATGTAGGAGCCGGAATACTTGATTTAAAGTGAGAACATGCGATCGCGATGCCCAGACTTTGGCGTTTCGAAGTTGGAATCGTAAACTCTCATCATTGTCTTTTCAAACATCGTCTGTTCGAGTCTGGCTAGATTCGTGCGCCTGCATTACCAGCTAACCTCATGATACGTAGAAGGATGACTTCCTTGACATTACTCTCAGAGAACACGCCCCAATCGTGTAGAGGTAGACGAGGCAAGTAATATGGTGCGGTCTATGAGAAATGCCAAGCTTATAAGGGGTCGAGCTGGGTCAATGCCAGCGCAGCAATTAGGTTGCAAGTACTGACCACCTTTCATATCCATCAGAATGCACAGGCGTATGAGATTTTGTGCGTTATTTCGCATGCGGACCGCGAAGCTCTAAATCACTTGACTTGGAAAAAGATTGGACGGTCTTAGAAACACCGTTCTTCAACGTTAATATACAAATCTTCTCAAGAACAGGAAATGACGCCAATACTATCTTGTATTGTCTAGCTATAGATACTGTTACGCTATTCAAACGTAATATATAAAGCCTTTTACTCGACGTTGGGCGTTCACTCGCTCGATCTCACCAATGCAGAAAACGACAATGGCTGAACGCTAAGATAAACGCACAGTAAGCATTACTGGAGGTATCAGATCTACAATTTTGAACGATTGTATTTCGTTCTCCAAATCTTGGCAAAATTCTGAAACGAAATATTATCTTTTCTTACTAAGTAGTCAGGTCGGATCAGATCAGATCAGGTCACATCCTGATAGGGTAGTTTTGAGATAATGGGTCAAGGCAAACCGTTTTACCTCTAGCCTGATATAATAAATAACAATACTTACTCAAAAGTATACGAATTTAGTAATCATATTGAGAAAGTGTAGAAATACATATTCTTTCTTAGTATTGTGACAGGTTACAGGTGATAGGAACTAAACAGAGAGAAGTGTTCACTTGATAGCTGCTACCTACTTTAGTAAAGGTGCACTATGAGGATGCAAAACTCTCCTTCCACAATAATATCCTCTTACTTGAAAAATGTTTGTTTGTTAGATATATAGTTGCGGTGATTCATGAACAATACCCTCATCGAGAGGGATTTTGCCTGAAGCTACTTAATGGAAGGAGAAACCACTGGTTATGATGACTTCTTTTACAAAACAAGGAATATGACTATCCGGGCGTAAGAATCCTGGATGCGTATCATCTCATCGCCTATTATGCCGGTGAATGCGGTGTGCATCTTTAGCGAAAATACTTGGATGGAATGCGAAAAGTATTATTGATAATGCCAGACTGAAGCTTAACGTGTGATATGGCTAAACGTAAAGATACTATGCAAGCTCTCCCAGACGCCTCAACACGTCATCCTCCCAAGGGTAATCATCACTCTTAATTTTTCCAAAAGCAGGCAACAGAACAGCCTCGTCGATCTCAGCATACTTGCCACGCTCGATGTGCACGAGCTGGCCATTCTTGGAGTCATCAGCCATCAAGAAAGCAGCACATCGCGACACAACGGAAGCAGGCTGTAGCTCGACATTGATCGCGTCAAGCAGCTTCTTCAGCTCGGGCAGAACACTGCTCTCGGTCCAGCTGGGCGCCAATGTGTTGACGCGGATAGGCAGTTGGGCAGCTCCAAGAAGAGGGACGAGACCTCGTCCGAAACCTAAGACACCATGCTTGGCAGTTGCTGGGATGATGGTTAGCGTCGGTACTGGAATACGAATCGTATAACTTACAATAATCAACAGCTCTCACACGCTGCAGACCAGTTGTAGAACCGCTGATAACAATGCTTCCACCCTCAGCCTGCTGTCTGAGATAGTGAACAGCAAGGGTGCATGTGTTGATAACTCCCTTCAAGCTAACGTCCATAAGCTGATGGTTAGGCTCAATCAAGTCGCCATTATCATCGACCTGGGTGGACAGGTAATCCGCACGAGGTCCAAGCCCAGCATTCGCAAAAACATGATCAATTCGACCATAAACCTCCTTTGCTTTTTTGAAAAGAGCAACGAGGTCAGCCCAGACAGAGACGTCAGCCTTGACGAAGGTAAAGGAACCCTCGTGTTGCTTCTGCGGAGGCTGAATGTCACCGCTGACTACTGAGGCACCCAGCGATAGGAGGAACTCTACAGTAGATAATCCGATACCAGAAGAACCGCCTATAAAAAGTAAGTGTTTGGGCTTAAGCGAGTGCAGATCATTTTTCGTTTCGCACCAGTAATAAGCACAACCTTGCCACTCAGGGCTGAGAGCTTCTCGTCTTGGATCACAAATTCGGCCATGGTGATGTAATTTCGGGGAAATGGAGTAAGCTATCGAAAACAATAAAAAGCAAGGGAAAAAACTTGGCGAGAAAGGTAAAGGGGAAGACTGCTAAATAGGTTGCGTTGCAATGAATAGGCGAGAGAAAAACACTAGCGTTTCGAGTGGGACGGGGGCAAATTTGCACCTATTCCCACTGCGTCGTACGAGTATTCATGTCTATTTGTTCAGCTACTGAACCGTGCTCTGACAACGTCCTTGCCAAAAGCCACGAGCTAAGTGTCTCTGGACCCTGAGATATCCATATCCGATGGACAGGCAAGCGTCACGTGGCATCTGCAGAAGGCGGTGTCTTGAGTTTGAAAACCCTGCCGAAGCCCCTGAATGGAGTATCGAGATCCATTTCTGCAGGACGTTCAGAAATCTCGGGGCAAAGGATGCACGGGGTCAGAAAGAAAGTAACAATCTCCAGGACGCGAAGGATTTATTGGAACAGCACTATGCGAGTCATTTAAACTGCTTATTCAATGTGATATATTACAGTATATCCCAGACGTTAAGGAAGATCTGTTCCGGGAGATCAACAAGATCTAAAATGAATGGTCTCGACGCCAAGTTCCCTAAGAAACGGGAGTCCCGGCCCGGGGCTGAACGGACTGAAGACTAGTGAGCGTCTCAACGGCTCAACTAATTTTTAGTCAATTTAGACCCAACGGTCTAGTCTCGGGGCTATTGGTTCTCAGTATTACCATTACCGGGTCTTGTTACCAAGAGATCCGCTTCTTGGTTTCACTGTGAGATCCATCGTTTATTACCCAGCCAGCTAGGTTACCGTATTGTCATCATTTCGTTTGTTCGCCTCAGAGTCTCCCATGGGGAAAAAGAAAAAAAATGTGGTCGCTGGATTATTAACCTTGATCTTCCCCTCGGTGGGTTGTCCTTGTTTGTCTATCTCTCTTTTTTTCGGCCTTTTGTTTTCGACATAGACTATTGTTTAAGATGGCTCGTGTGGCGGGTGATGGCGTAGCCCTTTTGTACGGCACGATAGTGATGCTCTCACTATCGTGGATCTTTGCGACGCTAAGACTTGGAGTGAGAAAATGGAAGCGAAATCTCGGACTTGATGATTGGTTGATGTTTACTGGTTTGGTAAGTATTCTGACTTCGTCCTAGGACTTGGCTGACTTTACAGATCCTATATACTGTCACCACAGGTCTCGTCATTAGATGCTGCTTCTATGGCGCCGGTCAGAAGAGCAAAGATCTTGAGCCCTACGACATTATGATGGGCACCAAGGTATGTCAACAACTCCCACTGTACTGTCAATACTGACCCGTCAGCTATTCTTCATCGCCCAATTCTTCTACTCGGCCTGCTCCGTTCCAATTAAAGCCAGTATCTGCGTTACCCTGCTTCGAATCTGCGACTCTCGACGTCGCTTCGTCTGGACCCTCTGGGGTATCATCGGTATCACCGTCTTCACCGCGATCGTCTTCATCCTTGCTACAGCCAACGTCTGCCATCCGATCGAGATGCTCTGGGGCGAGAAAACAGAGGGTGAATGCAACACAAAAGTCAACAGTAGTGTCGGATTTTATTTCTCTGCTGTGTCAATTCTTACAGACTGGACGCTGGCTATCTTGCCTGCAATTCTGCTGTGGAATATCCAGATGAAGCAGAGAGTCAAGTATCCTGTGATATTCATGCTTGGTCTGGGCGCTTTGTAAGTTTTGCGTTTTCCAACAGTGTTACCATACTAATATCTTGTAGTGCAAGCTGCGCCACCGTCGTGCGATTGGGGTACCTCACACTCTACAACGATCCTACCGAGTTCGTCTACAGTACCGGAGCCATTGGTCTATGGTCCATCCTCGAAGAAGGCATTGGTATCATTGCTGGATCCATGCCTGCCCTTCGACCCCTCCTCAACCTTTCCTTCTTCGGCAAGTCCACATACGCCAGTGGTGGTGCGTCGAATCAGGCATCTAGTCATATGAACCTAGACCACATGTCCAACAAGCGAACCCACAACCAGTTGGGAGACATAGAAATGAACGATTTTCAAGGCAACTTCACGACGAGGATTTCGCACGGCCAGGAGGAGAAGCAGAGTCTTGATGATAGTGACAGTCAGAAATTCATCTTGAAATCGACCAAAGTGGTGATGACGACTGAGCAGGCGTGATCGGGAACATAACCATAACGATACATACAAGTAGCAATACACAACTTAACCATCTAGTTTTACCCTTTTTTAACTTTCATCGTCTTGGCCAGCTTTTCGCTTACAAACTCCATCGCCAAGCAAAGCAAGAATATTTGACCCTTCGAAGAACTCCATATCTTTAGGCACCTGTCTTCTCAGATACTCCACTATATCGGTCAAAGGGATAGCATCCTCTCCACAATAGACAGTGATTGGTCTTCCAAAAGCCACTTCCTCCATCAAGTCTGGCTTCTGGAACCATGATCGGGCAACAAGGTTGCGGACTGAATCTTTAAGGTCAAGGATTCCTTCGTAGTCTGGATGTTCTATGTCTTGTATCGCAGATTTGGAAAGGTCCGAACTATCACTGCTGTATAGGCAAGATATGATTGTGCTCCGAGAAATCGTCGTGTCATCGCTTGTTACACCGGCCCAGGCGATGACGGAATTCGCTCGAGCATATATTTGGGGAGTCAAAAGGCTCTGGCGCGCTTTCTCCTTTTCATCATTCTGGTTGATACACACCGCGTCGATCCAAATGAACTTGCCGATTCGAAGAGCTTCTGGAGCTGAGAAAAGTTTTCTCTTTCCTGGAACCAGGTATGATCTCTTATGTGACTCCATGATTTCGTCCCATTGCTTCTTCTGCTTCGTTTCTCGTATGCAATCAGGCGGTGTCTCATGGCGAGAATTAATAACTTCGACACTCGCACCGTGGTCAATTAGCAAACTGACGACGTCGAAGTGGGCGTTTAAGGCTGCATAGTGTATCGCCGTGTCCCCATGGCGGTCACGCGCATGAATATAAGCGCCTCGTCGTAGACATTCTTCAACGTCCTGCAACCGGCCTGCCTCAGCAGCTTGGATCAGCTTCGTCTGGTTGGAAGGCCCAGAGGGGCGATCAACAGTATCGTTGACTTGTTTGATCGTTTTGAGAGCTTCGTAAATGTTCCTCCGAATAAACATAAGTTTTCCATTAATAGCAACCGGGAAGCGATGCATTAGACCGTATTCGTCAATACTGCCTGGAGGGGGGGCCAGTTGTGGATTCCCCCAAATTGAAGAGATGATGTTAAACTGTGGCGCATTCTTGATATCTCCTGTGTCCAGGAGACATTCGAGGACCTCTTCCCCCAAGATTGAAGGCGGTGATAGTTGGCGGGGTCTTTTAACAAACGACAGTAAGCATATTGATGACGTGGACGGAAGACTGGTGTGTTCAAAAGTAGAGAACTCGATTCTAGGGGCTCGAGTATCGTTTGGTGACGATGACATGGTGAATAAAGTGATGAATGAAGTGGTGAATGAAGTGGTGTGAAAGTGATGGGATTCCTCAATCACAACACAGCAATCTTGGTTCTTGCAAGACCTGTAATGTGCTTTCGAATGGCAAGTCCAAGCTTGCAAGTTACCTGCCTTTTCCAAACGCTAGTGTGTCCTGCCTGCCCAGAATACCACCATCGGATTTGAGTTGATTCGGACTCTATCGATCGGGGCCTTCCTACTTTACCAATGAAATGGGAGGCCAGGAACAGTTTGGTCATGTCATGTTACTTGAACGCTGAGTTTAAGGGGCGTAAGTCCTGCCATACTTGACCAGTTCTGCCATGATCTCAAGCAGGTGTCAGAAGGAACAAACCTCCCAAATCAGCTGCGTTTAGTCTTCACTCCACTGTCAGAGATGAATCACGTATCATGCAGTGAATCCCTAGCTTGGCTTTTATTCACAGAAGAACTGTAACAAATGTTCATACAAGGTAACATATTTGCACTTGCCGACCAGACCAATCCATCCAAGTACGTGCTCCTAGACCACAAAGTGCCTTCGGCTGGCCTCATCCTTGACTTCAGCTTCCTTACTGAACAACACGATCACCCGTCGACGAGTTACATCTGCTTCGATCACTGCATATCCCTCAATCAGCTCATTCATCTTCACCAGGTCGGGTAGAACGAGTGTCTCAATAGGCACTAGTGACGGCAACTCAACCTCAAACGGACCGACAACATTATACGGATGGTACAGCCGATCGCGATTCTCCCAAGAAGCTTTACGCTTGTCGAAATCCAAGTTCACTTCTGGACCACTACATCCTGAGTCGACGAGCTTGGCGTAAGACTGCGAAACGTACTTTGCGTTTAGGTCGATAGAGGGTGAGGGGGTTGCCGCTGCGGTTTCCGCGATACGAGCAGCTGTTTTAGTCCGCGCATCGTCTTCTGCTTTTCGTTCCTTGCAATATTGGGCGAACATACGACTTGGAATCTCGCCTCTTTTCAGGTTCGCAGAGACCTTTGGCGGACCCCACGGCCACTTGGGACCAGCGAAGCCAAATGGGCTGACTGTGAGTGAGGTATTAGAAACGGTAGCAGCGCTGGAACAGCCAGACTCACACCATAGCTTCCAAAACATGTTATCAGCAAGATAATCAAAATAGGACGGCGAAATGGGTCGCTTCCATTCTCGGTTGTAGATCGCCTCGCAGGCCTCCCTGCAGGCTCGTCCTGCATATTCTTTGAAGAGATGACTGACTTCTGGTCGCATGAATTTAAAGTATGCATTCAAATGCTGGCGACGCGACTTGGTATCATTGACGTCGAAAGGACTGTAGTTGAGGTCCCGAAAACATGGACCGGAGCCATGCCGCGGGCTGAAGTCAAGATGACTTTTCGCACCCTCCATCTTGGAAGATGAAAAGTTTGACTTGAGTTGAAGAGAAGGGTCATTGCATTTCACAGGAGCTCGTAAGAATAAAGTTGACTTCTGCTCTAGAGTTTTGGAAGCCTGAAATTATACCTATCGGTCATGACAGTGTCACGGAGTGCCAGTGACAGTTAATGCCACTGCAGACCACAGCTGCCTAACACCCACTCACCTGCTTCACTTCCACATCGTGTCAAAGGTTTTTCGAATCTTTCACTTTGTTCTTGCAAAGTCTAATAGACTTACCTACAATCTTCATCCACCAGTGCTTCACTTACTTTACTCGACTTCTTCTGTCCTTGAGATCGCTGTACCCTGCAGTCCGCCGTGTATGCCCAGTACTTGACTAAACAACAGTCTAAGAATCCTACAGCCACGAACAAGGTGGGCGTCAAGAACCGCTCTCAATCTCAAGAAACGGTATCAGTCATCCGAGGACGACCGGCACTCGACCAGCTAGGTGTGGAGGCTGCCACCAAATCCTCTTCGACGACCAACACCATTCTCGGTCCTTCTGCTTCCCAGAAGAAACGTCCAGCCAGCGCCATCGAAGCACCCATTGCCTCCAACAGTAGTGTTGTATCGATGCCAGAACCAACAAGCCCCGTGTCCTCCTCAATCATCCATCGTGACAAGCGTCCGCGATCCGATCTTCATGTGCTTAACCCCGACGGTTCACATGATGTTACAGCAGCTCCAAACCATCGTGCGGGAAATTCAAGGCAGCTGAACGCTACGCCCAAAGAATTGATCAGCCCAAAGACGCTGTCAGAGCCAATGTCTGACATGAAGACAGACTTGGGGAACCGAGAAGCAGTCTGGAACAAATTCTTCGGTCCTACTTCCATTCGCAGCCCTGTCACCGGCCCTTTCCAAGTTCAGATGAGCCTCTGCATACCGATGCAGCACCTAAGTTCAGAAGAGCGTGTTCAGTCGTCAAACAGGACACTACACAGTATACAGATTACCTGCAACCCTGAGACTCGCGAAATCGCTTTTGGTTTTGCTCCGGGACGTGGCCCTTCTGAGTGGTCTTCTCGTGCCGAACTCCTCACCATCTGGACCGCCGTTAAGGAATGGGCGACGGCCGTTCACGAAGGGATCCCAGCGTACCTTGACTCCTTCATCACCCGAGCGGTCTCGAACAGGTGCCATATTGACACCAGTGATGGCGACCCGATGATCAAGGCTTATCAGAGTATGTTGAACTCTCACCATGCTCCCAAGAAATGTCTTGAAGCTATTGAGCTCCGACAAAGCAATAAGATCTTGTTTCAAAAGCTCTTGACAGGAAGTTTCGATGATACTCGTCGTAAGCTTGGCAGTTGGGTATTCGAATTCACTGGCAGCAAGATTACCGCCGTAGATATCGCTACCGAAGAATGGCTAGATCACTGCGAGGTCCAACACCGCCAAGAGGTTCGTGAGTGGTCCAAGACTGCCAAGGGGTTTGTGCGATGTATGGACAAGAACAAGGCATAATTGGCACCACTGCATATGGGATAAAGTTTACGAGATTAACCGTCGCGACTATTATCTGGAACACAGGATGGTCGTATAACAGATAGATATACATATAGTAAGTAAGCAATGATAATGGCACATCTCAAGATAGAACTTCATGTTTTGTCCATTGCTGAACTTTGCATATTGCAAGATCATACCATATCTATCTTATTTCGCAATGATTCATATTCATTAGTCATTTCCTGATGGTCCTTCTTTAGCGACTCTGGGTCCAAATCTTCAAACGCCATGCTCCAAATCGATTGCGCCTCGTCTTTCGTAGTCTTTCTCGCGGACTCGATACCTGCTACCATTAGTACATACTCATTCCTACAGTTGAAAAAACTGACCTATATGTTGCGCCTGCACTGGATACAAGGCGTATCTATCCAGCTGATTGTTTATGGCTATCTCATCAAGCATCAAGTCTACCTGACCACTCTTTTTTCTCCGGAGCTCAGATATCAACAGCGGCACCTGACGGCGTGGAAAGATCATGGCCTGTGAGCAGCATCCAAACGGCTCATTGAAAACCCCCGGTGACGGTGGAAAGAGAGACGCCTTGCCAGATTGATACACTAGTATCACCAAACCTGGTACCAAAATGAAGACGACGACAAAAATTGTTTCCTTGTCTAGGTATTTTTGAGTTGCTCGCCACCGACGCCGTGCGAACAAGGCAGGGACTGAGATACCCAAACCAATCCCCAGAATAATCAAGAATTCGTTATTCCCTCCAATTTCATGGCTGGCCCAGCCTATCGACCTTTCCTGATTGAACAATCGCATGAATAACCAATGTTGCTCTCGGTCCATGTGCATTATATCTGACAATCCTTTCAGGGCTCGCATAAACCATCCTCGGGCCAGAAGGATATCGTCTTCGAATACCCCAACATACAGAGCGCTGGTATTGTAGCATCGTTCGAGTCCAAGGGTATAGTCAATTACACCCTTCTCACGAAAATTTTGTTTCTTCTCGAGCTCGCTTAGATACGCAACAGTGGTGGAATTGTCATCGTAAGTATAAACATCGTTGACAGCTCCTCGGAGCCATTTGTCGCCCCAGTTCGGGTGTCGTGTTGCGTCAGTTTCAGCAATAAGAACGGATAATTCAAGATCTTCGCGCTCTTGCCTTGACAGGCCATTCAGAATGCTTCCAACAGTTATCTGGAAGTCACATTACGTCAGTAGGTAGCAAAAGCTATGACAAAAGGATAATTACTGGAAGATATTGAGTCTGTCGTGCCACGGAGTTGAGCGCAACGCAAAGTGTCTTATTCCTGGAAGGTACATCGCTCGTTTCAGGGCTTCGTCCAGTGGAAAGTGATCCAATTGTTTGTTCTGCTTCGGCTCTTCTGATTGTCGAGTAGGCGGTCTGGTACGCTCGCGCCTTGTCGAAGAACACGCTCCCAGGATCACGGTAGAAGTGAGTCTGACCGTACCAGGTCAGAAACAGCAGAAAGGCTATGCATGTCGTGGTTTTGTAGAGCAAGCTGAACATGATAGATAGACAAACAAGATGTTGCAGGTTTTCATGCTTGGAAAAGGGATGTGAACAAAAGACATGACCCAAGCCACATTCGCTTGCCCAGACGATCAATGCAAAGGCCGCGAAGTGTTCAAGAAGCGGGAATAATGGGGTTTCATGATACAGTCGTTCTGGAGCACTAGCTTGGCGAGCGGCCGACACGAATCTTAGCGGCAGCTAACTCAGACCACTTCCAGATCCTTCTCGTTGAGTTGGCGAATTACTAGTCTTGGATGCATTCGTGTTCCTCACAGATGGCCCACATAGCCAAGGACCCTCAGCCTCACTCGTAGACCCTTGTACTGATCGAAACAGGAAGTGGCCGATTTGTAATTGTGAATTTCTGACGAATGCCTGGAAAGAAATTGCTGTTGATCTTGAAGAGTCATGATTTTGGATCTGGCATTTGTCGGCCAGACACCTCATATCTGATGAAACGGCTGTATAAGGAGTAAACGTCATCAGCCCCGTTTCCTTTAAAATGGTGCATACAAATGAAATGCCACACCTTGTTTCATGAATACTGAGGCTAGTTTTTGATCGGCAAGTGGATTCGAGTAAGCGGCTAAAACGGCCCCTTAGCGAACCTGTGTGGGTACGGTAATGTCGTCTGTACATCTTGACAAGTGTAGTCCCGCAAGCGTAAATGACGACCGTCAACAGAGTGACAAGCTAGCTGTTGAGACGCGTCAATGATCGCCCACTGTGCATAAAGTTATTGTAGAAGGTTCAACGATGCGACACGTGTATTAGGCCGACACCATTGACCCGTCAACGGCTATTTGCGAAATATGTCAACGTGTGTTGCGTTCGGAGAGAAGTCGAAAGGTTAACCCAATAAGTTGTTAGGCAGGGATCCTGAGCATCAAATCAGGGGAACGCATTGTCCAACAGAGTAAGAGCGAACGACTGGTACATACAACATGAAGTATTTTATTCTTGGGCAGGAGTCCATTTTTCTCTGTTTAGACCTTTCTCAACTCGAATCGTCGTGTAAAGAGGAGTTGGATCATATTGCATTATCTCATAATCATTCTATCATATCGCTCATCTTATCTCATCTATCAATCAATCTATTCCATATGCATCTTCTCCAGAAAAATCAACCAAGGTAGCTTCGTTCGCTACGAAATCCCCTTCCCAATCCTGTTTTTCCGAAACCCGTCTCTGTAGGCCCCGTTTCGACATTGGAAGTCTTTCCCGCAGGGAGTCTGGCTTCGACGGCGGCGGCGGTCGTGACTTTGCGGGGTCTTCTTTGCTGTACGGTGGTTCGCCGTTCGAGTAGGCTCGTTCTGTTCGAGTGTATGCTGGTTCCGCGTCCTTGCTGTAGGCGGGCTGTTCGTCTCTGCTGTATGAGGGGCCGGCTTTGCTGTATGCTGGAGCGGGGGTGGAATCTGAGTCGTCGATGATCTTGGGCGTTGCAAACTGCTCTGCTTTTGATGTGCTGATTGTGGTATCTGGTTGGCGTTCACTAAATGGTCAGTCTTGTTCACCGACGATCTCGTACTACTCACCTGTTCACTCGCCAGTATGGCGATGCCTGCAGGAGTTCCAAATCGACTATCCCTTCAGCGTCAAGAATTCTGGCTATCACATGTTCGCGAGCATTTGAAACATTGATGATACTTCTCACCAAGCTCACCGCCTGTTCGGGCACATCTTGCGTGACATTTGTCTCGGGATCTGTCATCATCCATTCCAGCAACCTACGAGGCAGCAGTGTCTGTTTAAAGATCTCCCAGTTCTCATCATCCGCGTAGACAGTGAGTCCAACTGTATCCTTGATGTCGAGACCACCCATGGGGTTTACTGCGGTTATTTCAGCGCTGCCGGAGCGGTAGACTAGTTGTGATTGAAAACCCGATGCGAGTCTGACCTCGCAGTGTTCGAGAGTCTCGCGAAGCCACGACGTCGCTTTCGGTGTCGTCGTTCGGGGACTCTTGAAATGTACAGCGATCCTGCAAAAGTTAGACCTGAAATGGTAACGGGTGTGAAGACATACCGTAGAAGATGGTCAGCCTTGGCAGAGAGTTCATCAGGTAACTCAATTGATTTGAAGTTCTCGTCCGCCGGTCCTTGATCCACAACATGACGCGACAAGTATCTTTGATCTAGACCCGCCCATACCAGCAGATTGTCTAACATCCACACAGTCTTTGGGTCAAAATCCAACAGATTCAGTCTTCCCTCAAACGCCTCTTTCAAATTTTGTCGATCTGCTATCACAAATTCCATACTAGGGGCACACAACAAAACTCCATCTGACGTCGACACAGGAAAGACGTTACTCTGCATGAATCTTTCCCTGTCAAAGACGTGACCATATTCTGGTATCCTTTGACTGACGGCTACCAAGAGACCCCTTGCAGTATCGTCGCGTGAGCAGTCGGGACTTAATGACGAGACTTGCATTAATGTGTCGAAGATGAGACCTGAGTCGTTCTGCTTGACGTCGAGGAAATCTACGAAGAATTCATGGAGCTCCGGGTAGTGTTTGCTGAGATCGTTGACTTCGGGGCTGTCGAGTTTGGGGGACCACGAAACATCGTTTGAGCTGAGCCACGTCACTGTCTCTCCAGGAGCGACGGCGATGATGGGCTTTTCAATGAATGCTATCCTACGCAAGGTTAGTTTTGAAAGTCCATGGATGCATAGCAACTCACTTGAGATCAGCAGCATCGTTAGGTGACAGGTCAAGTCTCATCTTATCCAAGGCGCGATAGAGCTCATCTGTCAACCAAAGATCCGCAGGATCGAGTACTGCGTCGAAGTCGCGCTTTTCCAAAACGTCTATGATAGTCCGGTAGCTGGCCTTTTCAAGCTTCAGCGTCTGCGTGTAGAATTCTCTTAGAGACGCGAGCTCTGACTTGCTGGCGTCCCAATCTTCTGGTACCGGAAAGACAGGTGACTTGGATAGTGTGCTGGATATTTCACATGAGTCATCCAACAGACATTCACTGAGGGGTCTCCATATCGGATGGACATAGACTAGCTGCTCCTTCTCGAAATAATGTCTGATGGTGTGAGTATCATGATGTCAGGAGGGAAAGATATTCGTACCTGACTTTCTGCGCGCTAGCTTCCGGATCTTTTGAGTCTTCACACTCTGCTTGTATCCGAAGATATAGCTCCAATATTCGACGTGGGAACTCGACAGTTGATGCTTTTGACCGTCGTACTCGTATCAACATCTCGAGAAAGAAGTCCAGGTCGTCATGGTACTTGGCAAAGGCTCGAAGACATCTCCACTGGCCAAACCCTCCTTCAGACCGTATCGGAGGATCAAGTCTCAGGAAAGGGAAGGGTTCGCCCTCAAGCATGTATCGATTCCTAAGGTAATGCAGCTTGGGCAGCGGGATATACGAGTTGCCGAGTGGTCTGAATTTTCCGTCTTGGTTAAGAACTCTGATGGCCTTGATATCGAACATGGAGTCTGGATTCTCCTTGGCGTATATCTTGTCGCGCTTCCATGCCTGCTGGAGGTAGTTGAGGAAGTCCTCGGGGTGCTGCTTGGACATCTCAATACATTTGGGCGCTACAGATCGACCCCGCTCACTGAACTCGAAGAGCCGGGGCTCTGAAGGCCCAAAGCCTCCATAGCTTCTTGAAGAAGTGCTGCTGGTATCTCCACGATCACCACGCAGTAATTGCATCGGAATGGTGTTTTTAGGGGTTGGGTATGGGATTCCCCAGATTGAGATCTGGGTCGGGTTGCAAGCAAAGACTCACTCACTCACCGACTACAGCCTTTGACGTGGCCAGAGTGGAGCATGTGGGAGCAGGGGTTGGCGGAAAAAGTGCAATCCGATGAGTCAGCAACCAATAGAAAGCGCTCTTTTCACGATTTTGATAGTCTTATCATGGACATTCGTCTCCGCAAGCAGAGTTGATTGTTCCTGCCAAATCGCTCAGGCGCGGAGAAGGAAAACACGACGTGATTCGCTACGTCATAGTGAAAAATCATGATTGAAATGCCCCTGACTTACCCTATGCCTTTGCAAACTATTTATCATTTATAATCCGCGCAAAGGGGAGATTATGCTTTTAAAGTTTGCTGGGTTTTTTTTTTTTCCGTTAACCTTCAGCCGTGTTATTCCCTTTTTCCCTTGGCAGGAGAGCTTAGCGCTAGGCTTAGGGTAGATCTTGGGCTTGATCGCCTAATAACGTTGATGCTGAGACCAATTTGGTAGAGGAAGATAATAGAGCGCGCCTCCATCCTGATAAATTCATAAGAGGGCATTGATACCGAAGTCAGGTCGTGACAAACGCAATTGTTACCAAATCCCCTACTTAATTTGTTTGCTCTCTCTCTGAAATCATTCCCAAACTTCTCACCCCATCCGCATTCCTTACCCTCTCACTTGGCCTTTCATCTAACTCTCAACCGTCTCTATCCCTTGTCGTTTGCTGTCGCCAGCACATTCTCCGATGTTTAGCCAAACCGGCCCGCCGTTGCGAGATCGCCTGACGATCCAGCCTTTTCACTCTGCCAATGCGGAGAAATGTCAGCTCTCCAGTTTGAGGTATCAAAAAATAAAAAGCAAATATTGGGGTTCAGAACACTTCAGACTGACAGGCTTATTTTGTTTCTTATGCTGTACCACCATACCAGCGCGCAACTACAACCAAAGGAGTAATACTTTCAACTTGGATGTGTGAAACTGGCTGATCTGATTGTAACACAAACTCGATTATAGTGTCTTGGCTTTAACGACCCGACAAACGCCCGATTATTTCCCGCTCGACAACCAGGATAAATACATCATCCATCGCAACCCTTTCATTTGACACATTCATCTATCTTCAAAGGTCTTTTTGCTATGGCGACTGTCACCCAAACTGACACGTCGGAAGCCTTCGAGCTCCGCCACAGCCCAGCACGCGATTCACTCCATGATGATGAGCCGCCACCATCATCCAACAAGCCAAACAAAGCAGAACTTCTCAGAATCTTCAGTGCTGGCTTCTCATTCTTCGTTGCAGGCGTCAACGATGGAAGTATCGGAGCTCTAGTGCCTCACATCATTCGCGACTACAATGTTACGACTGCCATTGTCTCATCAGTGTAAGCTCACCTCACACGCGCTCCAAACTTCCCAGGTTGACGGTTCCAGATACGGCGCAAACTTCATGGGCTGGTTCCTTGGCGCATTTTCGAACACCCATCTCTGCCAGATCTTTGACCTTGGATCAATGTTAGCCCTTGGCGCCATCCTGCAAGTAATCGCCCACGCCCTTCGGGCATGGAAACCTCCGTTTGCGCTATTCGCTGTCACATTTTGGCTGGCAAGTCTAGGTCAGGCGTATCAGGATACCCATGGAAATACCTTCGTTGCTGGGACTAAGGGCTCGCATCGATGGCTAGCGTTCATCCATGCAATGTATATGGCTGGATGTCTTGTTGGGCCGTTCGTGGCGACAGGCGTGGCTTCAGCGGGGAGTACCTCAAGATGGTATCTGTTTTACACCTTCCCGCTTGGGATTGGCATTCTCAACGTTGCATTCGTAGTATATGCATTTTGGGATACTCTCAGACTTAAGAGAAAGCAAATCCCTACAGAAAGGACACTCGAGGCTGATCAATCGCCCGCGTCGAGAAATAACGACGCGTTCGCCTTGATCAAGGAGACACTCAAGAACAAAAGTGTCTGGCTCATCAGCTTGTTCTTTTTCTTCTTCCTTGGTGCAACACTCACTGCTAGCGGGTGGGTGGTCGAGTACCTTGTGGATGTGCGTAACGGCGACATCAATCAGATGGGTTTTGTGCCTGCTGGATTTAGCGGAGGCTCATTACTCGGAAGACTATTCCTTGCTGAGCCTACGCATAGATTTGGTGTCCGAAGAATGATTTTTGGATTTACTATCATCAGTATTGTCTTGCAGATCCTGTTTTGGCTGTAAGTCTTGTAACTTCCTCTGGTCCATGATCATCGCTAACAATTTTAGTGTCCCTAATATCATTGCTGCATCCATAGCCATCAGCTTCCTTGGCTTTTTCATGGGTCCATACTTCGCAACAGTAAGTTTTATCCTACTATCTCGGTCCTTGGGCTCGACTCACATAAATAGGGCATCGACGTCGGCTCCAAACTATTTAACCCTCGCATTCAATCTACGGCTTTGGCATTCGTTTTCGTTTTCGCGCAGCTTGGAGGTTGCATGTTCCCCATTATTACTGGTCTTGTAGCAGCCAGTGCTGGCGTGGAGATTTTGCAGCCTGTTCTTTGTGCATTGTTGGTTGCCACCGCGGTTTCATGGTTGTTTGTTCCGATGCCCAAGGAGAGTGGAAATCCGGCTCTGCACCAGGAGTAACCGTCCAGATTCGGAAAGCTTCGTGCAGAATGTTTGGATGTCCTTGGACAACTTCCAGAGAAGTAGATGAGAGGGAAAATGGTGCTTCCAGAAACATCGCAAAGATGATACCTATACATAGTTTCTAATTCAGTTAACAAGCAGTTGAAAAGGCTGACAGCTGCCTTCTTGTATACTTTACGCATGGTACGAGAGTATAGAGCAATGCCCCACATACAATAAATCACTGCCAAAGAGCTGCCAGCATTCTCTGCTACAGCTACCCATCTAAAAAGCCGCTTCGCATTCGATCATTTTTCTCTTCTTCCTTTCCTTCATTGTCAACCTTAAACATTCGATCATTTCTCGCATTGGCATCTTGAAGCTCTTTGATCCTGGCCGAACAGCTTCCTTGACGATCATCCAACTATCCAAGACTGTCTGACTACCTATCTAACAATATCCAAGATGCTTAGCGGTATGTAGAATTGCACATATTGACCAAGCCGTTCCCATATTGATTTTCTTTCCGCCCAGGTGGCTACGAGGAAAGCGCATCCAACACCAGCAGGTGGTTAACCGTCACTGAACGACTCCATGGGTCTTATCGCATCAACCTCTCAATGGTAATGTTTGAGCATCATTTTCCTCACGTCTTGGTTATCGAAGGCCTCCAGCTTTCTCTCTGGGTTTACATGAGCACCCAAGGGCACATGCACAACCCTGGAATTCACGAACCGTGACGAAAGCCCCTCGACCAGGATTAGTATCACTATACTCCCAACTTGCCTTCAGGTGACTGAGCTCATTGACGAAGAGCCAATCATCGAGGTCGAGGCTTTAGTCGAGCAAACGATGAGGGTCGCGGCAGAGCTTCAAGGCTCGCCAGATTGCGGTATGCTTCGGGACGTCAACTTGGATAAATACACGAAACTTGACTTTGAAATCTACCAGCCGTGTCTTGCTAGCAGACTTTCGAAGAAGACAAGAGAATCTTGACTTTCGCACCCGTCATAGCGCGATACAATGTAGTTCCCATATCCCCATCATGGGCTTGAGAACGAGTCTTCACAGTGTTATGTCCAGCTAGCACAAAGCCCAGTACCGGGCATGTTGCATCAACCTTGAAATGACGGCCATTCCCAATGAATTTAGACTTATCGCCCGAAATAAGACAGGATTCGAGGGATTAGAGAGGGCAAGTGGTAGGACAGATTAGTGAATGAAAAGCAATGGATCTTCAACATCTCGAATTTCATGATAATGCGCATGAATGCGTTACAAAATTGCGTAAAGGGATTATTAAATGGAGCTTGTCCAAGGTTGGTATAATTATTATGTCATGTCGTCTCCCGGCCTATTTACAATGAATTCTCCCCCGTACTCTGTGACCTCCTGCTCTGCGTCGTAACCTGCGTCTTATTAAACTTTCCAGGCCCATCAACTAAGCTCTGCTCATCATTTTCACTATATTGTACCTGGAACGTCCTATGCATTTCAATACCTCCATGCTCAGGCGAGTGGTCGGAGTCTCCCGTCTCAGAAGGAAGTTCCACACGGGCACCACGACTACGGCTCATGATATGTGATTTGCGACCGTAGTTCTCCCCATAGTTGTTGTATTTGCTTGAGTCGTGCGATGATCCTCCGAGAGCGGGAAAAACGCGCACAAGAAGTACTCGTAGAGCGGGCATAGAGGCGCAAATAATACCAATGTTGATTTCGACTGTTGACCAGATCGAAACATCGGTTTGGTCGTAGGTTGGGTTGGTGGAAGAGCCCAAGTGGACGATATACTGCAGGCGTATGATACTAACAACAGTGACGCTTGAAGAGTTAGCTAGGTTATGGAAATGCGACGAGGTACTCACAAGGTTCCGACGATGAACATAGCCGCAACACCGATCTTCTTTTTCCAATGAAGCTTGAGTTTGCGGAGGTACCACATTGGGATACCCAACATCCAGAAGTCAAGGATGATGCTGATAGCAGCATTTGCCCAGCCGATGGAAGCAATGTTAAAACTATAAAGTCAGCAAGTTGTTCCTCTCTGTGAGTTGATAGACATACCATTTTCCTTCATGCTCACCGTCCCAATTTAGCCAGAAATAATTAACAGGCGTACACTGGAAAGCAGCTAGAAAAACAAATACAACACCGTAGACTGTGTTGAAAATGATCGTTCCCCACAGAATCTTCTGTGCTTTACCAGGAAAGATCCTAAGGTAAAAGAACAATAAAGATGTCTTGAGAAATGAGACTTGAGCAAAGTAAAACACTTCCAGTAGCCAGAAGTAAAAGCCGAACTTGGTGATCTGGTCAAATTCAAGGGTCCAGATATCGCGACCTTCTCCGTGTCCTGCTGTTCCATGAATGTTCATTGCGGTCGACGGCATACCGATAAGGAGTGTAAGGCAAATAAATAAATCGTCAAGACCGAAGTCGGCTTTGCTAAGGAAGTATTTTGTACCGAGTCGAAGAAGAATCGAGACACCGGAGATAACGCCGAGAACGATTGTAACGTTGATGAAGAGGGTGGTCTTGTCGCGGACAGGGTAATCGCAGTAGGTATAGGTCATGTTGAGAGTGGCTAAGGTCGTTAGCTTGGTCCTTGAATCGATAGAGTGACATACTCAAGCTGTCCTTGACACTGCAGATTTCAGCTGCGCATCCTTCCGCTGTCTTGATGGTCTTTTGTCCCGAACACAAGCAAGACACGTCGGTGGTCTTGCATCCTGATTTGCCAAAAGCATCTTCATAACAAGGAGACTACTCCAATTAGCAAAGCTAGACACTAAGGCAACACACTTACAGAACAATTGGGCAAAGTCCTCAGCAATTCCGCCGTGTTCCCAAACTCTGCCACAGTCAAGGGCACAAAGGCCAGCAACAAAGGCAAAGCCCACCTCATTATGATCGACAATAGTTAGCGAGACAATCACCCGCACTGCGGAGCCAGTTCTGGGGGGGCCGATATATAAGGTCTTTTTCGACCCTGACGAACCCTGACGCTTATCGTCTCAAGTGGAGTAAAGGATTTAAAGACTTGCTTTAACCCCCACTGGGTTCGTCTCATCTTCTAGTGCAGAGGACTGTCTATACTACATGGATGATCCGGATATGCTTCCACGATACAGCGTAGCATTGGGGTTAACCGTGCAAGGCAGGCCCCTAGAATAGCGCCATTTTCTCGCCACGAGGGCAGAACCAACCTGCATTTTGAGTTCCAATCGTCAAGCGCCTGAGGTCGTTTACGGCAATCTTATAGGATGCAGCAAGGGTATTTTGCCAGATACGCCCTATTTGTTAGATACCCCGTGTTTCATAAGGATTTTAGTCCCGTTCTGGAAGGTCGTGTAAAGAAGCCACAGCCCCTGCGCTAAAGAGCTCCGAGGATGTCATTCTGTCAGCGACTTTTCTTTCCCTTGGCATGTGTCAATGGCCCGGTCCCTGGTTCGCCAAGGATACGGAATCAACGAGGGAGGGAGCAATCTCCACCACCATTATTAGTAGCGTTCAATAAGGAGGATTTTCGCGTAAGCACTTAATTCAAGGAGAAACATAGGAGGAATATTCCCTTTTTTTTCAGCTCTTTCTCGCATAGGGTGAAGGTTTCCCCCTATTTACTGTGCCGCATCAAAATTCACATCGGAGCTGACAAAACAGGGTTAGGATCTCCGATAGCACCCTGGCAGCCATGCTGTCAACCGAGACTTGGCAAATGAACAGGAACGCCACAGAGTTAGGTGCAGGAGGGCAGGAAAAGAAGAAGAAATCATATTCCGAATACCTGGGACTTCGGTCATCCAGAATAAGTAAACGTTTCGTGTGTTGCATTCTGATAAAGTTTTAGACTACGGAGCCGTTCTTTGGCTAGCACCTTTAAAAGCGGAGTTGACTCCATCACAACGCTCTCACTGCAACCATGAGCCTTCACGGACCAAGCCTAGAACACCAGCCTTGTACATATTAGACTAGCGGATTAGGACTGTCACATCAACGGTAGACTAGGATAAAATCTGCATAGATAGCTTTCAAGTATTCTGTCGAATGGCGGCAGATCCGTTCGCCAAGAGACCTGCTATATCTCTTCTATCCTGTTTGTTTCCGCATGCATTGTTGTGGTGGCCATTAACTGTTTATATCCATAAGATCAGCATGCGAAAACCCACAGATGTGTCCGGATTCGGCTATCTTTGCATTAAAGATGCGACATAAACTGTTGCAACGATGATACGCTGGTTGAACTATGACTCCTATGTTACCGTAGCATAGGTGTTGACGTGCTGTTCTAGATCTGTGCGCCATGTGACATCCGGGAGTACCCCCGAGGCCAGGTTTACGAGTCTAAGCGACGTGAGGCATGGGCGCGAGAACGACAGTGCTTCGTCCCAACAGCTGATTTGTAATTTTGATTGTTGGTTTGTTGTTGACTCCTGGTTCAGCTGCCATTCTAACTTGGTCCAGAACATCGTCGTCCAGATTGGTGGTTTTAAGAAGTTACATCTCGCATCTTTACCCAAATCTGTGAATGAGACAATATGGGTCCTCGCGAAAAACTACAACCGGGATCTACTCTACCGCCCCCGAACCCACAAAGTCTGGATATCTCGCCCTACAAGGATTTACTAAAATGCTCAACACTTAAACCCGAACCGAAACGTGGATCGTGGGGATGGCGGGGCGAGCGGACGTCTGACATGAACGCCCGGGCTTTGTGTCGTGAACATACCCTAACCAAAGGCTGAAGTGTTGGGTCCATTAGTACTCAAATAGTGTATACTGCTCCTGATAGTATGGGATAATGCGGATAAGATCTCGCTCGAAGCTAGAGGGCGGAGTATTGAATCACCTCGATCAATTTCTCAGGTTCTTTTTTGAATCTGCCATGAACCATTTTTAAGTTATTACAAAGGCTTAGAGAGTTACCTAAAGTCGAAGTCTCGGAGTTCTGCTATTACGCATCACAAATTTGGACTTTTCAGGTAGAAGTGTAACCTTGTCCTTTGGAGGGAAGAAGGACATCTCGACCTGTGGCGATGGTGTACGGTTCATCGCAACCTGCATTTTGTAGTTTGTTAAATTCTATGCTGGTCAGAAGTAGCCGCGCCGTCCCTATTTCGAGAAGGACACATGCTCAATGAGCTCTCTGAAAAGGACTCGAGGCTGGTTGATATGGTGTAAGCAGTATTTTCATGTTGTAATTCTTACCAAGAGCAGAAGAGCAGAGCCTATGTTCCCAGGATGCATTGGCTTCAATTAACCACATTCTGTAGCCAGCAGATAACAAAATGCGGTTTGCTTTTCTTTGTAATGATGTGATTTTACTTGGGGACAGGTAATCTTAATTAGAACCACCAGAAAGTTTGATTGCCTTCAATTTGCTCGACACTTAAAGCTCGGATCTTCCCTGTTGGTTGCTCTGCAGTTTGAGCTAACTGTTCTAAACAATGGTGCAAGCCGCTGCCAGCCTTCGACCTCAGCTGCCGGAGAGCTTTCCGTCTACCAGCATAAGGATCGATGCAATTTCAGGAAAACACAAAATGAATGACATAGAATATTGATTCTTCATACATATATCTTTTGAACAATTTTGCAAAACATTTACTGAACCTGCGTTGGTTGCTGCAATGTTTGAGCTAAAATTAGATGCCAAGACCACTCAGCTGGCCCGATTCCAATAGTTTGCTCGTTAGAACGCCCAAAAAAGCAAAGCCTGTCGATAGTTCATATTATCAATACGAGGAGAGGTTGTCTTCTAGCTTCTGTTTTCTGCACGGATTTAGTATGTCTTCGGAGGGTATGCATTTACTCCCTTCTTATTCCCTTTCATTGTCAACACCATGGCGGCGAAACTAATTTTCGCTGGTCTTGTAGCTTCATTCGGAGCCAACGGCAGCCCATGCAAGCCGAACAGTTACAATTCCTTCTCACTAGCCACTACCTCAGGCCAGTCAATAGAAACTGCTGTTTCAACAACCGCGTCCGAAGCAGGCACGGGTCCTCAGTCACCAAACCACTCATCTGGTTACGACCTCACTCCCACTGCACTGGAAGCTTCTCTGGTAACAGGCTCAACGACCGTTTCCAAAACTACCTTGACTTTCCCATCGATAACCATTGATCTTTCTAAAATCGAGACTACGGTCAACACGGAATCTACTGAGTCCTACGAAGAATCACCTGCCTCGACACAGCATGCCACATCCACTCTAGCCTTTGAAGCATCCTCCTCTGACCTGATATCCTTTGAGTCCTCAGAATCTCAGACTGATTGGGAGATAACATCTACGTCAATTGTTTCTCACCTCATTTCAACTGGTGACTCGACCACGGAGCAGTCCATTTATACAGGTACTTTGACCGTGACATCTTGGTCTTCCGAGCCAACAACAACCTCCTCGATCGCGAGTACGACCACTACATCAGGGGTACAGGATGATATCGGTTTCTACAATGGAGGATTCGAAGACGACCCCTCTCCAGACGCGCTCCCCTGGGTATTGGGAAGAGGTGTGACTGTGCCAATTGACCCCGAAAATGCTCGTTCGGGGAACCGCTATGCGTATGTACCTAGCACTGACCAGACTGTCACTATCTAACTCTTGACCCTAGTCTACTGAGATTCCCCAGCACAGGAACTGGTCCCCTTTACCCTCTGCGCCAGATTATCACAGGCCATGGCGAAACAAAAACATTGTTGTGGACCGTTTACTGGGCTTTCACAGACTTTAGCACACTCTCGAACACAGAATGCGATTTTCAGAGTTACTTCGGCGTACTCACCGATATCACAAAGTTCAAGGCCGACGGCGTACCAAGGAACGAATATTTCAAGCGGCAATTTTTGGTCACGCGATCAAGTGCACTCAATACCATCGATTTGCGATTTTACTGGCGCTGTACTGCCTCAAGCCCAAGTTTGCCATGGGATGGTGCCGAAATACGTATCGACGATGTTAGTTTCGTCGAGTATGACCCTCCATGTACTGCAATTAAGTCGCCTCCTCAAAATTTAGTCTGCGGTCAGACTGGAGGGCTTCCTAGTTCCGCGAAATCTTATCTCATCGGTTCCGAGCTACCCTGGGGTCCTTTTGAGAATTGCGCCCAAATCTGTGCTGGGAATCCAGAATGCAAAGCTTTCACTGGGTCAGGGGTTAATTCCAATCTGGCTGGGCGCAATGCCCGATGTAACTTGTACTCGGCGACGCCTGAACAGCTTGGATTCTGGCCTGCGGGTGGAACTTTCGTCGTTTATCAGCCAGGTTGCTTTGAGTGTCGTCCATCAGAATAGCTGAGACGCTACCAAGATTATCCTCCGTTGTTGTTAGAATCTTAGCCAGGCAGATGGATAGAGTACAGAAAGATTGCCTACTGTGGCAATTCAGAATCTGGTCTCAACACGTGGGTTCGGGTGTAGCCACTCTGCTCTTTCCATGATAAAAATACATTGAAATGACACAGCCATCTATCACAGTAAGAAAGAAAAAATTATCAACGTCTGAACTGTTGTCAAAGAAAAGAGTATTGATGTTTACATGGTGCCTAGGTAGCACACACCAACACAGAGCTAGGCCAACGCCACTTCCATTGTCTTGTGGAACTGTCAGTCTCACTCAAACATGCAAAGAATTTGATTGTCTTCAAAAGCCAATGAGAGTGTTTGGTATTCACCTTTGTCTGGAAGCTCGATTCTCTAGGACAAAAAGTAATCTCGAAAGCAAATCTTCTCAGGCCTTGCTTCACCTATCGCGACTAGCCATGAAACATCATCATGAATCAAATGATGCTACCAAGTAATGATGCTAATAAAAAAATCGCAAGCGACTTGTTTATGATTCGCTCAGATCAAAACAACAGTAATTTGTTCGAGCAGTTTGAAGTTCAAAGACTCAAGGCGAACAAACACCTGGAGCACTACTTCCAATGCATCAGTCACGACTCGCCCAGAGACGACCTTCCTGGTCTCAATAACAGATTCGTAACCTTCCAAGGTATTAATTCTCTCTATAACCTGAGTAGTTGCTGACCTTTGGCTTCCAGGGGACGGAGTGTCGAGCGGGAATCCAGATGTCACGCTGTCGAAACAGTTCCATGCCAGCGCAGTTCAGGAGCTCGTCGTTCTCAATGAAGTCCTTGAAGGTATGAGGAAACAACAAAGACCTCTATTGAAGGCTGTTTCTCCGAGTCTCGTTTCATTGTAAGTCTTTCGCCCTAGACTTTTCCCTGCTGACATGTTTAGGACGACATTGTGTGTGGTTTTCGCCTATGCTTTGCCGCATCCAGGTCTCTCACTAATCTTTCAGACTGGTGGAGTTTCCGGTGGTGTCCTCTCGATTATCCGCTTGGTTCGAATGTATCGACAGTCGAGGGAGATTCTGCCACTTCAACACAAGGTTCGGGGACTTATTCGAGCATTCAAGAATGAAACGATTCGGTATAGGGACTTGGATGGGGTATTGATTTCGTCACTTGACTAGAGAAGTCTGAACAAGATTTTGAACCTAGTATCTTGTTGTTACAATGAGATTAGCCCTGTTGCTCCGAATCGCGACGATCCAAGGATACCGCGCTCTCTCTTCTGTCATAATCCTTACCCATAACCCTTGAATCTGTGGCCCAACGGCACAGTCACATACATGGATGGTGACATATTGAACCAACATTCTTGGCTCTCAGAAGTTTCTTCTTCTTTCGATTTACCTTGATGGCTAACACGTGGCGCGGAACTATCCGCCATGCTCCTTCCTCGCCTTGTTCGTTGTCGCACGTTTCCATGGGCTCCACAGTTTAAGCAATTACCAATTTAGGTAAGTCAACCATATACACTTTAACAATGCAGATGTAGTGTCGTGTTGAACGATTATTATTGGGGTATCAGTTGATTCTATAAAAGTTCCCTTCTCATTGTTCCTCCTCTGGCTTATCCAACGCATTCTCTGCCGGTCGCTCAGGTACAAGGAACACCGCAAAAGATGTTGAAGGTAGTGAAATACAAAACATGACAAAAGCAACGATAAGGTTGGTGAGAGATGGCACCTTGGCGGCACCGACTCCAAAAGCCAAGCATGAGCCAAGAGACTCAAAAGATCGAACAAGACCGACAGCAAGGGTCAGTGTCTCGACATCTTGGAAGAAAGTTCCGATGATCCAGTAAACAAACATGTAGTGGGACTCGTTCATGAATCTAGACAGTTAGCTTTTGTTTGCAATATGAACTCAAAAACGTACCGAAGAAGAACTTGAACAGCGAATCCGCGGCCAAATCCAGGAAGATCCCAATCCAGAGTAACACGAGGGTCGGATTTGCGATACTCCAACTCCATAGCAAACTGCCATCCGAAAAGGGCAGTCATAGTAACTGCGAGGAACACCCAAGTGATTCGCGCAAGCTGAGGTCGGCTGAAATACTTGAGATCAAAGAACCATCCCCAAAAGATATTAGCGCCAGTAGCAGCAATTCCAGAAGTCAACGACGCCAAAGCGCGCGCTCGAACGGAAAAGTAGTTGACGAGATAAATTCCGAGGTAGGTGCTGTTCCAGTTGAAGCCGACCAGGATGGGAATGAGGAGGTAGAATTGCTTGCGTTGGATCAGAGCACCCCATCGTCGGAATTGGTCCTTGATGGTCTTGTTGGTTTTCGTCTGGGGAAGCTTGGAGCCATCAGATCGGATGACCTTGTGAGGAGGCGAGATTAGAAAAGCGAGAGGAAGACCGAGACATTGAAGAGCAATGAGCACGAGATATGTAGTGTATCCGACGCGACCTCGCTTTCCAGAGTCGACATTCAGAGAGAGTTGGATTGAAGAGCCGATGAGTTGACCAAGCTCTCGAAGACCAAGCCAGATTCCAGCTACACCTGTCAGTACCAAAGCCAATAGGGAGTCAAAATCGACGTACTGAATTTTCCACGGTCCTTGGTATCGCCGTATCCCAAAGCGATAGCACCTTCAGAAGCCCACAACGCAGAAGCTCCGATACCGCAGGTAGCACCGCCAAGCAAAACGAACCACTCCACTCCATATCGGTTATTTGTGTAAAGGGCAGCAGAATAAGGCGCATATCCAAGGGTACCGATGATAAGAACCCATTTTAGGCCGATTTTGTTTGCGAGGATACTGAAGAGTGAGCACCCAAAGACCATGATGCCAAAAGTGAGTGAGTTGGCGCCATTGACGAGGTATGGCTCTTGCTGGCCACCGGCACCGGTGTCTGCAGATGTTAGACAAATCTTGAGATTTGAGGCGGTACATACTGTTGAGAGCATTCCAGATTCCTGGTTGTGTAAATGAAATCAGTCCAACAATGATAACGTTGAACAGGGGACTGCGATACCAGCGTGTAAATCGAGACACAGGCTTTGAGTGCTCTGTAATCTCTTCAGAGATACCCTTGACGGGTTGCTCTTTATCACTGCTGTTATCTATAATAGCAGACATTCTGACGGTTACTCTCGATCTTTCTTTTTTCTTTTTCGCCGTCAATTGCAAACATCTTTCTTATATAGCTCCTCATATTATCTATTTGCCTCATTATTTTCATCCACGGCGTATCAAATGTGGAGGCTAGCCCCCAACTCTTCCTAATAAGGCTAGGATCGCAAGTTGCCCGATGGTGTAGTTGATGGTTATTCCCACTTTTGCCATTGTCCGTCTCATTTCGTGCTCGACAGGGTCGATGGCGACATAAGACAAAGGTGAGTCAGTGAAGATCTAGATATGATTGCATTGGTTTGAGTCTGTAGATTGGGAGAGCTTTATTTCATGTATAATATCCGTGTTAAATAACGTTACCTCCACCCGCCTCTCCCCGATTTCTCGTCGGAAGCTTAATGACTGACCAATCATGATTGTTTCCGACGGCTTCGTCCCTGACTCGACATTAACTCGAACCGGAGACCGGCAAGTCCCCGCGTAGGCAGACGGACAGGCAATGGTTTCCCCACGACCCTTCTCGTCTCTATTCACCTCAAGCATGTTTCTCCTCTTAAGCATCGCGTGCTTTTGCTTAAACCCACAATCCCAATTCTTCGGTTCACAAAACAACCCCCGATTGATATATACTACCCAAAACCCAATAAATGGCGGGGAATTCGAACTCGGACCTCCAGACTCAAACGTCCCCGCTGCAAGGAGGTGATTCGCCGCGTCCAAGACAGGCAGCTTGTCTCGTTTGTCGTCGATCAAAGATCAAATGCGATTGGAAACCGCACCAGGAAAGATGCAGGAGATGCATCCAGCTTGATTGCGAATGCGTGCGACCTGCATATCATCCCGGTCGTCAAAAGGGTATTAAAAAGCAAGTACTCAGTTGCACGCAATTCAATCGCAGCTAACAATGTTAGTAAACGTACAGGTCTGGACAAAGCGTTGTACCAAATTGACCAGGCTGTCAAACGCGCTCGTTCAGCGGCGCAAAAGAACCCTGAAGATGATAGGATTTTAACTCATTTGCAAGATTTGCTCAGCGGTGCGAATTCTCCTGATGTCGCGCAAACTCGATACAGTGCTAGCGGCGATGGTGAGGAGGATGCCTACTCTGAAGAGGAAGAGGAGCAGGATCCTGTGGTGATGCCCGAGTTTATTCAGAGAACGCAGCAGAGTCTTGCAATTGATGATGCAGAAAATCCATTACAGCTTCTGGCAAGGGCATCGTATATCCAGCCATCGCCAGATTCGAGACATGGCAATTCTCCGCAGCAGGCGCATACAGCGAGTACCACTGGACAAACTGAGGACGAAATCCAGGCATTCTTTGCGCCAGCGCAGGTTCATTTGGATGTTGGACCGGATGTTGATCCCGTTACTTTGGGACTTGTTTCCGAAGATGAAGCCGATAAGCTATTTCACTTGTAAGTCACCCGACTTTACTTTGACGTTTGCTGACCATCAGCTTTCATCGCAATCTTGCGCATACTCGATGGGGTCTTGATCCAAGGATATACACCGTCGAATTTACTCGTTCAAGATCGGCATTTCTGTATACATCTATCATGGCCGCATCAGCCCTCTTCATGCCATCAGCATCCGCGCTTTCAAAACGACTGTCAAATCACGTCAGAACACTCGCGCATAAAGTCGTGGTCAAGCGTTACAGATCCGTCGAAATCGTTCTCGCATTCATGGTAAATATTCCATGGATGTTCCCTGGTCAACATTCTACCGATGATGAGACCTGTACATACATCTCCATCGCGAATACTGTCGCCACCGATTTATCCCTTCATAAAAGTCTCGTATCGCCAGAAATGCTGGGCTCTGGGTCGGAAATCGGCCTTGCGAGGGGTGATTGTCTTGATCCCAGAGCAGCACTCGCAATGGACGGATTTCCTGAGCTAGATCCATGGTCAGAAAAGGGACGTCTGTTCCTTCGTAATCGAGAACGGTGTTGGCTTTCATTGTTTGTGCTAGAACGAGGAATGTCGCTTGCTAGAGGACGACCATTCTCTGTGCCAATGACGAGATCGCTCAAGGACTGCGACAATTGGCATCGTTCCGAGTGGGCGGATCCTCTTGATGGACATCTTGTTTCTATGGCTGTTCTAAGAAGGGATCTGGATGCATTGTTTGCTACTGTCAGAGCGCTGTGTGATGGGTCGCAAATGGCTTCTAGCGATGGCTCATTGATCGCTCAATCGTATGTCTCATGTTACTTCCTGTTACTTTCTGTTATCTCGCTAACAACCTTAGAATCCAAGGTTCAATCGAACGCTTCTTTGATCAATGGTACACCGAATGGGGAGTCTCTATTGGCAAAGGCCCAGGTAAGATCTTCATCTCTCTGTCAGATCACGCTGACCATTAGACCGTCGACTCCCTCCATACGTTGAAATTCTTGTCACTCACACCCGTCTGTCCATCTATGGAGGTGTGATAAACCATCCCACAGCGCCCCTCGAAGTCCGTCGCTTCTTCCACACAGCGGGTCTCTCCTCAGCTCTCAACGTCATGCGTGCCGCGATTCAAGGAGAATCTCAGCTCCAATCAATGCCAAACAACACTGCGATCATGATTTCATTCGCAGCCTGCTTTGCACTGACCCTAAGTTCCTACGCGACAGGCGGTTCTGCTTTGGCACCAAGTGTGCGAAACCTCATTGACGAAACAGCTACAGTTCTTGAAAGGATCGGAAAAGTGACAAGACACCGAAACGGTCTGTCAATCAAGTATGGAAAATACCTTAAGCAGATTGTCAGGAGAGCAGCCACCGGAGACGGCATATCTGATCCAAGAATGCCAATTGTTAACGAAGCACCCATGACGACGCCCAACTTTTTGGATCAGCAAGCTCTATGGCCGGAACCGATACACTTCTCTGCCATGTCGGATGATCAAATCGTCCAAGCTCTAAATCAGCCTGGTAACGATTTCGAACCCTCATTTGGTGGACTTTCATGGGATGATATGACGAATTTCGAATGGCTTTATTGGCCTGAAGTTGGTATATAACATAGCAAAATATTAACGAAGTGTTTCCTGCTCCTGCAATCCACCCAGCCAGTCAAAAGAAGTAATCTGTCGCAATTTCTCCATAAATACAAATGTCAAAACAGTATGTGGTCTGTAATGTTAGCTTCGTCTGATACGGGAGCGAGTAACGTACGTGAGTCTCAACCAAGCGGGTGTCCAGCCTCTCATGAGGAATCGAGGACCTTCTTCACGAAGACCTGTGCTGAGAACTTGAGCTAGACCTTCTTTGCCTGCATTGGATTGCATTCGGCTTTTCAGGACGTCAGCAGGGGCGCAGATAGTTGTCGCCATTGTTCCTGCTGCTAGGGAGGAAACAGCATGGGTTTTTGTGTCGTCCCCGAAGCCGTTAGCGAGAAGGTATTGTTTGGCGGAAGCGTATCTGAGCTGTTAGTCGAGTCACCATCATAGTTTGGGGAGACTTACGTAGCAATCTGTGAGACATCTGGAACTGTTAGTAGCTCACTCAGCCAGGGACTACCAAGACTCACTCATTAAAGCACTTCTCGCAATATTGGGAGCAAGACCCTTCCAGAACGCCCTCATACCCTCTTCACTATAGATTCTTGCCAAAGCATCCAGAGCATGGTTATATCCAAATTGTTGCCCAGGAGCCTTTGCACCATCTGCACACATACGAACCAGGACAACCTCAGCTGGATTACCAACTAGTCCTGCAACACCACCTGCCACACCTGCGCAAGCGATGTTTTGTGTAACTGATAATTGCTTGCCAGTATATCCTCTAAGTTTTTCTGAGAAGTATGTATGGAAACCAAACCGGGCGGTTGAGTATGTTCCTTGACGAAGAATAGATGCTGATAGACCAGTCCATAGAGATGGGATGCCTGATAGTTGTTAGTATTGATCTAAAGAGGATTTTGGAACTTACCATCTCTTGCTGCAAATCTGTATAAAACATTGAGCATAGAAGCATTCGACTTTAAGACTTGCATTCGATATTTCGTTTGGTCCAAAGGGTGTGCTATACAACCTAAGTTAGTTGACTGCTCTTGTTAGTGGTGTTAGTGGTCAACGTACTGAAGCAAACCGCCATACAGGCGGCAGCACCGCTATAAACTGTCAGTTACATCCACATCCATACGAGACAAATAACATACCCAAGCCAAAAAGGCTCCTTCACTTTCTTGTCTGAACCCATATTAACAAACTTGCCCTCTCTCTTCCTCCTCACTTACACTCTCATTGTTTTGTACACGTCCAAAACCATCGGCGTCTAAATCTATATCCGATGTCGTCTCTCATTCTAGACCCCGGAAACAGTGGGACTTTCCTCTCGGCTTCCAGATCCACCACCGACCCATCAATCGTCATCGTCACAAAACCGCGACAGATCCTCGGCTTCTCTCAGTGATGCAATGTCAAACAACGAAAATAAACCCGAAATGTCTAAACTTTCTGCGCCGCTGAAAGCTCTTATTAATGCGCCTTTTGCGCGCCCCGGGCCAAGACCAGCTCCTGCGCAGGTCCAGGAATTGTTCGAGGCGATCGCGAATGATGCCGCTATTAGGAACCTCGGTCCAAAGTCCTGGTTGACTGTTTCGGTATGTTTGTCAATTGCCGGCGATTGAGCTTCACTGACGATTGCAGGCCGCTGCTACGTTTACTCTTAACTCTCCCGACTCTCTCCCCGTCCTTCATCGCGTCGCATCGTCCAAAGACCCCAATTCCGCTGTTCAGAATGCCGAGTTTATTCGAGAAGTTGGCCTCAAGTGTATCAGCTTCAACGGCATTCCTCGAACCATCAATTCCCTCAACGCCTTCCACGCCTCGCTTCCCGAGGACGTGGCATCGAAGTTAAGCACAAAAGCAAGTCGACAACCGACGTCGCAAAATATCGACGAAGCGTTGACCCGTGGTCGAGGGTTGTGGGATTCCATCTATAGACCATACGAAGACAAACTATTCGAGAAGCTCGCCCTTGCGCACCCCGATTTACCTGTTTATATTCTTAGCAGCCACTACTCTGCTCTTCTTTCCGATCCTCCTGCTTCCGATCGCGATACACTTGCCAGTCTCGGCCGAATCCATACCTCCATGATTGCTATCTCTTGTCTAAGGGCGCAGACTGGTGTTGGACCTCAAGTACTGTCGCATGTATTCGGTCTGCGAAAGGCGCTTGAGGATGGAACATATAAGAGCGATCAGAATGGCGAGACAGAGGAGAGTGTGAAATACTTGGCCAGCGATGAGGGTGGACAGTGGATCCTGAATACTGTGGATAAAATTGTTGAAGCTATTGGGGGAAGTAGCTTTGCACCGGGCAGGGAGTCGAAGCTTTGAGCGTATATAATAATTGACCAGACTTTACAACTAACTGTGTTTATTATGAGAGACTATTGTTGGCAGGACGTTGGCACTTCAGCCTGAACGTCTCATAATACTCAATCACCGTGAATAGATACAAGAATTGAACTAAGTCTGTCCCTGGTAGAGAGCTGGTCCCTCACCATCAAAGAACGTCTCATCCAAAAGCGACAGCAACACCTTCTGTCCAGCCCACTGCTCCTCAACATTCGGCCTAATCTGATCCGGTGGGAGCACAAATCCCGTCTCGCCAGTATCTCTCAACTCAATGGTGTACGAGAACTTGGCTTGTCCTACGCTGTAAACGTGGTCAGGCGCTGAGCCGGTAGTTACATACAGCACTGCGCCGCTGGGACCGAAGGTATAGGTTGTCTTGTCGTCGGAGCTCTCACGGATGGCTGTGCTGACAAGGGCAGCTGCCTTGGTCCATTTGCCAAGCTCAGGCGCGTAGAGGTCTTCCTTATAGCCAAAGGGAGACAGAATGTATTGGCCATACTTTATGATGTTAGTGGCACGATCAATTGGTCAAGATACTGGAACTTACGCTGTGGAAGTCGATGTAGAGAACAATACCAACAGTATCTCTCAATTCTCGGACAAACTTGTCCAATCCAGCATTCTCAGGACTGTCCGCCGGCTTCTCACCTCGGTAGACCTGTGAGCAAGGGTTTGTTGAGGCGCCTCTCTTGTTCGAATCCCAGCCAAATTCCCAGTTGCGATTGATGTCGCGACCGATGCATGTTTGGTTGGCTGCAGAAGAGGGAGGAGGCTGACGATTCTTTCGCCAGAGACGATCAGCTGTGGTAGAGTATACCTGACCAAGTTAGCTAAGCAATTGACGATCGGAAGAGGAACTTACAAAACCGTCAGGATTGACAAAAGGAAAGATGTAGAAGTCGTATTTGTTGAGAATTGTTTGAACATCTTCATCGCCACCCTTGAACCCCTTGATGAGCTGAAGAGTGATGTACTCAACGGTCGGCGCAGAGATCCATTCTCGAGCGTGGACAGTCCCATGGTAAAGCACAGCAGGCTTTCCAGGTCCATCATCACCCCAGAGATGAAGACCATAAATATTCCTCTTCTGGTATGACTTGCCCGAAGAAATCAGCTTCGAATTGTTGGGAAACTGCGCATGCAAGTCCCTAAAGTAATCGATGTGATCCTCATAATTGTGAAACTCATCGTACCAAGACTCATCATCCGCTTGACGCTTCCACTTCTTATGAGATGGACTTTCGCTGACGATAGAGGAGCCCAAATTCTCGTGCAGAGTGGTAAAGTCAAGCTTTAGATTCTCAAACGCTTCGATGTCATTGGGTGCGACAACAATGTCGGCATGTTGATCGCCATGCTCCCACTCGTCAAAGGTAACCGGCGCAAGCTTCTCTTTGATGTCTGCCTTGCCGTGGGTGTTTACGCGAAAGACCTTGTACCCACCATAAGTCTTGATATCAGCCTTGGGAACAGCAATTGCTCCCAGGGCTAGAGTAAGAAGGGAAAAGACAGAGTACCTCATTGCGATGGATGAGTTGAGGATCAATTGCTCAGCGTGCAGCAAGCTGTTATATAGGTCACCTCTTGGCAAATACTCTTGGCAAGAACTTTTGATAACAGTAGACGATCATTTCCAGTCGTACTACGCCCAGCATTAGATCGTCGACCTTCCTTATCTATTTTGGTCTGCATCACCTCATTCGTGCCTATTCTTGTGCCGAGCTCAACGGTGGCCCGCCCTGACGATCTACCAATTACCTTAATTAAAGCCTAACTCTATTTTCATCTTCCCCCGCTGCGGGGAGGACTCTTGCTAACGGATAACAGGATTGATGACGAATGATGCAGGAAATGTCTTGGAATTATGTGGTCTACTTGGTATTAATCCATCTGCTTCAATTCGCTCGCTTCTGCAAAGTCTGCGTCCGTTTTGCTTCTAACTTCCTCAACGCTTACGCCCGGCGCGAGTTCTGTGAGAGTCAGAGTACCCTGCTCTCGATCTACCTCAAACACACACTAATTAACGGTTAGCGTAGTCACAAATAGACAGCATAAAACTTACAAGGTCGGTAATGATGGTGCTGACAACACGTGCGCCCGTTAGAGGCAGCGTGCATTGCTGCACGATCTTGGATGACCCATCCTTGGCGCAATGCTCGGTTGCAACAACAATCTTGGTGTTGTCGGGGTTGGCTACCAAGTCCATTGCTCCGCCCATACCCTTAAAGACCTTTCCAGGGATCATGTAGTTGGCCAAGTCGCCGACTGCGCTGACTTGTAGAGCCTGGGATTGTCAGTGATGAAGTGGGGGAGGAATTGCGCAACTTACACCAAGGATTGACACATCGACGTGTCCACCTCGAATCATACCAAAAGATTCGGCCGAGTCAAAGACTGATGCGCCAGGTACAAGTGTGACGGTTTCCTTTCCAGCGTTGATGATATCACTGACTTGTTAGCGAGGTCACAAAAAGGGACAGACGACATACGGATCGACCTCATCCTTTGTAGGATAAGCACCCATTCCGAGGATACCATTCTCCGACTGAATATGAACTGTCGAGTCGGGAGGCAGGAAAGAAACGGCCAGCGTTGGAATTCCCACTCCCAGATTGACATAATATCCAGCCTTGAGTTCCTTTGAAGCTCGTCTCGCGATACGGTTTCGTCGCTCTTGGTGTTCATTCGTGGCTTTTGGTGGTCCATCCTCGCCACCCTCCCTCAACTTGAGCACCTCAATATTCTTCTCGGCGGTGGCGGGAACGATTCGGTCGACGAAAATTCCGGGGAGGTTAACATCGTTGGGGTCAATTTCTCCAACTTCGACAATGTTTTCGGCTTCGACGATGGTGAGCTTTGCGGCCTTGGCCATGAGGGGTCCGAATGACTTTGTCGCATATCTGATCTGTTAGCGGAGAATGCAATTGAGGTGTCAGACATACCGGAAGACACAGTTTCCGTCCTTGTCGGCCTTCCAAGCTCGCATGATCGCGACATCACCTTCAATGGCATGCTCCATGAGGAATGTTCGACCATTGAACTCGCGGGTTTCTCGTTTTCGGCCTTTTTCGACAACGTTACCAGACTTGCCTAATCGTACGGGGATTTCGCCCTCTTGCACGAGTGTGTCTATCTTGTCAGCTGGGTCATGATGTCATCACAGTCGACTTACGAGCTGCTGTTGGTGTAAAGAATGCAGGAATACCAGCACCCGCTGCTCGAATGCGCTCAGCCAGTGTGCCTTGCGGGCAAAGCTCAATTGCTAGTTCGCCAGTCAAGTACTTCTTCTCCAACACCTTGTTGTTACCAAGGTATGACAGAATCAAGCGATCGACCTGGCCAGCGCTTGTGAGGACTGCGAGACCACCCTTCCCTTCCACTCCAGCATTATTCGACACAGCTGTCAACGAGTGTAGAGAGTCGCGGCCTCTTCGGTGGATCGCATTGATCAGTGTATCTGCCACACCGCAAAGACCAAACCCAGAGCTCAACAGCGTTGAACCGCTCTTGATGTCAGCGACCGCAGCATCCGCGTCCTTGAACAGCTTAGACTGCCCTCGTACCGACAATACCGCTCTTGTTGTGCTGAATTGACGGCTTGTGAAGCTGCTTCCCCAGACCATAGGCCGCACCCGTTGGAAGCTTAGTAGCCTCGACATAATTTCTGTATATTCTGTGGTTTGTTTGAGTCGTCATGATGAACGGCTCATGATAGTTTAAAGAGCGATTCGGTCATAGTAGTAGGTCCGAGTGCGCGGCAATCGGCAACAAAAGTAGTTCCGCGTGGACGTCATGTTCGGTGGGAGAACTGGCACCGACCCGCCCAGGTACCGGACCCTGAAATGCAGCTGATCAGAAGCTGTAGGAGTTGCGATCTGGATGTGACTGGACGATATTCTCCGTTGATCAATCCCGCGGTTAACTGTAGTTTGGTTTAAAGTTCGTGAATCGTCGCGATCCAACGCGAGAAAGACACGGAGTATAGTTGATCCATATCTCCGATCAAATAGGGTAGGCGGGTCGCAAATACTAACATCGCCTTCAATACTGGAGAATGAAGTCATTCGCAATGCTCAATGGACCTTGAGGTAGAGTGCCCTGATTGATGTCATGGATGGCATCTTGTGGAACGGTGGTATGTTCCGCAGAGGTACGTTAAGTGGTGCATCACACATGCGCGTCAATTGAGTGGCCGAAATACACGACCCACAAACATCAGACATCACATTAAGCAAATTGAAGATAATTGTATAATTATTGGTAACAATGTTGAATGTTAATATTGGGTATCTAGTAAGTGACGCTGTTAAAAACTCAAAAACATAACCTCATAACTTAGTTAAGAGGCACGCGACGGAAGCGGTTTGACTCCCATCCATCAATCTCATCAATATGTGTCTCGCGAACAAGCTTGTAGCCACCAATCTTGGGAAGAATGACAGCCCAGACAAGCCAGTAGAAAGCACCAGCGACCAGGATACCAATACCGACAACACAGTGGATGTAGTAAGGCATGCTCTTGTACTGGTTCTGACTGGGGTCGTCAGGGGCGATGAAAGGAGCAATGACAAGGTACATGTTGCTGAGAAGGAAGAAGATGGTGACAGGCAGAGTGGCCTTGATGGGGGCGTTCCACTTGTACTTCTCGCGGTGAAGGTATAGATGAACGAGACCACCCGCCACAAAAGTGTTGACAATGGCGAGAGGATAAGAGATAAGGTTGAGGATGAAGTTGTAAGCATCACCAGGAGGAGGAGCAAGGATGACGATGACGCAAATGACCCAGTGCTCGAAGAGACCAGCCAGAGGAGCGTTGAAAGGTCGGTTGCTAGCCCAGAACTTAGAGAAGGGTAGGATACCCTCACGGCCAAGCTCTTGAACAAGGCGACCCTGGGAGAAGATGACACTCAGGACGTTGCCGAAAGCGGATAGAGCGACAAAGACCGACATGGCGCGCTCAGCGGCAGGACCCATAACGTTGCGGAAGAGCGAAGCAGCGACAAGTCGCTCAGAGGCGATGATCTCGGCCTTGGGGACGGCAGCAAAGTAGGCGATGTTGACAAGGATGTAGATAACAGACACCGAGATGATGGCGGTGGGAGCAGCAATCTTGAGAGTACGCACGGGGTTGCGAGTTTCGCTGAGAGCATAGTTGGCGTTGCTGTAACCGACGAAACTCCAAATGACGTTGTACAGAGCAGTGACAACACCGTAGGCGCTGCCAGTGGTGCCCTCGAAAGCGTGGCTCAGGTTGTCAGGCTTCTCATCAATCTTGAGGTGACCGCCCAGGGCGACGAAACCGCAGATGATCATGATGAAGACGATGAACAGTTTGATGAAGCCGAGGGTGTTTTGGAGGCGAAGACCCCACTTGAGAGCGCAACCGTGGATGAGGAAAGCAGTTGTAATGCAAGCCAGACCGATAGCGCGCTGGTTCCATCGGTCGACCTCCTTGTTGGCAGCGTGGAGAATGTACTCGCCAAAGACGACTGAGTTGCCAGAAGCCCAACCCATGAGAAGGATGTAGGAAGCGTAGATGCCGGTGACGAGGAACTTGGGCTTGCGGTATATGAACTCGAGGTAGTTCTTCTCACCACCGTTCTTAGGGATACCGGTTCCCCATTCGAGGTAGACGGCTGTGCCAGCGGCGGCGATGAGGGAGCCTACAACCCAGATAATGAGGGCAAGACCGGGACTTCCTAGAAGGGCGAGGATAGAACCAGGAGTCGCGAAGATACCGGTACCAATGACTCGGTTGAAGATGAGCATAGATGCGCTCAGGACACCGATTTGGCGCTTGTTGTCGGCGGCATGTTGAAGGCGACCTGGTCAAGTTAGCAGAGCTCAATGTACAAAGATTGCAATCTTTGGCATACCCTCTTCTGTGTCAGAGCCAGACCCAACATATTGAGTCTTGTTGGCCTGGGGTTCAAGACCCTTGAGATCGTCGTTGCTCATGATGACAAGACTGTAAATCTGGCAGTCTACAAAGGATACAGAACTCGATTGACTGAAGAAAAGAAGCACCGAGAAGGGGGCGCGCCTCCTTTAATAAAGAGAGGATCCCATTGCTCTGGACCCCCGTTTCTATCCATCCCCATGGGAAGGCAAAATTGGGAAAACTCGTCGTATCCACAAACCAGCGGAGCCTCCTGAACGACCTCAAAAAGTCTAGAAGGCGACCAGAAAAAGACAAGGTTCCAAGACAAGGTCAGAATTAGAGTAGGAACGGTTCGGCTTGAATCGTGCCATTTCCTGGTGAATGAGCGAATAAGAATGCGACGATTCTACGGTGTGCAGCTAGTGTTGCTGCTGGAAAGGTTCATTTGGAGGCTCACGTCGGTCTTGGGAGGCGAGCTAATGTGTCATGAAAATCTCTGCAGTTGAAGCTTTCAACGATCTAAAGTGACTAGGACGATGACGCGATCTGAGGTGATCGCACGCTTATTTTCTCGGGGCCAATAGACATGCTCAAAAAGGCAGTATTTATCCACTCTGGGCATTTTAATGGCATGGATGTTTGAAGTCTCCCCGGGCAGCGGCCGGTCTGTTGCATAGACCCGACCTCGTGGGCTCCGATTCGATTTAACCTCACTTTTTGGATGGGTTTGGGTTGGATTTGAGGCTCTTCTTGTGGTTCCATTGTTTTAACTACCTTCTATTCTTGGCGATATGGTTGTGCTGACATATTTTCCTTTGTCAATTAAACTCACAGGGATCCTCGTTTCCGGTTGTTCGGCCGGGTGGGACGTGGGGGCATGAAGGAGTGGTGGTGATGCTTGTGATCACAACATCAACATCAAACGTAAGAATTTGACTATTGTTGCAACTATTTCTTGGTTGTATCATCAAGTCTCATGTTAAATGATGTGATATTGTGGTATCCTTGCTCATTTGCACGTCCCTAATGGGGTCCAGGCGCATAATGACCGAGATGGTGTTGAAGTATAATTTAGAACACCACGTTGACAATCTTACCATCCCCAACGTAGCAGTTGACTCTTTCATAAGGCTGCACTCCCCGAGGACCCCTGAGCAAGTTACTTTAACCGCTGCTAATGCATGCAGGCAACTGGATCGAGCGTGTCAAATCGTGGGATGATATCGCCATACTTGCCTCTGACCGCGTCAACGGAGACATATCTTGCCACAGGCTCACCTGCCCCTTTATTCCTAGTAAACGGCCCAGGGTCAACCCCTTCATAACTCTTCCTTGCAATCTTATGATCAAGTGTCATCATTCTTGAGGCCACTCGTTGCATGCACAGATGACAAGCCTAATGTAGACCAGCTTGGAATCTTTAATCGTTAGGCGACCACAGGTTCAGCTTGTTCAAAGATCTGATAATTGTCTCAATCATTCAATACTTCGACCGTTTAGCATCTAATTATGACTGTGTCGTGGCTATTATCGCCTGTCAATGTGTCTCCCAAATGAATGGACGCTCAAGTTGTGAGGGTCGCTCATTCAGTATCTAGCCACTAGATGGGATTGCTATCGGTAGCGCCAGTACTCAACATCATAGTTCAACTGCTCACTGGTCAGTAATAATTCTATATACGATGTCTTGAGCATTCGATAGTCAATGTGGAGCTCTCTTGAGCAAGAAACTTAGACTCTCGTCCTTCAATTCTACAGCTCAGCGCTACTGTACAATTGACAAGTGTGGCGTTAGCTACCAACACTGACCAGCCCCTAACAGGATCTACCGGCCACTAAAGCCACTGGCGTCAAAGGCGTCATTTTCAAGCAGAAGAATTTTCTTTCCCTGTTTGTTTCCTTGCTGGAGATTATCGGCTCAATTGTCAAATCGAGAATACCATGAAGAAAATACATGCAAGATGCCGCGTCTCATTCGCTCGAGTTTAACGCCAGGGCCTCAGCAGGTTGTCTTCTCGTAGCCTGAACGCCATTGTAAAAGAGTTGGCAGCCCAGCCTCATCCATATCACCACTTAAGCATCTTGAACGTCGCGTTCTTGGCATTTACCGCCGCAAGCCGCGCGGGAACGAATTCCTCCACTTTAAGAGAGCTCTCCATCCAAGCGCGGCTATACATTTGATCAGGTACAAACTATTATTATTATCCACCCAGATATGGATACGCTCCGCGACTCCATAGATTCGTCTGGGCTCTCACTATCCGGTTGAAGCGGCGCGTTAGTGACTGTCTTCCATGCGATGTCTCTGGGGCCCCGATTTCGGGCCGCCATGGCTCAAGAAGCTTGCTCAGGAGGTAGCTGGGCTGAGCTATGACCCGGAGCAATACAGCACTAGTCATTGGTAGGGATTTTGATTAGGTTTGTTGTATTAGCTGGCATATGGCACACGACCGCCGGCCTACGTGAGCACAAGAAATCTCATGGCGCTAGCTGATCGAGTATCTGGAACCCGTTCAGATATGATGACAAGTTCATGTCTTAGTAACCGAGTATCTCGGCATATTGCATATCCGTTCTTTCGTCCTGCCACCTATCGTCTTTCAATAGGTACAGCCAGATACAGTGACCACGAAACTCTCGGGACACTATCATAACCCGAAACCTTTGAAGAGCCGTTTACAGAGACAATTACTAGATACATAGACTGAAATAAATGGATGCAGAAAAGAGAGCTAAGACATTTGCAAATTCACGAATAAATTTAGCGCGATTCCTGTCCGTACGATGTGTATAGGGTATGTCGATATGCGAACACGATCACAGCTCGACGGGCCGAGTACACGGACGAATAAAGGACAATATTATATGATAGAAGTTTATATTTTCGAGTTTCAAAAGAAAAAGAATCGTACTGGACGGGTCCACAGAATTTATCTGTTGATAGGCAAATGGCTTCGTGGGTGTCCATTCTGTACCATGGGTACATGATCTCATAACATCCAACGCGTCCGTCAATACTGGATCTCAAAGCAATACTTTTGGGTTTCCAGATATCTAATAACTAGCCCAACAAGACATTAGAGACTGCTAGAGATATAGAATCTGATTCTTGGTCTACTGGCTGTTGTTGGAAATCCAGTTGTCCTTTCAACGTCCATTATGATCTAGGAGGCCCTGGGGGGGCAATGTGCATGATCTCTAACAACTACACACTTCCAACATATATCAGGGACCAAAAGATATATACAGATCTCATCTGAGGGTTTGAATAGCAGGTTTTAGAAAAGCGATCTAAATAAACAACTGGTAGCACATAGATCATCTTATCATGAGCCATATTGACAGGCGTTCAATAAACTCGCCGCATCTGAAATATGAAGGATTTACCGTTTAAAATTTTTCTCATTAAAAGGATTAACAGAATTTTTCATCTGTTAATTGTTGAAGAAAGTTTGCAAGGATTTTGGTAAAGATTAAACCTTCGTATCATGACACAGCCAAGCGTGAATTGAGGCTACACCTGTTCAGGTAATTCACCATTACCAACTGGCTTGGCCGGGGAAAAAAAGGGAGTAATTCACTCACTCGAGCAATCATATCAGTATATTAAAGCAAAGTTGAATTGACAGCGATAATGTGTGCTGGATTGGCTTGCCGACCCCATCATGCGCTAAATCACATTGACGATCAACGACAAGTCAATGCGGTCAGATCAGTCACAGCCTGGCAACACCACCGTTCAGGGTAAATTCCCTCGTATGTGATCAATTCAGGTAGCACAAGCAATAGATAAGCATAGGTACTCTAATCAAATACAATCAATCGAAACAAGGAAGTCAGCAATTCGGCACACAGTGGCTGATTGTGGCGTCACAGCCCCAAATCCTTCACCTGAGCTTCCTTCCTTATTCAACGCGTTGCTAGCCAACGCGCCCACGCTTCAATTTGCGACCAGCATCTACAGTACACTGGATAGCCCAGTGACGCAATAGCGCACCCACTGGAATTGGACCTGGAACAGGAACAAGGCTCGACTCGCAAAATCACGACAAAAGTCAATCGGCGACTTTGTGATTTTGTGCTTGATTGTCATGGTATCGCCGAATAAAGGTATTTATCGTCATCGTCTTCGTCGCCTGCTGGCGCTGACTATCAGATCCCTACGACCTCCCAACTTCTTCTCCCCTGAAGACCCGGGACGCCATGCGTACTGCCACTCCTCCCAAGGAAGACGGCCTCGCTCATCGCGAAAAGCCTGATAGCACAAAGGCTTCTCCTGCTTTGAGAACCGGTACTCCTCGCACTGGCACGCCTCGCGCCGGAACGCCTCGAATTGGAACGCCTCAAGCCGGGACTCCGAAAGTTGGTACACCTAAAGTCGACACCCCGCGAACAGGCACTCCGCGCGGGACTCCCAAGGTCAGAACACCGCAAACTGCTACGCCCGCCGAAAAGAAAGCCGTCACCGAAGACCCGGT
Source organism: Fusarium nelsonii (assembly GCA_014898925.1). Classification (NCBI taxonomy): domain Eukaryota; kingdom Fungi; phylum Ascomycota; class Sordariomycetes; order Hypocreales; family Nectriaceae; genus Fusarium; species Fusarium nelsonii. The sequence goes on along the minus strand of JAAVUC010000117.1, from coordinate 41,054 downwards.
TGAAGACGTCCCAACTGAACGCGACGAACCCGAACAGAACGGTGACGAACAAAACGGTGATGAGGCGCAGCCTAACGGAGACGCGACCGGACGAGTTAACCCCGGCTATAAGGAAGACGTAGAGATTGACTCCTTCATCGATCACCGCATCGACGAGGCTAATTCCACGGTCGACATCAAGGTTCGATGGGAGGGCGGAGAAACAACCTGGGAGACGGAATGGAGTCTACAAGAGCAGGTCCCTGCGCTGGTCTTCCAGTACTGGGAAAAGCTCGGCGGCCGTGACGCTGCTACCAATCTTGAAGTCTACCACGTGTTTAAAATTCTTAGACGCGACACAAGTAGCAGAGCTAAGAAGTATGAAGTTCAATGGGTTGGTTACAAGCGCTCGGATTCGACCGTGGAGAAGGAGGACTTTCTGCGCACAATTGCGCCGGGTGAGCTGGAGAAGTTCCAGGCCAAAGAGCTGGCTAGCAATGCTTCCAACGACAAGCGCAAGGGAGCTCGTGGCCCTGGGCGACCTCGCAAGAAGCCTCGTTTTGAAGACTAGATGTCTAGTGGTAGGGTTGAAGTTTCATTATGTATGGCGCGCATGTAGACGAATGGTTGTATGAAGGAACACGATTGCTAATGGTATTTGTTGTATTCAATGAACCAATACACTGATCTAATCTAGTCGGTCCTCGTGTGCTCGTCCTTGGGCTTGACAAGAGGCCAGTGGCCGTGATCCTCCTTGTATGCCATTGCGGAAAACTGCGCAATGACAAATACCCAGTACAAGTTGTATGCGAGAACAGATCCATACGTGGCAGAATTGTTCCACCCCACGACAGCGTTCAAGATAGCCCAGCCTCCACCGCCGTTGAGTTGGGGATTGCAGCACTGGATCGTTAGCTTGGTCTAGCAAAAGGGTCTGAGCTACTCACGTTGACGTGCCAAATGCTCCGATCAATATCGTACGATCCAGGACCATCTCCGAGTTCCGCGGCATCACCACCGACAACCTTGTTCCACTGTTGCTGCTCAAAAAGCCAAATGGCGCGTGAGAACAAACCCGCAGCGACAAGGTACAGAAGACAAGTCGACGCCACGAGGAAATACTGCAGCTTTGCCGATGAACCGCCACTGCAAAAAGTTAGATCAGACTTTAAGTAAAACAGTAGACTTACCGGTAGAGAGCATATCCAACGAAGCCGCCCAGTGTCAGTCCCATAATGACGGGCAAAGGCACAGCTGAAGCGGGCGCAGAGAAAGACACGCCCGCAACGAAAACAATACCCTCAATGCCCTCGCGGAGGACTGTGATACAAGGCAAGGCGAACATGGCGTATTTCTCAAACAGATTGACCAGCCACGCCCTCTTTCCATGGGCAGTCACAGGCGCCTCAATCGCCTTAGAAAGCTTGACTCGCCATTTATCTTCCATCTTTCCCACGCGCAGCAAAGCACCGCCCATGATAGTAATGATGATTGCTGAAATGAGCGAAAACACTCCTTCGTAGTAGTACTCATGGTCTGCCCAAGTGTCATTACCCAGAATGTAGAATGTGCCAATAATTACACCAGAGGCAATGACGCAGATTGCGAAGCCAGTCGCAGTTCCAACCCAGACCTATCAATTAGCAACGCTCGACATTAGAGACGTGCCAAACTCACCTGTGTGCGCAGGGTTTTGTAAAGGTTCGCATCGCGCTGGGAGCCATCAAGGGTCTGTTTGAGAAAAGCCAGCAAAACAGAGACAATGATAGCCGTCTCGAGAGTCTCTCGAAAGACGACGACAAACACGGGCACCGAGAACAATTCGAGCATTTTGGCGATGCGACAATGACAGATTTGCTATCGAAAAGATCGGATCAGATAAGAAATATGAGTTTATTCCGACAACCCACACCTTTCGCACACGCGACCGCACGCCAAGCTTCCGTCACAAAATTACCTCGGCCGGTTCAGGACTAAAAGGTCACACGATGCCCACTTAGTCTTTCTCAGGTCGAATCACGCGTTGTTTTTGCCTGCAATCAGCTGTTCGCTTGGACGAAAACTCTGCCCTTGGTGGCAGTTTTAAAGGCGAGGGAAATAACCGTGAAAAAAAGGGTGCGACCCTTTCTAACCGACGCCGGATTATCTGATTGATAAGATCCCTGCCTGTCGTCTCCACGCTTTAATCCGACTCATCTAGTCTCACTTTTGCTCACTCAACAACACGATGAGACTCGGATGGGCTGTGGTTTTTACACGGGCCGTTTTGGCTGCGACGGTGTCTTATGATTTCACTATCGAATGGGTCAGGGCGAATCCTGATGGAGCGTTTGAGAGGCCGACAATTGGCATAAATGGGAAATGGCCGATTCCGAGGATTGAGGCTAACGTTGGAGATACCGTCTTGGTGAATGCGATGAATAATCTGGGAAATCAGAGCACGTCTTTGCATTTCCATGGATTGTTTATGAATGGGTCAAATCATATGGATGGGCCGTCGCAAGTTACGCAGTGTGCTATTTTACCTGGACAGTCTTTTCTATACAATTTTACGGTATGCGTCCTTGATGCACTGATATGACGATGAGCTGACCGGATAGATCACTCAACCTGGCACATATTGGTATCACTCCCATACCGAAAGTCAATATCCTGATGGCCTTCGCGGTCCTCTTATCATTCACGACCCAGAGTCACCTTTCAAAGACCAATATGATGAAGAAATCATCATGACTCTCTCAGATTGGTACCATGATCAGATGCAGACTTTGATTCCAGAGTTCATGAGAAAGGGAAATCCAACTGGTGCTGAGCCAGTACCGCAAGCTGCTCTGATCAACGAGACTCAGGATCTCAAGGTTGCTGTTCAGCCTGGAAAGACATATCTTCTCCGACTGGCCAATATCGCTGCGTTTGCGGGCCACTTCTTCTGGATCGAGGGACACAACATGACTATCGTCGAGGTAGACGGCGCATACACGAAACCGGCTCCAGCTAATATGGTTTATCTTTCTGCCGGTCAACGATGCAGTGTTTTGGTCACTACGAAGCAGGATGCCTCCGCTAACTTCCCCATTGTGTCAAGCATGGATACAGTAAGTTGCTCGCCCTTTGATTTACTTAGCTGACCAGGTAGGATCTCTTCGACATACTTCCTGAAGATCTGAACTGGAACGTCACAGGGTGGCTAGTATACAACCAAGAAAAAACCTTTCCCAAGCCATCAACCGTGTACGAATTTGACCCTTACGACGACATGGATCTCGTGCCGTATGATGAAATGGCTAGACTTCCTGAACCCAACAAGCACATTGAACTGGACGTCATTATGGACAATTTGCGCGACGGGGCCAACTATGCTTTCTTCAACAACATTACCTACCGTGCTCCGAAGGTGCCAACGCTGTATACTGCGTTGACAAGCGGAAAGGAGGCGACAAACCCACAGATCTACGGAACCTATACTCACAGCTTTGTTTTGGAGAAGGATGAGATTGTTCAAATTGTGGTAAACAACAGGGACGATGGACGACATCCGTTCCATTTGCACGGTCATCACTTTCAAGTCCTTCATCGAAGCGAAGATGACGTTGGCGACTTTACTGGATCGGAGAAATTTGTCGAGACGCCAATGCGACGAGACACTGTTGTTGTCAGAGGAAATGGAAACGCGGTACTTCGATTTAAGGCCGATAACCCAGGTATGTTCGTCGGCTAAGTGTAAAACGCAGCTAATTGTTAGGTGTCTGGCTGTTCCACTGTCATATCGAATGGCATGTCACGTCTGGATTGATTGCGACATTCGTCGAAGATCCACTCGCTTTGCAGGCCTCCCTCAAGCTACCCAAGAATCACCTCGACGCATGCAAAGCCGGCGGTGTTCCTACAGCTGGCAACGCCGCTGGACATACTGATCTTCTTGACCTCTCTGGCGAAAACGTCCCTCCGCCACGTCTTCCTGAAGGGTAAGTTCCGTGTGGCCATTGGAGAACCTCACTAACGTCCACAGCTTCACACTCAAAGGCATAGTCGCATTCGCATTCAGCACACTGATGGGTATATTCGGTATTTACACAGTCGCATCATATGGAATGAAGAAGGACAAAAAGATACCCGAGAGAGCGCCGTTGCTCGCCGAAGACGAACCCCCGAACCATTAGATATACAGAAATATGATAGCTCGTACAAATCCTAACGCCCTACTCCAATACAAAGCATTTTATTGCTGTGCCGGCGGGGCAGCAGGGTACTTGGAAAGCTCCCTCAAATGATCGGGTGTACCCAATGCCTGCATCTCGCCTCTGTACTCGCGGTGCGCGACTTTACGACCGCAGTTCGTGCAGTAATGGCTGATGTTTGGCGCGCAATGGCAGGCATAGGGACAGATGACACCGAAAAGAGTACCGAAGAAGAGAGCGGCGGCGTAGACGCTGTACTGATTAGATAAGCCTTTTATGGGATCAGGGAGACTTACTGTGTCATTCCAGATGCTGACTTCTTGACTTTTGTCTCGGTTTGGCGCTGGCAGAATGGACAATCGACAGAATCGGCTTGATCAGCTAGTAAATGCAACGGCGTGACCGTGGGACCGCTACGTTGCATGGGAGGTTGTGGCTGCATCGGAATAGACATCGAGTCTTGTCCTGCATATTGCTGCTGGGCAAGAGCAGGGTGTTGCAAAATTGGAGGCGATTGTGTTCCATCCCAGTTCATCGTACTAGTCGGCGCGGGGGAAACAGTCGACACAGGCGGCGGAGGACTTGTTTGAGGGCTTATTTGCGAAGGAGGATGTTGATGCATTGGCTCGGTTACAACTTCTGGAAGATTATCGTCATTGATGTGTCGCTGTCTTGAAGAAACGTCAGCCGGTTGCGCGATTGATTGAACGAGGAAAGACAGACTCAATGGCGATCTTTTCGTCTGTGGGCGTTTCAGCGTCGGCCTTAGCTGTGTATGAAGGCGGCGCGATGGCGTCGGTGTCGACGGGTGTCGAGGAAGTTGCTTGCTGTGGCATTTCGACTCGCAAGCTGTAGAAATATTTGCGAAAGTAAGGTTTGTGAGGCTGTGAAGAAAGAGCAAATTTAGATCTTCTCATCACCTCGCATTCGTGAGTCCGAGCAAATTGAAGGGAATGCGTAAACTGGGGGACCCTTGCTCATTAGCTTGAATCCTTATTCCTTTGCAGCATGGCGCAGTCAATTCCTGCGACTTAAGAGAAATGGGTCTTGGCTAGCATTTGGAGGGCGCTGCAAGCTCACCAAGTTGGCGGTGCCGACGATCAAGCTGAATCTGCTGAGGATTGGCGAGTCCAGCGCTACGTTGAGCTGATTTGAAGCTTAGTGCTTACACTGTTACATGCGCTAACGGCATCCGCAGCCGTGGGAAATGATGGCTTATCGATAAGCATGTTTTGCTCAGCGGCCGGCCGTTTTGGTTGCTGAAGCTTGATCGTAGGGCTGAATAGTTGTCGGCAGCGGTCGAAACTTTGTTGCCGACAAGCACGTTATAAACAACTAACAGCAGTGCTCAGTGCCTTCGACAATGGTTTCACACGACTGTATGTTGCGCAACTGTCGTTTGAGGTATATTAGGGTGCAGGGTAATTCGAATTACTTGACAAGTCAACAACCTCTTGTTATCGAAGCTCATCAGTGGTTTGAATCTTATAGCAATTGTTTCAACCATACAGCAATATTCCTCCAGGGACAGATCAAGGTTGCACTTTTAACCCAGCATTTCTGGAAGCGCCAATTCACTACATGACAATGATAGAGTGAATACCATTTTCATACGCTACGCAAGGTAGCGCCGCGCTGCGATAGGCGCCTGTTTGTGTGACTCGTGAAGTGGCTGCTCCAAGGTTTTCCGCGAAGGGTGGATTATCACAATCGCCCGTTCTTATACGTGCCATACCAATCCGACAGAAGCTACCATGAGCCGCATCAACCAGTTGAAACAAAAGGAAATCCCACATGTTGGATCGGTCTCCCATCTCGTTGAAAAGATGATGTCTTACTGGCATGCAGTACAAGGTACCATTCTCGTTTTCCACATCAAAGTCCGTCTGCGGCTCGTCCAACCACACCGACAACCATAGGCCCTCTCCGTACCTACCGGTATATTCTCGCGTATATCCGATATTGTCGATTCGTAGAGTCCATAAATTACCGCTGTCTGTGGTCTCGCGCAACAACTGCAGTGTTTGCAATTGGCCACTGAGGCGAAGCCATCCAGATCGAATGGCGCCCATAGTATCCTCTGTGGCATATTCTAACTTGTAATCATTTGCCTCGTATAGGTATTTCATCCTGTCGGACTCATATACCGCCGTAAATACCTCCCCTTTGATTGATGCCCACGACCATGTAGGCGCTGTATATGTCTTGTGTCGAGTTGGTTCATTCTTGTAGCTGTCGAACGCCAACCACAGCAAATCGTGTTGAAGAGACCTACGCCACATGCCGGCAACATACTCATCGGACAAGTAAGTGGCATACAGCCTTGCAATAGCTGAAATTGCGACCAATTTGTCGCTGGGAAAACTCAACTCGCAAATCGAATATCCCATGACCAGACGCAACCAGGAAACATGCCCGTGAGGAGCTGTCATCAATGCTTTGAATGGACGTGCAATCCCAAAGATGTCAAGTCCATCTGGGTTTGTCTCTGAAGCCATGGACCGACGACATTCCCAATAAACTTGTTGAGTGCCAAATTGTAGGGCTCTGGGAGACAGGAAACGCTCTTGCATGACCCATCCCCGAGTGTTGATGTGTGCATCCCTGACAGGCGCCCAGTATCCTAAGTGGTCCACAATATACTTCTCTGAAAAAGCAACATCCTCGTCGGGCTGGGAGCGCAACATTTGCTTTTGTAGCAGGGTTTCGGTTGTTGGAGGACTCAAACTCTTTGGATTTCGTTTTCTGAATATGGGCTCAGAACTATTCATGTTTTCAGCAGCCACGATATTGCAATACGAATTGGAATAGACCTTTTCCATCAGCGACGCCTCTCTGCTCCAGTCGGAAAGATCATCCTTATCCTGAAATATGCACAAAGCATCGATCCAAATATAATTTACACCAAGTTGTTGAGCAATGAAACAGGCGTCTCTAAATGTCGGTGGAAGACTAGAAATAGGCATACCATCCACGAGACCTTGGTGTGACTTCTTATTCAAGATCATCGTATGGCCTTCACCCCAAGAATGACTGAGTGTCGCGTATGGCTTCGAAGGAGTTACCGCCCTTGTTTCAGTAAGACATACGACAGGCTCCTTTGTCTCAGGAGAAGACTCAATACTGAGCAATCGCGTCGGATACCATGTTGCATGGGTTGACTTGCCACATGCTGGATGTTTCTCCAGACATTCGTTGATCCATTTGTTCGCTAATGAAAAGGTCTCGGGTGAATTTGTGCCAGGCGAGAAATTGAGAGACTCTAGGGCGAGACGATCATATCCGAGATCATTCTCCTCGTCTGTCTCTGTTTCACTGTCAGTACCTTTCTAACAGTGTCGATGAGGCCTTGTCAATACCCTTCCGAACATTGAAGTCAATCACTCGGCGGGATATTCCTGTGGTTTCTGCTGCATCTGGGCCCAGCTCAAATTCTAGACTGACGTGTGAATCGTCTCCCGGGCCGATGTAGACATTGGTCAGTCCGAATGTTGGGAACTCGCAACCTTCAAGCTGGTTGAGCTTCTGTTGTTCATCCAGTGTATATTCGAACCAGATTGTAACGCAAAGCATGCATCTTGCCTCTATAGAGGCTCTCAGATCCTCAATGCGGGTATGATGAGGAAAATGATCAGAATCAGACAGTTCAACTGAAAACGCAACAAGCTCCTGGCACCTCTCACAAAGCATTATGGCTGAAGTGGTGGTGCAGATACAAATTCGTTCTTTGTGATTGTCCGGCCAGTACTGCGCGATTAGAGGTGCACTTGCCTGGGGGAGTCTGTAGTGGTCCATCAGGCTCCCCACTTCCTGTTTGTTAATCGATAAGAAATCCGAAAATGGAATGCGGAAGGAAGTCCCGGTTTCGTCCGTCTTACAACTCAAGATCACCGGCTCAGGGTGAATAGAAGTTGGACAATAAGCATAGAGTGTACAAAATCAACACCTAGACTAAAACCTTGGTCTAGCACTGTACAGAGTGACTTATTTATTTTGACTGTTACGATATGAGTACCAAACGTCCTGACGGCCCGGCTCGTATTGCGTATGCGTATTCCGTATGACCCCACCACTACAACTCGCTAAACCCCTTCAGGTTCTTTGGAGCGCTGCCATAAAGAAGGAAGGACCTTATATAATATGAAGAAGGATCATGGGACGGAATGTTTCCTAGTTTCATTATGACACGCCATGGATTTAGACAATAACTTCGGCCCTCATAGGGCAGGTTTGTTTGACTTCACGATTCTTTTTGAGCAAAGTATACTGTCGCTTCTTCCTACTGGAGTATTCCTTCTTGTTGTACCACTCAGACTGTTTGTACTATGGAACAATAAGAGGGTTGCCAAACCGGGGACTGCATTGTGGCTCAAAATGGTAAGGATCCCGAATCCATCTCTGATTTAACTAACATCCTAGGCCACTGTTGGCTGTTATGCCTGCCTACAGATATCCTTGATTGTGCTGTGGTCTCGTGAGCACTCAACAAAGACCGTCACTGCCGAACCCGTGCTTGGATTGATTGAATCGGCAGTGCTCGCAGTTTTGATCTTCATGGAACACAGAAATTCCAGAAAACCTTCCAAGCTTATCGGCGGTTATCTTGCCTTGTCCATTATACTCGATATCGCTCTGGTCCGTACCTTCTGGATGCGGTCAATCCGAACTATCGCGGCTGTGTTTACTATCAGCTTCGCCCTCAAAACCGTTCTTCTGATTCTAGAAGAGATTCCGAAGGACTTGGTATCAGAGGATGAGAAGATACACGAGACCTCTTCGGGCGTGATCAACCGAAGTTTCTTTTGGTGGCTGAATGGTCTTTTTCTTCAAGGACATCGAGGCATTCTTGAGACCAATGATTTGCAGGCCATCGATCCCAGATTCGATGCAGATCATGTAACAGAACCTTTGGAGAACCTATGGGCGCGAGGTTGGTAAACATCTCCTCCTAGGTTCGCACTAACATTTGCAGATTCGAAGAATGGGCAGTTCAGTCTTTTAAAGTGTACCTTGCTTGCGTACAAATGGCAATTTGTAGCCGGCATTCTTCCTCGACTTCTCCATAGTGGCTTCAACTTTGCACAGCCTTTTCTCATACAATCAGTCATCGTGTTCGTCAGTCGCAAGGAGATGTCGGTGCAAATATCCAGCGGCCTCATCGGGGCGACTATACTTATCTATCTTGGACTCGCTTTATCTAATGCATGGTATAAGCACTTATCATTCCAGATGGTCACAATGTACAGAGGTGGATTGGTCTCATTGATCTTCAAAAAGACCCTGAAGCTCAAGACATCATCTATCGAAGATTCCGCACCTGTTACGCTGATGACGACCGACGTCGAGACTATCGTTGCTGCTGGAGCGTCGGTCCATGATATTTGGGCTAATATGCTTGAGCTTCCAATTGGTATCTACCTGCTGTATCGCCAAATCGGTAACCCAAGCCTACTTGTACTGGTCCCAACAATCAGTAAGTAAAGCCACCATGGTATGACCCAGCTAACGATACAGTCACCACCATCTTGAGCGGAGTCATTTCCCCAGCCATGGAACCAGCGACATTGAGATGGAACGGGATGATTCAGAAGCGGGTGGGCGAAACGTCAAGCATGTTGAACCAGATAAAAGGCATCAAGATGATGGGTCTGACAGACTTCTTTCATCAGATGGTGCAAAGTCTAAGAGTTCAAGAACTGACGATATCTGCGAAATTCCGATGGCTACTCGTACATATCATTACTCTTGGTAAATACTCTTCCACCCTGTGGATCAACATCGCTAACAACGTAGCTATGATCTCTGCCCAGGTAACACCGGTTGTTGTGATTTTATCAGCAATTTACTGGTCAAAGTCCGACGGAGGATTGAGCGTTGCCGAGGCCTTCACTTCATTGTCCCTGGTATCTCTCGTTACGCAACCGCTGGTCATGGTCCTTGTTTCGTTGATGCAGATTGCTGGAGTTGTTGCGGGATGTGGCAGAATTCAGGCATTCCTGTTGCTGAAAGAGCAAGACACAACGACGACGCCACCTGAAGATGACCTGGCTGTAGTTATCGAGAATGCGATGTTTGAAAGTGACGACGGAAACACACTCCTGGAAAATATAAACATGTCCGTCTCAAAAGGAACGATCAACATGTTTGTGGGAAAGGTAGGAAGTGGAAAGTCATCCTTGCTAAAAGCGATTATCGGAGAGAATATACCATCACAGGGAAATCTCAAAAGAGAAACATCGCTCGGCTATTGCGACCAAGTACCGTGGCTTCGAAACACTACAATTCGAAATAACATCATTGGTCAGTCGCAACTAGACGAGAAGTGGTTTTCCACAGTCTTACACTCGTGCGCGCTTGAAGAGGATTTACTGCAGTTACCCCAAGGTCGGGAGACTATTGCCGGATCCGGGGGAGTGGCTCTGAGTGGCGGTCAAAAGCAGCGAGTCGCTCTCGCGCGCGTCGTTTATTCGCGAAAGAAGCTCATTGTACTTGATGATGTTTTCAGCAGTCTTGATAAAACAACATCAGACACAGTCTTTCATCGCCTCTTAGGGGCAGATGGCTTGCTTCGGACAAGCACGGTTATTATGACAACTAACAATGGTAAGATTACGCCTTCTAATCAAGTATATACCCGCCTAACGATTAGCCCACTTTCTTTCCGTCGCCGATTATATCACGGTTATTCAAGACGGCCGTGTCGTTCGGAATCAAGTCCCATACTCAGAACTCCAATCTGCAGATACGTTCAGCGCTATTGTACCCGCTGCCTCTCCCGAAAGCCCCCAAAAGGATGTTATCACAATTCAGCCAAAAGAAGAGATCGATTTGTCACGAAAGACTGGTGACATAGAGTGTTACAAGATTTACGTCCGTTCTATGGGCTGGAAAGTCATCAGTGTTGTTTTTCCCGCCTCTATAATTGGGGCGGTCCTGGAAATCATGCCTCAAATCTGGTTACGTATATGGACAGAGAGGGGCAATGGGTCCAAGGACTCTAGCTATACAGGCGGCTATGTTGGCCTTGTGGCGTGCTCCATGGTCCTCGGCCTTGTGAATATTGACTACTTTCTCATCGTAGGTGTCGAAAGGTCGTCCAACAATCTCCACGAGCAGCTTCTGAATGCTGTGTGTAGAGCACCATGGCATTTCTTTACGACAACCGAGAGTGGCAGCATCTTGAACCGATTTAGCCAAGACATGTCACTCATAGATATGTCTTTACCTTTAGCGTTTTACCTCACACTCGACTTGACGTTGAGAGGCTTGGTTCAAACAGGGGTTGTCGCATCAGGAGCAAGTTACTTTGCGGCTTTGCTTCCAGTTTCTTTCGTCGCGTTGTACCTGGTTCAGAAGTATTACCTCCGTACCTCGAGGCAGATGCGGCTTTTGGATCTCGAAGCAAAGACACCACTTTATACTCAGTTCACCGAAGTTACGGCAGGACTATCAACTGTTCGCTCTTTCGGATGGACGAAAGAGCTTTTAGATGAGAGTTTTAAGTTACTTAACACATCTCAGAAGCCTTTCTATCTGATGTTTTGCATTCAGAGATGGCTAGAACTGGTTCTTGATCTCTTCGTTGCTGGTACGGCAATCCTGCTGGTGACCATCGCGCTTCGGATTCCAGGCACAACGAGCCAGGGAGCAATAGGACTTGCCATGGTCAACTTACTAGGTCTCAACCAGACTTTGACGACAGTGATTGATCAATGGACAACTTTGGAGACGTCTTTAGGAGCTATAGCCAGGCTCAAGGCTTTTATTAGTAGTACACCGAACGAAAACAAGGACGCTGAAAAGGAAATACCGGAGGACTGGCCTAAAGGCAAGATTGAAATTGCTAGCATCACAGCTTCTTATAGGTATGCTACTGCCCATTGTGAAGCTTGGCTAAATTTCGATAGAAACGAATCGCAACCGGTCCTACGCAATGTATCTCTGGCAGTTGAACCAGGACAGAAAGTCTGTCTCTGCGGCCGCTCTGGAAGGTAAGATATGTCCCATCTGTCGAAAAAGCTAACATTTTAGTGGCAAATCGTCTCTCGTCCTCTCCATTCTGCGGCTCCTCGAACTCCAGGCAGGTACAATTCACATCGACGGCAAAGATATCGCAACTATGCCTCGTGAATATATCAGATCGCGGATCACAACCGTACCGCAAGATCCAGTCACTTTTTCGGGCACTGTACGACGAAACCTGGACCCTGAGCAGCTGGTACAGGCCGATGAGATACTTATTGAATCTTTAAGAAAGACAACGCTATGGCCGATCATCGAAACCCGCGGAGGACTTGATGCAGATCTCTCCCTGCTTGACTTCTCGGTTGGACAACGTCAGCTTTTTTGTCTTTCACGAGCTTTGCTATCTCACTCAAGTATTCTTCTTCTCGACGAGCCCACGAGCAGTGTCGATCGCGAGACGGATAAAGGAGTACGCGAGGTTATCCGGGAAGTTATGCACGGCCGAACAGTAATCGAAGTCACACATCGACTTGATCATGTTACGGAATTCGACATTGTTGTCGTTATGGAAGATGGCAGAATCGTCGAAACCGGTGATCCGGGAGATCTGCTTACTCGAGACACGGCCTTGAAAATGTTACACGGGTAGAATTCTGACATCATTCCACTCCACATGTACAAACACTATTTTACATACTTCCACTCAGCCAATCGCAGCTCATGAAATATTATTTACATTATATGCTATTATTTACTTTTGTCTATACCTCTAAATCCAACACATTTCTAATCGCTCTTTGATGGCCACTTTATTCTCCTCTCAGCTCTGACGTACAGGTTGTTGGGTCGGATCAACTGGAACATGGGGTCGTATTCTACAGGTCCGTCTTGGGCAAGACTGAACTTGTATCTGTACACCAGCTTGGGCAAAAAGACCTTAACCTCCTGCAGAGCAAAGTTGAAACCAACACACATGCGAGGACCAGTTGCGAAAGGAATATACGAATCCTTGGGACGGTTCTTTACACGGTCAGTGTCCCAACGATCGGGATCGAACAGAGCAGGGTTGTCCCAGATCTTGGTGTTGTTGTGGATGTGGTGAAGAGCGGGAATGACGATAGAGTCCTTGGGAAGCTTATAACCACCAGGGAGAATCATGTCGACAGCTGACGTTCGAGCGGGTTGGTAAGAGGGGTTGTGGCGGCGTTGTGTCTCCTTAATGTATTTGTCAAGGAATGTGAGTTTGTTGGTCAGATCGGCGGTGATCTGGGTGTTCTCATCGAAGCCGTTATCGACCAACTCCTGCAAAAGTCTCTCTTGCATGCCAGGGTAGGCAACGAGGCCATACAAGAGCCAAGACAGCAGTGAGCTGGTTGTGGTGAAACCGGCACCGGTAGCAACGACCAGGGGTTCCATAATGCGCTCCCTGGGAAGCTTGTTGCCCTTGCTATCGCTAGCACGAAGGACATAATCGACCATGTTCTCGGCCTCGACAGCGGCATCCTGGAGTTCCAGATCACCTTCACCCTTGGCAGCGTTGGCGACAGATTCTGTCATCATAGCCTCCATGTGAGCACGAGCCTCTCGCAGACGCTGAGGGTCACCGAAAGGAAGGTTCTTGTACCAGCTTCCCATGGAGGTGATCTTCTTGTTCAGTTCAAGAGACTGCGCGATTCTCAACACCATCGCATGGGGTCGGGCGTCAGGGGAGCTGAAGTGCTGGAAATCCATTCCAAGGACCAACTTTCCGACAGCCTGGGCTCCGAGCTTCAGCATGTAGGGGTACACGTTCCAAGCCTCGTCACGCTCATCAAGTTCATCAAAAACCTTGAAGGCGTCCTCAACAGTTCGTTGCATGGTGGGCGCGTAATGTCGCACAGCCTTAGGACCAAGAGCAGGGGGAAGAAACTTGTGCACTTCCCTCCACTCTTCAGTATCAGTATCACCAAGGAAAACACCAGCCTCCTTGTTCTTGATAGGATGCAGAGGGTGGCCGTCGATAATTCGCTTGGAGAAAAAGTCTGTCTCTCCAAAAACAATTGTGGCTAGCTTGGGATCATTTGTGTGGTAAATGGTGCTGCCCATGTTTGTCGTCTTGATGAGAGGGCCGTACTTCTCAAACAACCGTTGATGGTTACCAAGATGGTCAGGATACACTTCAAAGTAGTTTCCCACAAGGGGCAGACCCTTGGGGCCTGGAATCTCGCGAACAGCCTTTCCATCGATGGTAATGGAGATGTCATCGGCGGCGAGCACATCAGCGACTGTTGGCAAAGCCTCAGACTCGGTGACAAAACCGATGCCTAAAGGGTTAGTGATTGCTAAGCATCATGTTCTGAATTGACATACCATTAGGGTCAACGATTGCAAAATGCGACGCTACCAAGTGTTGGAGACCTTGCTCGTCCAAGGACGCAGGCAACTCAATTTCCTGTGCCGTTGAAGGGTCTTCGCCCATAAGATGAAAACGTTTAGTAGCCATGACGATGATCGATACAATATAATGAGACGAACAACTTTACAAATGGCTAGTCGCTGGCTGGTCTATATAAAGCGGGCGATAGCAATGAGTGAGCCTCGGCCCAGAGCCGTAAATAAATTTCTGTGGATCAGAGATATGACCCTTGCAATCTGCCGGTACATTAGATAGGGGGCATGAAGAATTTGCGCCCAGACGGCATTGAGATGATAAGGTGGCGTTTCTGGATCCACAACTTATTCTCCGCAGCCCTGTGAGGAGGAACGGATCGAAACGGGTGGCTTGGCTATTGGCATAAGTAGCCTCAAGCGCCATATGTGTGATTTCACTAATGACGCTTCATGTAGATCATACGAGTCATGGTGGCTAATTACTACATAGTAGCGTTAGAATTTCTGAGCAGCTACAGAATAATCACCTCGGTCGTGATATGAGAATAGCTTCCAAGTTTCATGCCTTTAAAGTTGGAATCCCGACGGCGTATATGTTGAAACCGAACTCCGTGCCTCGGGTCGGTGATCCATTGAGGCCCATAAAGAAGCTTTGACCGCCGGGGTTTATGCCCATTCAAACATGGCCAAACGGATACAGCACAGAGACTCGGCCGCTCCGGACCCACAGTCGGCCGAGAAAGACCCACGAGCCTCGGCTTCCACCTAAAAGGGGTAGTATGGTCGGCGAGTCAAGGCCACCGTATTTGATTGCGATTAATATAATGAGCTGTAACCCTCTTAACTTTGTTCTGGTTAGAGGATACCAAGTTTTGTCAAAATGGCTTCGTTTACTGCTAAGGAAGTGGCTGCTCACAACACCCGCGGTGATTGTTGGACGATCATCAAGGGTCAAGGTAAGAATTTTTGCCACGATAAGAGACAGAGAATTTTGCTGACCGCTTAGTTTACGATGTCACAAAATACATCGAAGACCACCCTGGTGGTGCAGATGTTCTCCTTGAATCAGCTGGAAAGGACTCAACGGTAGAGTTTGACAGTGCTGGCCACTCTGAGGATGCCTTTGAGATTATGGAGGAGTATCGCATTGGAGAGTACAAGGGTGCACCTGTGCGAAACGCTCCCAAGGCTGTCACACTGAAGAAGGCTGCTCCTGTGGCAGTTGCTGGAAGTAGCCTTGCTACTACTGCCCTCACAGCTACTGCCGCCATTTCAGTCGGTGCCGTAGCTCTTCACCAAGCATACCGATTAAACCCCGAGATCTTGAACTCGCTACCAAAGATCAAGGCTGGATCTGGATCTGGGCCCGGATTCTTGGAAGGTTTCCTCATCGCTTCTGCTCTTTTCACCATTGCCGGTACCGTTACTGCCAAGAAGCTATCCAAGCACCTTCACTTTGAAGAGGGTGGCTTCATGAGCTATGCTCCTCACAAGAAGATGCCCAAGGTCACAAAGCTTAACCCTCTACTCCAAAGAGGTTGGCTCGACCCTACAGCATACCACGCTCTTCCCTTGACCGAGAAGGAGGAGATCGCCCCCAATGTGTACCGTCTGGTTTTCAGTCTTCCTACTCCTACAACCGTTCTCGGCCTACCAACCGGTCAACATCTCGCTATCAAGGCTGAGATTGATGGTAAGACCGTCAATAGATCTTACACACCTATTTCAAACAACAACGACCTGGGAAAGCTCGAACTCGTTATCAAGTGTTATCCCGACGGTCTTCTTACCGGCAGATACCTTGCCAATCTCGAACTGGGCGACGAAGTGCAGTTCCGTGGACCCAAGGGCGCCATGCGTTATAAGCGTGGTCTTTGCAAGAGGATAGGCATGCTCGCTGGTGGAACAGGCATTACACCCATGTTCCAAATTATCCGCGCCATCTGCGAAGACGATCGTGATCTCACACAAGTCAGTCTCATCTACGCCAACCGCTCAGAACAAGACATCCTACTCCGCGAGCAACTGGAAACATTCGCGCGACGATACCCCCAGAACTTTAGACTTTACTATCTTGTCGACCAGGCGCCCGAGAACTGGAAGTACGGAACTGGCTATGCTACACAAGCACTTATGGAAGAGAAGTTCCCCGCACCTGGACCTGATTCCAAGATTATGCTGTGCGGACCGCCTGGCATGATCAAAGCAGCCAAGACATCTCTTGGCAATTTGGGATTCGAGCAGCCTGGTGCATCTGCCAAGATGTCTGACCACATCTTTTGTTTTTAGTTATAATTATATCTGTACTCTAATAAGACCCAATAAATCTTACCATTTACTACAACTATCATCTCACAAATAGCCTATTACACCCCTGCAACAGGATCAGCATCCACTCGATAACGTTTGAGGGATTCTTAAGCTTATTTTGTGACCGGGATAAAACGCCCGCTGACCGGTCTCGACCTTCCCATTAGGGCTGATCGACGCATCTTGGCGACGCTGGGATTCGATGTCGACATCGTGGGGGCATATCATTTGCAGAAGAGACGGGGACTTTTGTGTCGCACTGCATCGTCATTATAGTACAATCTTGCGTATGTCGCCTTGTTATAAAGATTCCTGTCCCATCATGTTTTCATCTTGTGGCAGACATGGCAGACACCAACAAAGTTCGGGCCGTTGACGGCTTGCGCGATCAGCCCTACGATGGCTTCAACAGCGATGAGAGGCCCATTGACAACGATAGTACCATCGATGCGCAAAACTTTGCCTTTTCAGAGGACCGAAAAATTGGTGTTACAGGCGCTGTTTTCTTGATCCTGAACAAAATGATTGGAACTGGAAGTAAGTCTACTCGACCGTGGTCACATGGATAAATCTACATTCCGGCAGTAACATTATGAGAACGAAGCTAATTGTTAGTCTTTTCTACACCCTCGGGTATCTTTGCAGCTACTGGATCCGTGGGTGTATCGCTTATGCTGTGGATTGTCGGTGGCTTTCTGACCTTTTGTGGTCTAAGTGTCTTCCTTGAGTTCGGACTGGCCATTCCCAGATCTGGTGGCGAGAAGAATTACTTGGAAAGGGTCTACCGCCATCCAAAGTACTTGGCTACTTGTGTTTTGGCAAGTCAGATGATTCTCCTTGGATTTTCATCAGGCAACTCCCTCGCATTCGGGCGCTACATCCTTTTTGCGGCTGGTAGAGAAACACCTGATGGATGGGAAGCCCGCGGTATAGCTGTCGCATGTGTCAGCTTCTCAGTCCTCTTGCACAGCACGCTTCCAAAATGGGGTATAAGGCTCTTCAACGTCCTGGGTGTCTTCAAAGTGGTCATCCTCTTGTTTATCGTCTTCTCGGGCTTCGCAGCCTTGGCTGGACATCGCCGCGTTCCGAATCCTCACAACTTTGACAATGCGTTCCGCATAGAAGATGGCGATGGTTACGGTGGTGGCGGAGCGTATGCTTACTCAAACGCGCTTCTTAATATCATCTACAGCTACAAAGGATGGGAGAACGCGAACTACGTCCTCGGCGAGTTGAAGAATCCTAGAAAGACACTTGCTGTAGCAGCGCCTATCGCGATAGGTGGTGTGACGATTCTTTACGTCCTTGCCAACGTGGCTTACTTTGCTGCAATTCCCAAGTCCGACCTCGCCAAATCTGAAGCCATTGTAGCTGGCCTGTTCTTCAGGAACGTCTTTGGCGAGAGCGCTGCTGCTAGAAGCTTGCCTGCTTTTGTGGCGCTGAGCAATTTGGGCAACGTCCTGGCTGTTTCGTTTGCGCATTCTCGAGTGAATCAGGAGTTGGCGAAAGAGGGCATGTTGCCATTTAGTCGTTTTTGGGCATCTAACAAGCCTTTTAATTCACCAGCATCATCTGTGAGTCTTCTCTTCACGGGTCTATGATCTGACTAATGATTGCAGCTATTTCTTCACTGGGCTGTCACTGTTATCGTTCTACTTGCGCCGCCCGCCGGACCAGCTTATAACTTTATCGTCTCTTTGTACGTTGTTACCTCTTTGTGATAAATATTGCTAACATATTCAGGTACACATACCCCGGCGCTTGGATAAACGGATTTGTCACCGCAGGTCTAATCTATCTTCACTGGAGCAAGACCGAAAATTGGACATCGCCGTGGCACACATACCTCCCGATCTCGGTCCTTTACCTTCTTGCCAATATATTCCTCGCATTCGTGCCCTTCATCCCTCCTGATGGTGATTGGAACGCAGATGGGTACCCATATTATGTCTTCCCTGTTGTTGGTGTTGGAGTCTTGATCCTCGGTGGTATCTATTGGGTATTCTGGACCAAGATTCTTCCCAGGATTGGAGGGTACAAGGTGGTCGCTGAGAGAACGTATGACGATGCTGGTGTTGAGACGGTCAGGTATCGCAAGATTCCTGTTCATCGTAGATAGATAGTTGGGAGGGGTTAAGGGGCGAGATTCTAGGTAATGATTGACGCCATGGTACGGGACAGACCCTTCGTGAATAGGTCGAGGAGTTGATGTCGTCTACTTAGTATAGGGTCAGGCAAATGTTCAGAAAGATCTGGCAATGTTACATGCGTCAATCAACTTGACCAGTGATGTGTCACTGTTATTGAATCACCATTAAGCAAGCGGTCAATGGCGGACTTGGAACATAAGAAAGGTTCGTTGTCCACACTCTTTACAAATTTCCTATCAACAGCAGTCTATTATTGCTCGCCAATACAAATCATCTACTAACACCATGAGCGCCAATTCAAGCGGCTCCCGTGGTTCTCAAGAACCTACCTACATCAACGATATCAAAGTCTACCACCGCGGTCTCCCAGGACCTTTCCGAATCAAAAGCGACAATCTAAATGCCCATTTAAAAGCTGAAGTTGACTCCGATGGAAGAATATCCAATATTGATTTTAGAAACCGTAATGGTGAGCCATTAAGAGATAGAATGTTTGCTGATAGATGGGGTAGTCTTTACTTCACAGGGGATGCTCGTCTTGCACAGATTGTTGTTGTGGTGATGGGAATCGCTTGTGAGGCGATGGGGGTGCTGGAAAGAGTTTTTGTCATGGTCAGTCCTGAATCTGGTACTTAGATGTTGAGAATGTAAAAATAATGTCAATAAAGCTAAGTTACCAATACTTCGAGATCAATTGTTGAGGGCTACCCTATACTTTGATGGCTTGCTGAGTAGTCTATCTCTAGTTAACCGATATCAGCTAGCGTGCCGTAAATCACCTAGTCCATGTTACTTCTGGACCCGTTCGGAGATGTTCAAGCCGCGTTCTTTGACCGGCGAATGTCCAGTTCTCCGGTCACCTCGACAAAAGCTGGTATTCGCACTCGAGGGTGAGAACAACTGCCGTTAGCAAATTATTTTCGCCGATATTAGCCGTGAATTGCCCTCTTTCCAAGTAGTGCCTTTTCTTTTCAAAGTGGTATGAACAAAGTGCCTTATGCCCGTACCCCTTCCTATAAATCCAGGCCTTGGAGGGGGGGGGGGCTCTTTACCATCCCTAGAATGAATACCCAGGATTTGAAATTGTCTATAACTGATTCAGAGCTCTCACCTGTCGACACTCTTTATACTACAATCTCACTCGTAATCAAGCCATGCCATCCACTTCCGGTTACGGTCTCACCTTACCCAACGGCTCTCAGATAGTCCACGGATCCGGCGCCAAGGTTAAAGACCCATTCGCCAACATACCTGTAACACTACACGAGCTAAGCCCAGGTCATTTGGACCCTCGACCCGCGTTTCGTGGTCAGTCTGGATTCATCGAATTCGATACAAGCGTTCGCCTCCCCCGACATGTCCACATCTCATCGGCCGAGGAAGGAGGGAAGTTAGACACGCTCGTCCACGAGCGTATCTTTGTAATTGGAGGTGTGGCATTAGTCGAACTTGGTGGGAAGATTTACGTGATACCTCCTCAGACTCTTGTCACAATTGCTCCTGGCGTCCCACATACCTGGACCGCTTGTCCCAAAGGAGTCAATGTGTCAAAGAATACTGGGTCAGATGAGAAAGAACAAGTCATATCCGAGGGCAAGTTCCTCATGCTGTATGAGTATGAGGAAACCACTGGATTCTTTCCAACGAAACAGACAGAAACTTTGAAGAGCGTGGAACACTATGTAAGATGCGATGACATAGAGAGCATTAGGATTCCTGTCTTGACGGCGCACGAGGTGGAAAATCGTTGTTGGTTTGTAAAAGATGATCAAATCTTCAAAAATGGGAGGATGCACGTGGAGGTCTGACCTAGGTCTTGTCGAAAAACCCAGAAAGAAAGGTCTGCTATTTATTAGCCATTAGACCTGCAGGTAGCTAGGCATAAATTTAAGCATGGCCGCTGGGCCATTAGGTCCTGTGTTTACAAAAATAGTCACAAGAAATCGCTTTGGAAGGGAGATGTTATCGTGTGTATGTCGGCAGTAATTTAGACATAGGCTGGTCTGATCTGTTAAAGCAAACTACAAAAGTAGGTGGCTGGCTCCGGCTGTATAGAACATTACCAATCAAACCGCTGCTCAGCAGTTGTAATGAAGTGAACTTCTTCACTGACCCTACCATGTAACATCTCTGTAAAGGAATGGCGACGCCACTGGAACTCTGCCATCGGACATAAAACCCTGTTTAGTTCTCACTACGCTTTGGAGGGGCAATGAACTACCTGTCAAGCCTTGACAGGAAATCAAGTAGAACCCCGAGAGCCAAAATATCAGCTTCGAGCTGGTCCAAGGTCCACCCGTATTTAAAATGCGTACTTGAAACTCAAAGCAGCGTCTCCCTCCCTGTCATCTCCCCGTCCCTCCTGCAACATCTTTTCCTTTCTGGTCATCCTCCACTTCAGTAGTAAAACAATAAGCACTACTCCAGTAAGTGCAACAGCCTCGAGGCCAAGCGACACGGCGTTACCGGAGATGTATCTCGGGGCGTCACCGGGAGGATAGATCTGACCAGACAGGACACCGGAAATGTTAGCTATGGATGCGGCAACAGGTAACCCAACGGAACGCTTCGCATCAGGTGAGATATTGCTTGAGAACCACGCCAGCATAATGCAATTGAAGGGAAAGATGCCTATGCCGCAAAGGAACATGGCAACATAACCCGCTGCATTGCTCGCGGTTCCTAGAGCGATGGCATAGCCAATAAGTACGGGAATTGGGAGGACTAGCAAGAAAACAGCTCGCTTCTTGGTCCGGTCCGACATGAAGGAGACGATAGCCACAGAAATGGTAGCTAGAATGTACACTGGTATGGTCATATAATTGACTTGAGTCGAACGATAGCTGTTTCTAGTGTCAGCATGGCTTAGAAGGGGTCTAGGAGAGTAACATACCCAAAGCCGAGGATGATGGTAGGAAGGAAGGTACCGAACCCAAGAAGAGGTAGAGATGAGGCAAAAAGAGAAAACCCAGTAAGATAAACCAAGGGGTCCTTGAGTGCTGCCTGAACATGTTTCAGCTCCAGCTTGGATTTACCCTTAAAAGCCGTGTCGCGTTCTTTCTTTGCTCGCATACATTCGGCCTGCTCATCGGAAAGGAACCAGGCCTTCTCAGCGCTGACAGGAATCGAGATGAAGGCGATCAAACCAATGGTCATGGAAATAGCACCTTCGATGATGAAGAGCCATCTCCAAGGCTCAAGGCCTAGTCGAGTACCCATTGTTTGGATGCCGTATGCGATCAGTCCTCCGAAAGCACCAGATATAGTTGTTGCGCAGTATATGACCGCAACTCGCTTAGCTTGCTGGCCGCGGTTCCAGACGGTAGAGATTATGAAGATCATGCAAGGCAATAGCCCAGACTCAAAAGCTCCCAAGATAAGTCGACAGGCCATTGCTTCCCCATAGCTGCGAACGAACCCAGTGCCAATGGTTGACGCGCTCCAACCCAGCATTGCAACAGCCAGGACGCGGTTGGCCCCAAACCTTTGAATGGAAATGACCCAGAGGACATCGCAAATGATGTAGGTGATCTAGTCAAGGTTCAGTTTACCGAGCATGCATTTGATTGATGCCAACTTACGTAGAAAAATGTAACCAAATTGTTGAACTCATTCCCCTTCAGGTGGAGTCCTTCAGCAAACCCAAAGACCTTGGCATTGCCTAAATTCGAATTAACAAATCGATTAAGAACGGCGATGATTCGAGTACATACCAATGTTTGTACGATCTAGATAAGCCAAGACAGTAAGGAGTGCCAGTTGTGGCAGCAAGAACATGTCGAATCTTTTCAGGGATTGCTTCTCCAGTTCCGAGTCAACTACGACCGGGGACAAGGTACCGGAGGCCACAGAAGGCATTGCCTCCAACACCACCCCGTCTGAGGATGGAGAAGTAGAGGTCAGTTCACCAAGGTGAAGCTTCTTGTCAAAGATGGACGCCATGCTTGTAACGGATAGATCTTACTACAAAAGGTGATCAAGGAACCGAAAGCGTGATCCTATTGATTGGAAATAACAGGAGTCGGTCGCCATCTGTGATCTAATATATACTGCTTCGAGACACTAACCTCCTAAAGATAGGTAATCTAGCATGCACTACACATTACATGGAAATTCACAAGTTGATAACTTCTTAGTCTGTGCCAGTTAGTTGATCTTCCCCAGACATGATATTGGCTTGGTTGCGGGGTGGCAGTGGGGCGATCGGAGATGGACATGGGCATGGAGATGAAGACCGGAGAAGAGGATTGATCTCCGCACGCCACATTGTAAGAATGTGTCGCTAAATACCCATCTGACCACGGCTTCTGAGCTGCGGTTTCTCTACCAAACCTATTAATTCATCATACTTGTTGATACTCTGCAACCCCGCACCCTCAAATTCCACTAGCCAACCGCCACTATGCCCCCTCCTGTTGTGCTCATTATTGGTTGCGGCATTGCCGGCCCAGTCTTGGGTAACTTTTACAAGCGGAAGGGTTACCACCCTATCGTGTTTGAGAAGGTCCCCGAGCTCGGAGATGCTGGGGCATCTTTGATGCTCATGTCCAATGGGTGAGATTCCTTCCTATCAGTCGAAGGATGACAAAATTAACATGGCACCCTAGGTTGAAAGTACTCAATTTAGTCGGCCTGGCGGACAGATTGGTAGCGGAGTCAATGCCATTGGAAGAGCTATGGGACGTCTCACAGAAAGGCGAGGTGTTTGGGCGGTCCGACCTGCCCAGAACTTTCGGCGACCAGTACCACCAACCCGCTGTTGGGGTACGACGTACTACCGTCAATCTTAAACTCAAGGAGATGCTCATAGATATCGGTGTAGATGTTCGAGAAGGCTGGGAGCTTACCGATATTCAGGAAAATGAAGATTCGGTGACGGCCTTCTTTAACGGCGGCCGGTCAGTGACGGGTTCATTTCTGATCGGTTGTGATGGTATCAAATCAGCCTCACGAAGGATACTTCTGGAAAACCAAGGCATCCCCCAAGGTGCTCCAGTTTACACTGGGCTCACACAGGTAGACTCCGCTTCTCATTGGGTAATGTATCCGTGGCTGATACGTTCTTCTAGACTGCTGGTATATCTCTCACACCAGAACCCCTTCGCCACATATCAGCTATGAGGAACTGGTATGGCGACGGGGTTCATGTTATCTCGTATCCAGTTGGACCAAATCACACCTCATGGGCGATCACACAACGAGAAACTCAGGAAAAAGAAGAGACTTGGCGCCCATACCGGCCTGACGAGATTCCAGAGCAGAAACGGCAGCTAAGTTCTCTTTTGCAGGGTTGGGACCCTGTTATCCAGGAAATGGTACATTCGTCTGAGAGGATCATCAAATTTGGTCTCTTTGATCGAAAAGAACTGGAGCCCGAGCAATGGCACTCGAAGCGCTGTGTGCTAGTAGGTGATGCAGCGCATCCGACAAGTCCCCATCTTGGTCAAGGCGCGAACCAAGCCCTGTGAGTTACTCCCACCGCCCATTGACGCCCCATTGAGCGTTCCTGACCGGATCGAAATTCTAGTGAGGACTGTTTCCACCTGAGTCACTCAATGCCCTTCCTGAATGCAGCGAGTGAGGAATATTGTAAGACGTTGCAGATTCTGGAAAGCAGCTTTGGGGACAAGGTGTTTCGTCCCTTTGCGGAGAAGCGCCAACCGCGGACTTCGCTTCTTGTAAAGGGTGCACGTGCTCAAGGCGACAGACGAGTGACTTCAGGTATGGAAGCATGCCGCCAGCGTGATTTCGACATCAGGGCTTCTTATAAGGATTCTAAGGCGTTGTCCACCAAGTTTGATAACCTGTTGCGGGAGCCTTTCCAAACCTTGTAATCGGGCCTTTTTGTAGCAATCCATAGATCCGCCCATCATACTGAATATGCTGTCTTTAACTCAGATATGTGTCCTGGACTTTTAACCTGGACTTATCTTTGGTCTCTAACTTGAGATTTGCCTTGCTGAGGAGAGTGAAAAGTAAACCAACCACAACACCGATACAGAACCAGTTGAGCCTGACCCTGTCCGTTGCGTTCGCTAAATTGCGGTGTTTGGGTTTGAGTCTCGATCTCGCTATCAGCGAATAAGGTTTTATTCATGCCTGTGGGAGGGGGAATTCGTCAAATGGATCCGGAATTGATATCAATGATAGGTTAGAAAAGTATCTGGTACCCATGTAAGACCAAAGTTTAGCGGTTCGGCAAGAGTTACGTGGCAATACAATGTCTTCAATAGCTTAGACACAGGCTCCCTGCTTCCACCTATCTTAGCGTGATGTGTGACATGGATGTCCGACCGGAGAACTTACAACTCCGAACCATTTATGCAATTCCGACTACTGTATTTTGAGCTTCGGAGTGTAGCTCTCGGGCAGAGTCCATCACTCCGATAAGGACATCGTTCAAGTAATAAAATAGAAAGCTTGATCCATGCCTCTTAGTGTTGGGCCACAACTGAGATCAGAGTAATCATCATGGCCGTCATATCAACACCTACTGAACCTTTTCCATACCGTATCGGCGTTGATGTCGGTGGCACCAATACCGATGCTGTTATTGTTGACACGAGGCTTTCAGAGAATCCAGCAAACTCCATCATCGCTGCCAAGAAATCGCCCACCACATTTCCGAGCGTGACTGATGGCATCAAGGCAGCTGTGCAGAATGTGCTGGATGAATCCAATATTGACCGCCGACATATCACGTCGCTTTCAATTGGAACAACTCACTTCATCAATGCTATTGTAGAGCGCGATGAGCGGCACTTGTCCAAGGTCGCCGTCGTCCGGCTCTCCAAGAGCTTTACACGCGAAGTACCTCCCTTTTCAGACTTTCCAAATCAGCTGAAGGACATAATGTGCGGTTACTGCACACAAGTTGATGGTGGCCTCCAGATTGATGGAAGTATGGAGGCTCCTGTTGTTGAAAGCCAAGTTATCGAAGCTTGTGCACAGATTCGGCAGCGTGGAATCAAGGCTGTTGTAGTGTGTGGCGTGTTTTCGCCTCTCGATCACCATTTTCACCAGGAAGAGACCGTTCGGAAAATCATCAACGGGGAACTACCAGAGGCATCGGTTACCTGCTCCTCCGAGATCTCCAATCTTGGATTCTTGGAACGAGAGAATGCGTCTATCCTCAACGCATCTATCCACAGATTTGCTCAAAGGACTATTCGCGAGTTCAAAATCGCCATGAAGAGTCTGAGGCTGCAATGTGGGCTGTATCTGACGCAAAACGATGGCACTCTTCTAGATGCGGCAACAGCCGCTCGATTGCCCATCCGAACCTTTTCATCAGGGCCGACAAACTCAATGAGAGGCGCGGCATACCTGTGCAAACTATACACCAGTGCTGGACATGGTGCACCTACCGCCATTGTCTGTGATGTTGGCGGTACAACCACCGATGTTGGTGTTTTGCTACCTTCAGGCTACCCCAGGCAGGCCGTGGGAGATGTGAGTATAGGCGGTGTAAGAGTCAACTACGGGATGCCCCAGGTAGAGTCCATTGGTATTGGTGGTGGATCCATCATTCGCGAGGCAGAAGACGGGAGTCTGACTGTTGGTCGAGATTCTGTTGGCTATGCTATCAAGACACGAGCTCTTGTCTTCGGTGGGACAACGACAACAGCAACCGATGTGATGGTCGCTGCTGGTGGCAAAGCCGATATCGGCAATCTCGATTTTGTGGCAGGCATCAGCCAAAACACCATCGCAAAGACTCAAGCTGTTATCAAAAGAGAGTACGAGCAGATTTGCGATCTTATGAAGACATCACCTGCCAGTCTGTCCCTAATACTAGTCGGTGGAGGCTCCATCATCTGTCCACCCCAGCTCGACGGGATTTCGGAGATCATTTGGCCACCCTTCCATGATGTTGCCAATGCTGTTGGCGCTGCTACCGCCCGTATCAGTGCGACAGTTGATCTGGTCCAAAACGCTAGTATACAGACAGTAGCTGAGGCTATGCAAAAGGCGACGGATATCGCAATCCAACGTGTGATTGAAGCAGGAGCTCGTTCGGATTCAGTGATAATCACCGAAAAGGAGTCACTGCCTCTACAATATATTGACCATCAAGTTCGTACTGTGATAAAGGCAGTTGGCGATTTTGTTCCTTCCAAGGTTATTGTGGAGCAATGGAACGAAGAGGAAGAAGAGAAGGAGGAGGATGACTTTGAAGGCAGTAGCTGCCCACCAATCAAACCTACTCAACCAGTTGAACAGCATCTCGAAGAATCAGTAGATATCGAGAGTTATAAACCGAGAATTGTGGTTGATGCCAAAACAGGAGCCAAGACATGGATGGTATCAACCACAGACTTGGAATGGTTAGCAGAGGGTTGCTATGTCTTGGGATGCGGTGGAGGTGGATCTCCGTATCCGGAAATGCTCAAGTTGCGTCAGCATCTTCAACAGGGACACGAGATGCGCATCATTGACATGGAATCTCTTGACAGTGACGCTCGAATATATTGTGAGTTACGCCTAGCCACGCTTATTATGCCAGTTGTTAACGGAGACTAGGGGCCGGGAATATGGGCTCTCCTGCAGTCCCAGCGGAGCGGTTGAGTGCTAGCGAATCCATCTTAGCCATGGACACGATGTTGGAATACATCAACCATGATAACTTTGATGCTGTGATCGGAATTGAGATTGGAGGATCTAACGGGCTTCAACCGTTGACGATTGGGTCTAGTCTACACTTTGACCGACCTGTCGTCGACGCAGACTGGATGGGTAAGCACAGGGTCTCTCAAAGCAATTTACTGTGTTTCGATATTGAACGCGTTTCATAGGCCGAGCATACCCGAATCTGTGGCAGGTCATTGTTGCTGTACAGGAGGAAAACCAAATCTTGCCTTGCGCTATAGCTTCTGGCGATGGCCGCGCTTTGGTAATGACGAAGTCGCCAGATGATAAGCTCATCGATCAGACCCTACGAGCTCCAGCTATCGAGATGGGATATTACGTGGGATTCTGCGCAAAGCCCACTACCACGGAGCTGGTCCATCGATGGGCGATCAAGAATACCATGTCTCAAGCGTGGAGGATCGGTCGATGCATTGCACGCGCCAACAAGACCAATACTGTGAGCACGGTAACTGAGCAGATTATCGAGGAGCTGGGTGGCGGAGAGTCAGCCAAAGTGCTCTTTCGAGGCAAGATCGTTGAGGTGGGGAGGCGCCTCTTCAAGGGCCATTCCCACGGTGAGGTCGTTATCAGGCATGTTTCTGCTGATACCAACCATGAACAAAATGGTACCCCAGTCAACCTGCCTGCTACGGCGACGGGAGGAGAACTTCGTATTCCTTTCATGAACGAAAATCTGTTCGCTCGTCATCGCCGCGCTGATGGAAGTGAGGTAGTGATTGCGGCTGTTCCAGATCTCATCACTGTCATCAACTCAGCTAACGGTAAGGCCTTGGGTATTGGTGAATATAGATATGGTATGCTGGTAAACGTTCTAGGAGTGACTTGCTCGCCAGTTTGGAACAACAATGATCGAGGACTGAGAGATGGAGGCCTTGCGGCATTTGGGTATGATGATATCGAATATCATCCACTTGGGATTTATAAGGAACCTCGTAGCGTCATTGAGGAGTTTTCCTAAGGCCGTTATATTCTTGATTGGAATTGAAACTTAAATAACCATTCCAAGTGCCCAATGAACCAAAAAGAAAATAATGAAGTTGATGTCATGGAGGAGTTTGTTCGTGATGGTGCTGGTATTTCTGTCTACCTAGCTAGTAGCCGAACTTATCATATCTAAGTATCCGAACGCAATTTCGCGCCGGCGAGAATCAACAGCTTTGTCTGTTTCACGGCATTATATCAATTCTTCTTGTATTGTAATGGTGATGGAGCCTGTTATCCTTCACCCCTGTTCCAGGCTTCATCGGACTCAGTTCGGACATGTTTAGTGTCAGGCATGCGACAGAAAAAGATAAATACTTAGTGGCATGTCTTCTTATCTCCCCCGCTCTCAAACAAAGTCAACCGCAACCAACTCACCTTCAATCAGAAAACTATTAGCCATGCCTCTCAACCCAAGCCACCCTGATTACTGGGCGGAAGCCCTTCAGTTTACCGAAAACATACACCGAGATGTATATTCGGCCATCGACCCCACGCAATCAAGTCTACAACGCATTGCTGAGGGCAAGGTCGTTCTTGTCACCGGAGCAGGTAGCGGATTTGGAGAGGTCTGTCTTGATTTTCACTTTCACTCTCCAGTAACAAGTTCTGACGTTGATATAGGGTGCTTGCAGTACTTGGGCCAAGGCTGGGGCCGCCGCAGTGGTGCTCGCGGCAAGGAGCCAAACGAATATCGATCGTGTCGCTCAGCTTTTGAACGCATCTACAAAGACATTCGCCATCTCTACCGATGTTTCTTCGGAAGCCGAAGTCAGCAAGCTGTTTGACGAGGCTGTCAAAAGGTTTGGGCGAGTCGACGTCGTCATCCATGCTGCTGGAGTGTTGGGACCAATCGCAAACATTGGTCATGCGCCAGCAGATGAGTGGTGGAAGGCTTTCGTAAGTACTGTTGCACGCTACATACTGTGGCCACTTCTTGATATTTTGAAATAGGAAATCAATGTCAAAGGAACATTTCTTGTGGCTAAAGCACTTGCTCGTGTTTCTGAAGGCCGCGAAGCTACATTTATTTACACAGGCTCGGCTGCATCTTATTTTGCTAGTCCCGGACAATCGCCTTACACTGCTGCCAAAGCCGCGGGAAACATGATCATGGATCAACTTCACATTGGTAAAGAGTCTCATTTATATCTCAAATTATTCGAACCAGCACGCTAATGTGGCGGATATCTGAGCAGAGTATCAAAACCTAAGAGTCTTCAACGTTCACCCCGGCATGATTAAGAGTAGCCTGCTACGCTCAGAGCTGGAGATTTATGCCAAAGATACACGTATGTTATCCTTTATCCCAAATACAAGGAAGAAGAAATAGGCTAATTTAGTGGTCAACCATGTCTATCAACAGCCGAGCTGTTTGGAGGTCTCACACTATACCTTGCCGGAAAGCAAGCCGACTTCCTCCGGGGTCGGTTCATCGCAGCAAACTGGGATGTACGCGATCTTGAAAAACATCAGGAAGAAATTAAGGATCATGGGTTATTGAAGGGGCAGGCGTTTCGAGGCAAGATAGGACCCGGAGGCCATAAGTTTACCCACGGCGATTAGATGGCAGATACATTGCAAGATAAATTTACCGCTAGAGTTCCTGTATCAAACGCAACCCTAATCTAAGTGGAATTTTATTGTAAATTCTCTTGGAATTATTAGGTTTTGGCCTGTATTCTGGTTGCTCCCGGCTTACATAATAGATATTAACTGCCGAAGGTCGTGGCAACGCCGGTTTTGGAATCGGAGAAGCCAGCCCCTCCCTCCTACATCTCCGGTCGGCAAGACATAAGACAAGACAACTCCTTTCGGTCCCCACATTGTAACCTTCCCTTCCATTTCATGTCCGACCAAACCCACCATGTCCGAATCTACATCCAGACAACATGGTTCTCAATCTGATCAGGCTCCGGCAGTAGACAAGCCTCCGAGGCAGGGAGGAAAGCGGTTACCCCTCAGCTGTCTAGCATGTCGCCAGCACAAGCTTCGATGCGATCGCCGGGTTCCATGTGGCACCTGCGTTCGTTATCGACGAGAGGTGCAATGTCGTGAGAACCCGGCACCTTCAAAACGCCGAGGAGCAACTATTAGGACCCCGGAACGTCAGGCAGTCGAAAGTCGACATTCGTCAGCAGAAGTAACAGTTATCGATCATGGGCAGCAAGGCATTGAAACTTCGGAGAATAGCTGCTATGCTACGAATGCTGGATATGCGGGACGACCACCCGCTGTCCAAAGTGCACAGCCATTGTCTGAAAGGGCTTGTTCATCGGCATCCCAAAGCTTTGCATCGTTCGCAAGGCTACTCGATCTGGATGAGGACATTGGTGAGACTCCTCCGCCCATGCTACCCCAGATCCTGGCTGAAGCGAACCGGGAGAGACATCCCTCTTCCTGGTGGAACTTTCTTGATGTTCATCATCGCAAGAGAGTGTATCGACGGCAGTTGTCTGCAGCTCTACCTTCACGGTCGCAATGCGATCTTCTGACCAACTACTACCTCGAACACGTTAATTGGATCTTCCAGACCATACACGTCCCATCCTTCCGCCGCGACTATGTCACATTTTGGGAAACGGGAATGGATCAGGTTGATCTCATTTGGCTCTCCTTACTCTTCACTGTCATTTCTGTCAGTGCACTTTATGTACCTCTTGAGAGCATTGAGGTAGTGGGGTTTCCTAAAGATTCCATTCGCCATCTGGCTCACCTTTGGCATTTATCGTCTCAGCGCGCCCTTCGAGCTGGCAACTATGAAGCCCGGCCCTGTCTGACCCAGCTCCAGACCTTCTCTGTAACTCAGCTTTATTGGTATGCAACAAATGATATCGAAACGTTAAACTCGTGAGTTAGGGACCTTTTAATCACCTTCCAACTATCACTGACTTTCTGACAGACACCTTGGACAAGCTGTTAGAAATGCACAGGCCATAGGCCTGGACAGAGATACGACTCCTTCTACTTGTCTTCAAGACGAGATGCGACATCGTCTCTGGTGGGATCTGGTTGACGCCGATATGTAAGAAAGCAATCACTATGTTTTGCTTGATTGATCGGTTGACAGTTTTCTCTAGGTTCCAAACGATATGTTTAGATCGAGAACCACTGATTCGACTAAGGGATCTCGGCGTCCCACTGCCTCTGAATTGTGACGACCATGACATGACTACAACCTTTGTCAATGCTAAACCGTTTAATGAACCCACAATTATGAGCATGAACATATACAGGGCCCATGTATTCCGCATTCTCAATAAACATTATTGTGCCACACATGGCGATTGTCTTCAGTCCCTTGAAGGCGTTCGCCGTCTAGATACTGAGATTGTTGAGCTGGTCGCACAACTTCCTTGGTTCTTCCAGCTTGACGAAAACGGGAACCCACCCAGGCTACCCGAGCCGTTGTGCGAAATTCTCACCTGGCAAAATCATATACTCCGCACATGTGTCAGCACTCAGCGTATTCGGATGTATCGTCCGTTCCTCGCGAATCGTGTCGAGGAAGCTTGGGATATTGTCGTCAAGGCAGCTGAAGATGCCCTTGCGGTCTATCGAACGCTCCGAATGGACATGGCAACGACATCTCGTCAGAAGTTCTCTACGCAGGCCTATCAAGTATTCTCCGTAGCGGTCACCGTTGCAGCCCTCCTATTGGTAGAGGGATCATCCCCTATCCCAGATGCCTATAATCAGATAAAGGATATGGCGATGGACTTGAGAACGCTTGAGAACCAAGGTTGCCTAGTTCCAGTGGCTACTCATGGTCATCAGGTCTTGCTTAAGATGCTCGCCTTTTTTGACAGAAGATGGGCAGACCCAGTATCGCCTGAAGATGCCAAACGTCTTGTGCCTGACATCTCGATTATTCTGGGTGGAGAGAGCACGACAAGGGCATATATGGATCGATTGTCTTCACAGGCGCAACGAAGAATGTCAACAGGGACAGTTACAGCAGTAGGGCATCAAGTAGCGGCTGACGGTGTGGGAGGTTTTAGAATAATTACTAGTGAACCAGGAAGATCAGCTGAAGAAACCGAGATCACGCCTGTGTCATTGATAGATTCATCTTGCGGGGACTTGATGGAAGGCTTGGATCCGGAGCTCTTTCTGGAGAACATTCGTCCTTTGGGACTACTGGATTGGGATATGACTGGTCTTCTTGTAGATATACAGGGCAAGTAAATCCTCTAATGCCGAGACTCATTTCTCCGAACCATATCTGGGCAGAAATCCGACCTTTGGTAAAGAGCGACGTATACAAAACATGGAAATGCATGACTCGGCAATCAAGCCGGTCTCCGAATGGGGCATGACCACTTTCGATGTACTTTTGTGAACTCCGAGTGTGACATGACCCGATGCGGGAACAGACGGTGTTTGTCGTCCCGAAACTAGATACATAAGAGCTCTTCAAAGACAGTAGGACTTGGAATTGTAAGTCAACAGCATTTATACCATCCACAAAATACCAAGATGTCATTTGGCCCAGATCAATCTCTCCTGAATGGCCTGGCCAGGAAAACCGTTATTGTGACTGGTGGAGCCAATGGCATCGGACTGGACGCCATCCGAAAGTATCATGCGAATGGCGCCAATGTTGTTATTGCTGATCTGCCGTCTGCAAATTTGGCAGCTGAAGCAGCAATTCGAAGTCTAGGAGACGACGCGACGCGAACCCTATTCATACCGGTAAATATTACTAATTGGGACGATGTAGCCGCTCTATTTACTACCACCATCGAAAGGTTTGGGAGTGTGGACATCGTTGTTGCTAATGCGGGCATCATGGAAAGCCGTAAATTCTTCGACTTTCATACGGACAAGGCAGGTCACTTGATAGATGATGGATCAAGTCGGGTAATCGATGTGAATCTCAAAGGGACGATGAATAGTGAGTTATACTTGCCATTCATCAAGGTTCACCAAAGGTTCTAACATTACAAAGCCCTGAGGCATGCTGTATTCCATATGAGAATGAACCCACCTGACGAGGACGGATGTCGCGGATCAGTCGTCCTAGTATCATCGACATCCGGCTACACTGGTGGAACTGAGGTAGTGTCCTACGTTTCCTCCAAGCATGGCGTCATTGGTCTTCTACGTTCATCGCATGGCCCGGCAAATCGCCTTGGAATCCGTGTCAGCGGAGTGGCTCCATTTATAACCCCAACCTTCATCACCAAAGGCTACTCTGAGTCATGGAAGGCAGAAGGCCTCCCAACGAACACGCCTGAGGATGTAGCGACTGGGATAGTACACATGTCACTTGATGTCGAGATGCAAGGCAAGTGTTGCTTGGTAAGTGTAATGAAGATCTTGAGTGATTCATACTAATATCTTAAAGGTAGCCGGAGGTAAATATAGGGAGGTTGAGGGACCACTGGCGAATGCATCGCCTGTATGGATTGGCGACATGTCCGATGTCTTTCGCAAGGCTGGGCAGTTCTTCCAGAGACTAGGCGGGTATCCACTACCGGGGCAGAGGTTGTAGTGTTATGGAGTAGTGTTATAACGAGCTGGGAATAGCACGTAGAGCTATGATAGCCCTCTGTTACCTTCAAATCATTCTCGTGTACCGTTAAGGAGATAAGCTCTTGGACAGCTGGATGAATCCCCAAGGCAGACCGTCCCAACTCAAACGCTTACTCTCTAACGCCCTAAAAATGCTTTCATACACATTGGCCACTTCCCAGCTATCCCATATACCTTCACGCCGCCGCATCATACGTAATATCTCGAGTGCCTTTGTCCTGACCTCTATGTCTTGGCAGGAAGCGCAGATAGTAGAAAGCTCGCATATAAGATGCCCATCAAAGGTGAATGATGGTCTCGACTGAATATTGTCTAGCAGGACGATTTTTAAAATCTTGTCAAGAATCGTGTGATAATCCTGGCTCTGGAAGCCTGGATCGACGCATCCCACTTGCAGAAAGGCCGACCACGTAGTCTGGAATAGCGATAGTAGCGCCAGTCGTCGCGCGTTGTTGATGTTTGGAGACTTGAACTGGTTCGAAGACTCTAGCAACTGCAACCTTGCGTTCCATATGCGAAATGGTGGTTTCAAAGCTTTGAGAGTCTCCAATGGCTCTGAAACAGCGGCCATTGGGCCCATATAATCCTCTTCTGTAGCAGTTCCGAGTAGCAGACTATCAGAGAGTGCGTTCATAGCCGATAGACAGTCTTCGGCCTCGTCCAAGCTGACGAATGGTTCATCGGGGTTTCCCATATCTACTGGTATCTGAACCGACTTGATTTGTGGGAAGGATTCGTCTCCCGTAAATGCTGCGACATTCTTACTCAAAGATGAAAACATCTTTGACAGCGGGCCAATGAGCTTGCGATCGTCTTGGCCATTTCTATCCAGTAACCTTTGATCGGGTTTATCGTTCTGACTTTCCATGGTGGCAGACAGATGATCCAGGAGTTGATAGCCAGCGCGCAGATGACGAACCGAATCGGCATAGCGTCTGTGTAAGTTCTCGATGCATATAAAGATGGTGCAGGACAGTAAAGTAATTTTGAGGTTCAACCTTTTGTTCTCCGCCATAACTGGACATATGAAGGAGATTGCTTGGCTGTATTTCTGACTTGCCTGATAGTCATAGTCGGTCGAATGAGTAATGTTACGGAAGTTTCCAGGATATGAAGCTAGAAATCGTTGATGGGAAGCTCCAAGAGCGCAAAGGGCGTATTTGAGAGGCTTGTTCGTGTGTGAGAGCGGAAGGATAACATCGTGCCAGATCTCTCTCGTACCTCCAACCATCTCAAGGTCAGGAATCACCCACTGTCGGGCGTGATAGTAGAGAGCATTGTCAATCGAGCTCAGTCCGATGCCGTCTGCTAGAGCTGGCCGTAGGAATGTATGAGGTAGGTATATAGCTTTGTCTGGGTTGATGTGTGACTCTGGCATGAAGAGGTGCATATTTCCTGTATTATATGGTAACTGCAAGCGGCGCTGCTCATAGCCGTCACATGTGAACCGGTCTTTCAAGCAGCGGAAGCAGGAAGGGCTAGCCTCATCACATTTCAGATGCCGACGTCTATCAATGATGTCAGTAAAGCTGTCGAGCCATAGGTGACGGCATAGATAACTAACTTGCTATGGCTCCTATTAGTAAAGAGTTCTCGTAGAGATGGTCGACGTAGCTCACCAAGTAATACATCCAGT
Source organism: Fusarium nelsonii (assembly GCA_014898925.1). NCBI lineage: Eukaryota > Fungi > Ascomycota > Sordariomycetes > Hypocreales > Nectriaceae > Fusarium > Fusarium nelsonii. Next base: position 5,295 of record JAAVUC010000117.1, on the reverse strand, counting down.
CCGCACTTTCGGAACTTTCGCCCTTGTGAGCTTCTTGCGGGGCTGTTCCTGATCTATCGCAGCCATCAGATCCATTTGTTACGAGACAACTAACCAGAGGTGACATTGGCCATCAGGTCTGTTTTATGTTTTTCATCTTAAGTTTGCCGTCAACTAAAAATGGTCCAGGCGATCTTCGACCAGGATGTTGATCCCTCTAGTTACGAAACCTAGGTCGCCCATTTAAATTCTTAGTCTCGTAACTTGATCCCACCACTTAAACTTGGTGGGGACCTCGGTATGAACCGAGTTCGTCAATCCGGGTTATGAAAACGGAAAAAAGGCACGTTGACACTTCAGGAGCTAGCAAATTGCCGTAACATGACAAGTATTGAGTGATGCTAAACCACTAAGGCTAGCTTAATTGAGATAATGACTTCACAAATAGATCGTCTGTTGCCCTTCCTCTCCACAGCTAAGCCTGCCTGTCTTCGTATCTGGTTAGACATAACTCGTATCCATTAACGGACTAGTGTCGGGCAACCCTTCAATTAGAGACGTTAGAGGGTCTATGCTGTTACAAGCATCGTAGATTAATGGTCAACTGCAGTAACAGATTCTTCACGACGATGGTGTAGATTGGCATAATATGCGAGAAAGGTGACAAAGGAGGTACTTACTACTAGACAGAGCCCATGCGAAATGTCCTTCAGCTATCACAATTGCAAGATGAATATAAGAATCCATTGTTGACTCTTCAACTTGGACAGTCTTATATATGTATCACTATCACAATGCTCCAACCCAACAGAATCTTTTGCTTTTCGCCAGCTGTTGCTTTGAAAGCAACTTCCTTCTTCTTTCTGATCGTTCTTTGTTTCCAAGCATTCTCCTCTTACAGTGGAGGAACCTTGAAGCCTCCTTTCTCACTTGGTCGTCAGCGAAAGCTAGTCTCTCTTGTTCGACCTCATGGAGGAGATCAATGTTTACCACCACTACTACCTGATATTCCCAAAGACGCCAAGCTCTTACGAGATGCATGCAAACATGTCTCGTTCTATCCGCAGACACCTGTCAGAATTGGCAGAGTAACGGCACACTTTGGGTCAGTTCAAGAACATTACCAAAAGGCATTGCATACCCATGTGCTGCACAGCATAATCCACAACACTCGTCTGGATGTCATGTGTTCTCCCATTGTTGACTCGCTATGGAACAAGCCGGCATTCCTCCTGTCTCTTCTCTTGGATGAGATGATGAAACCTGCCGACGAGCGCCTGGAGTGGTTGTTTTGGGTTGACAGAGACACCCTCATCCTCGATCAATGTCGTCCTGTATCAAGTTTCCTACCATTCGCAGGATTCCCTGACGAAACGAACATGGATGACGACGACAACAACCTCGAGAGCACGGACGATGAAGGCGAACCTGACAAGAGAAACGAGAATGGGATCGATAAGAATACACACCTGATAGTCACAAACGACTGGAATGGGCTCAACAATGGTATCTTTCTAGTACGCGTCAATCAATGGGCCGTCAACTTGTTCAGCGATATCAATGCCTTCCGGTACTACAGACCAAACGTTTCACTTCCCTTTACCGAACAAAGCGCAATGGAATTTATTATGAAAGAGCCCAAATTTGAGAGAAACGTTCAGGTTGTACCACAGCAGTGGTTCAATGCTTATCCCAAAGCCTCCCCTACCGAGTTTGAGGAGAAAACAGACGAGAAAGGATTGAAAGAATACCATGCTCGTAGGGGAGACTTCCTCCTTCATTTTGCAGGACGTGGTGGGAGGGACGAGCTGATCAATTCATGGACTGATATGCTCAGTCGGAAGAAGGGACTATGGCTACCCGAAGAGGTGCAACGAAATGCTACCAGAGATATTAGTGACTTTTGGTCTACGTTTGGGTAATGGCGAGGGGTAGGACTTGACCTTTATCTTTCGTTATGGGACATTTGATGACGGAGGGGCAGGAGCCGAAAGATTTTTATACTTGTAATAATTGAAAACATTTGTGTAAAAACTGTAGTTTTATACAATAGTTTGCTAGAGAGTTCAAACGATACAACCAAAGCCTGAAGCTTTATTACTCGCCTAATATTCATTGCGAATATCGGTAACATCAGATTTATTCTTATAAGTGTATCAGAATGGATAGCCTTGATGGATACAGATACATAGCAATTACACGTTTCTAGGCCTTGTCGTATCCCTATGCCTTACTCTTTGTCTTTGGTGGCTGTGGCTAGTGTATAGGGTATTCAACCTAGACGAGGCAGTGACTAGATAATTTACCGGTTCTCGCCTAATCTCCAGATATCCTACGCCCGTGCTCTACTCTACTGTCTGCTCAAAAGTCATAACCCAAAAGCTGAGGAGTGTTGTATTCGGCGTGGCCTAGCGTCCCCGACCTGGCATAGCCCTAATTAATGAATGAAACACGTCTGATGGGGCTGGACCCTGGAAAAATAACAGTTATTGCTCACATGGGAATAGTGGCATCACTCTAGCAGGCAATAATCCATGCTTAGTGGCGCGCTTCGACCAGGACAGCTGACAAGCTGAATACACATAACACCGCAATAAAAAGGATCCTTGAAAGGACCATCCCAAAGGGATCCTCTGGATATTGACTATAAGTGGAAGATTTGCCACAGCTCAGGCTGTTCCCTGACATGAAGTCTTTTCTTCTCAGACAAGCACAGTAATACCAATTGACGAAAATTATGGCTCCATCCTGGATCGAGAAATTCATCGTCCGCGAGGACGCAACACCAGATGAACGACGCAACACAGAAACCCCCGCTACAGAGATCCACTACACCGCTCTTGCGGGACATCGCCGAATTCTAGGAATGAAAGGTGACAGAACACCGCGATATGAAGTGACACGAAAAGCGATTCTCGCCGCTTGGGGAGACAAGTGTCATGTCAAATCAGTGGAACGTGATACAGAAATAGCTGTTCTGGACTTTCACAGCTTTCCGCCCAAGACTGACATTGACTTCACGCAACGCAAACACAAAATCGATATCAAAGGAAACGTGGGACCTTTTGAAGTTAGCGGAGGGCTTGGAGAATTGCATTGGAAGCCAACTGGTATGGTTCCATACGGAAAGGCTTCGTGGGAGCTTAGAGACGAAGGGAACCTTGTCGTATCGGTCACTATCGACGATAATCAAGTAAATGGTGTTATCAGCATTTGGAAGAGCGACTTAGATCCAGAAGTGGTCGAGGAATTGATTGTGGTTGGAATTTCTAAGATTGAGGAGTACAGAAGGTTGATGAGGAATTCCAGAATGGCTTCAGTGTCGGTTGCGTCAAACGTGACCTGGCTAGCATTGTAATAATTGATTGGGTTGATTTGTGAAGGGTTACTTTCAACTAGAGACCCATGGATCACGATCAAAGCATTTTCGGATTTCCTTCTGTGTTATTGGTGGCATTACTTGCTGATTATAGGCTTATCCTTTTCGATAGGTTAGTTAAATGAACCAAAAGCTTACTCACCCCGCTGCCAAGTGACGCACGATTCTGCGTGTCAGATTTCACGCTTACTTACAATACGACCTGACAATGCTGTATCATCGACATATAAACCCTTCCAGTTGCTAACTTTCTTTTTGGGTTCCTTAAATCCCCGAATGACGCCTTGTTCTTATCCATTCTGCATTGCAAACAAATATGGCCAACTTTTCCCTTAGCGATTCTCAGCTACAGCTCGTCAAAGATGCTGCTTCGTTTGCTGATACGGAGCTCAGCGGAGCACGCCAAGCATACCAACATCTCTCAACCCAGCAAGAACGATTCCTAGCAGTGAGACCATTTTTTAAAAAGATTGTCGAAGCTGGTTATCTCAAAGCGTTCATCCCAGCGCCTGAGGGTGGAACCTGTGAGTCCTTCCTGAGTATGTCTCTGATTATTGAAGAGTTTCATGGCGCCGACACCAGTGTAAATGTCGCGCTTATCGGAACAGCTCTCGGATTGATGCCTTTGGTCCTTGCCGGAACAAAAGAACACAAAGATCGATATTTGAAACCATTCCTTACTGGGGAGGGTGATCATCTTGCTAGTCTTGCCCACTCTGAGCCTGGTGGGACTGCCAATTATCTGGAAAAGGGAGGCCAAGGCCTAGGTGTCACTGCGAGGAAAGAGGGTGACTATTACATTGTGAACGGTGAAAAGGTAAGATATTTCCGTCACTGTAAAAGTGCATCACTAACCACTCGCACCCATAGCAATGGACAACGAATAGCGCTGGGTGGGATAATAAAGGTGCAGAGTTGACATGTCTCTGCGTTCGTTATTCCGAGGATGGCGGTCCTGAGAAACCAGATGTTGATCCTAGAGATAACGTCATGATTCTACTGGTCACACGAGACATCATTACAGACAACGAACCTGGCTCTTACACCGTCCTCGCTGAACCTGACCTCATGGGCCATGGTGGTGCCAGTGGCCCCCATACAAGATATACCAACTTCAAAATTCCTGCAGATCGTCTCCTGTGCCAACAAGGCGATGCCACCGTAACCGTGATCGAGACAGCGTTCGGTATTACTGCAGCTCTGGTCGCAGCACTTGCCTGTGGCGTCATGCGCAATGCTTTCGAATCAGCGCTGAAGTTTGCCAAAGAAGACAACAGAGGCGGCAGTGTCCCTATCATTCAGAGGCAGAGCGTGGCAGATTTACTCATGAACTGCAAGATCAAGATCGATATTTCTCGGTTGCTGGTTCGAAATGCTTTGGACAGCCTTGATAGTGGAAGAGGGACCACTGCTAGTAGACTTGAGACCTGCTTGCAAGCCAAGATCTACAGTGGAGAAGCTGCGGTGCAGGCTATATGGGAAGCCATGCAGGCTGTCGGGATGTGAGTGAATCCAACAACCCTCCTCGTCATCGTGACATGCTAATACGATTCACTATCAGGAGATCTTATCTTGACGAGACTGGATTCGGACATCTTTTGAATGACGCTGCCGTGTTTTCCTTGTTTGATGGAGGTAACGTGGGCGTTAGGAGGAGGCAATATGAAAAGATCATGCAAGCTGCTGACTATGCACCATGGAATTCTATGCTATAGATTCAATCAAACGTTCTGTATCAATAGTATTTTGCATGAGCGATATAAGTTTCGACTGCGCTAATGGTGCTTGAGGTACTTATGTTTATCTAAGATCTCTAGATGAGCTTCATGCTACCTCAATTTAGTAACTATCTCTCCAGCCTTACTTTACTACTATTATAGTTATACAGGTGGATTAACTATATAATTATACCTTAAGACAACTAGATAATAGATATT